>JAHHUM010001197.1:255305-606853 GCA_036173005.1 Crenichthys baileyi
AAAAAAAAAAAAAAAACAAGTGGTGTGAACTGCTAATTACGTAGAGCGCATGCTTCGACAAAGTCGGGGAATACCAACAATCTGTTTTACCACCTTAACCAGGACCACACACAGGGCCACGCAGAATGTAAAACTTTACAATCCCAGATGAGAGCGACTGCTAAGCCCCCACCTCCTCCCCTCTCCCTGAAGACGCCTGAAAAGCGGCAACAACCGACCATTGAGTCGGCTTTCTCACGCCTTATGGTAAAAAACAAAGCCACACAGAGAAATCACAAATGCAGGAGTTTATTGTATTGCATAAGAAGATTGTAGTTTAAAATAAACCGCTTTTAAACGGCTTAGACTTTTACCTTCAGGTGGCACTACAGAGCTCTGTCTGCTAAAACCAGCCTCCAGAGAGACAGTTTCTTCCTCCAGGCTGTTTCTCTGATGAACACTTTACAGTCAGAGCTCCAGAAGAACACCATGACTACATGGACTGATCCCACATTATATTCTATTGGAAAGTCAATTGTGTTTATATGTACGTTTAAAAAGATATTCTTTATTTCCACTAATATATATACAAAAAAAACTTCTCACTGAGAGCAAAGTGTACAGAAGTCAAATTCCTTATTGTGTGCACAAACTTGGCAATAAAGACATGTTTAACTTTTGAAAATAAATTTTAAAATCAAAAATAACCTTCTGATATCTTTAAATCTCACTTCATAGTGCCAGGGAACGTTAAAGATTGACAAAAATAGAGATTTATATTGTGATTTATATCGATATTGACTGATATGAAAAATCTGTCGATATCGACAGCTTGCTCAGCACTGGCAGCAAATCAGTCACTGCCTCTGTGCGCAGTCAGAGTAAAACATCAGCAAAGAAGAAGAAAGTCCCGTATTTCCTCAGAAGGACGCTGCTGATGGACGAAACTTTTTTTTTTTTTACTATGGAAGGGGGCCCCAAAGATCTATGATAGACGTAAAACAGAGCAGGTCTCCTTTGGAGGGGAAGGGACTTTTACGGGGACTTTTAAAACCGAGACATCATCTAGATTATCCATCTATGCAGAAATAATCCTTCAAACTGGAAATAGAAATAAAACTTTGACATTTTGAAGGGATTTCAATAGAAACATGGAAAAACTAATGAAAAATAAGGGGACTGTTTTTAATTCTCATTCTATAATAATTTTGATTAAACCATAATCTGCTGTTTTCTTTATTTACTTGAAGAAAAGTGTGTGTGTGTGTGTGTGGGGGGGGGGGGGGGGGGGGAAGGGCCGTATTAATAATGTGCAATAACTAGAACAGAACATCCAACCCAGCACTGCCTCCCAGCAGGGATGGAGCACATGCGACTAACAGTGGTCATTAGTGTGTGGATTCCACCAAGCATCCAGAACCGGGTCGCATCTTCTGCCATTTGCAGGCAAAGTTCTCCAACAACAAGACAAAAACTAATGTGTTTATGGATCCAGAGTGAGGGCATCCAGAACATCATCTAGAACATGGGTCTGGTTTATGAGACAGAGACCTCAAATGGACGGACTGTGGAGGAAGAGTGCCAAAACTGATGGAGCTGCTGAGAACTTTGAATAGGAACTTTTCTCCCATCTGAACTGATATAAATGTTCCACTGAGGAGCAGGAATTCTCAAGAGGTTCCGGTTTTTAACACCTCCTGATCCTGGTCAAGAAACTCCGCAGGCAGTGATTATTTGTTGTTCTCCTGGACTCCTAACATGGGGAACATGGAGCTGCGTGAGGAACGATGAGGAGCCGCAGACAGCAAATGCAGCCCCGTCTGCGTCGCAACAGAGCTGGGGGTCGGGAAGAATCAGAAGGAGCGCCGGGGGAGAACGAAGGTTCAACACAAACCCTCCTCCATCTCCGGTCACCCCCGGCCTCCCTCAGAGAGCCGCTCCGTGTGCATTTATGGATCCATCCGAGGAGAAAGGCTCACATTATTCCAGAGAACCAAAATATCTGCTGAGCGCTGAAGGGAAAGCAGCAAGGAGTCAGAGGTCAACCTCCTTACATTCCTCTTCATCTCTTCTCTATTCTGCCTGTCTCAAAAACTCGCACACACACTGCCCACGCACATACCAGTTTCACCAGAACCAGCCCGACTGGGCGCCTGAAAACCTCCTCTGCAGCCTTGAGAAGGAAGCCTGCAGGCGAGAAGATGGGCAACAATCTGTCAGCAGGGCTGGCCATATGCTGGATACCCCCCCACCGCCCCAACAGGAAACCAGTCGGACCAGCCAGACAGTCCAGCATCACATCCATGCTGCTATTGTTTATGTTCTCTGTTTATGGATTTCAGAGGAACCCAAACTTTGGCCCAGATTTAATCCATTCTGCTTAGTTCTTTTCTTTTGTAGATGTCCTGATAACGTCTCAACGCACGTTCCGAGGAGTTCTGGTACTCTTCATACAGAATAAAGAACACAGATCTGCTGCTTTCATCAGAGCTCAGGGGACCACAAACATTTGTTCCAGCTTCCATTCCTCACTGATTCAGGTCAATCCATGTCCATCCTACCATCACTCAGGACCAGAGTCCCCTCTGACCCAGACGGGTCCAGTTCTGACAGAAACTCCAAAAACATTTACAAGAACCTGAACAAAGTCGGTGAAGACAGAAATAATCCTAAAGTTTGATGTTGGACCAGAAAAAGTGCTGCAAAAACAGACACGGGGACAACACCCTGTTTTCATCTTTTGAGGCTTTTTAGTTACTTCCCCTGACTTCCATTTATTTTCCTTTATTTTTGGGCCTACCCAGAGATTGATTGTTCCATAGTTCCTAAAAAAGCACTTGTTTTTCAGACTCAGGTTTTCTGGTGGTTCCTAGAGTCTCAGAAGTGAATGGGAGGGAGATCCTTTAGTTATCAGGGTCCCCTCCTTGGAAACCCGCTCCAGTTTTAGTCCGCAGGGAGACACCCTTCTCTTTTAAGGCAGGTTAAAACTTTCCTTTTGATAAAAATTTAGTTAGACTGGCTAGGTTTCAGGGGGGGAGCCTTTCCCACCTCCCTTTTGGATTGGAGTAAGGGGATCAGGTTTAGCCCCAAACCGCTCATTATGGGTTTAGGGGCAAACACACCCTCCATTTTTTGCTACCTGTATGACCCCTTCTCTTTTCCCCTAGTTTTAATCAGCTGACAGAGAAGGGATCCCAATCCTTTTGGTTTTTAGTATAACAATGATCATCATGGCCCCCTTTTTGGGGGGCCTTTAGCGACATTGTTTTTAAATAAGCGTCGTTTAACTAAATAATCTGACTGAAAATGTTCAGTAGTTATGCTGCTAAGGCTTAGGCTCTGGAGGACTAATGACCACTTTTTACCCTCTCGCTACATTCTCACACTACTCTCCATTTTTGTGTGATTATTGCTGTTATTTCAGCTTTTAACTTTGTTCCTCTCTTTCTCTTCCTAAAGAAGCTGCACCTGCCTGACTCTATGTCTACCTGTACACCTTTCTGGAGAGGGGATTCCTCTCAAGCTTCCTGCTGGCAACAACTTAATGCTCACCCTCTACCGATGATCCACATGGCCCGGTCTTTCAGTGTTTAACCCCTTTCTCTCTCCTAGACATAGCTACTGACTGAGCTTTTACTGTAACTAACTCTATGTGCCTCGTTCATACTCCAATAACCTTGAAAACTGGCTGCAGAGTTTTCTGTTTCCTTCTTCTAGATGAAACGACTAAAGGAGCTACATGCCATTAACATTTACTTTTCCTTCCATAGAAGTACTCCTGGAGCAGTGCTTCTTTGTTCTCTTTGTGTCTCTGCTCTGTTCTCTCTACCCCCAGTCGGTCCTGGCCGATGGCCGCTCACACTGAGCCTGGTCTGGTTCTGGCTCTGCTGGAGTTTTCTTTCCTGTTAAAAGGGAGTTTTTCCTCTCCACTTTCCTACATGCATGCTCATAATGAGGGATGCTGCAAAGTCAACGCCAGTGACTGTCCCTGTCCTCTACATGTTCACCACGAGGAGGTGTGTGATGCTGCAAGTCACTGACTGTCTACAATCTGCTGGGTTTCCTTAGACAGAAAACTTTTTATTCTCGTACTCGTCGTCTTCCCGCTTATTTCCGGGACCGGGGTCGCGGGGGCAGCAGACTGGCAGGGACACCCAGACTTCCCTCTCTCCTGACAGCTCCTCCAGCTCCTCCGGGTGGAGCCAAGCATCCCGAGGCCAGCCGAGAGACATAGTCCTCCAGCTGTCCATGGGCGCTCCCACAGGACACGCTGGAGGGACTGCTGGGAAAACACCTCCCGAGAAGGCGTCCAGGAGCCATCCGTATATGATGCCCGAGCCACCTCAAACTGGCTTCCTCTCAGATGTGGAGGAAACGTTCGCCAGCGAAAAGGGGGGAAAGGCACGGGGGTGGTGGGGGGGGAAGGCACAAGAGTGAGAAGGTTAAAAAGATAGGCGGGCAGCGCAGATTGTCTCGTGGAATACTATTACAAGCGAAAGGACTAGCGTGTTGCACCAGCCGAAAGTATCTTTTTTAACCTGGTAGCGACAGAAGCCGCCCAGAGATTCAAGTAGGGGGAGGGGGGGGGGGGAGAGAAAAAGAGGAGGAGACCGGAACAGAAAGGCGGGCTTCAAGCTGGCCTATTAATATTTCCATGTAACTTTTAGGAGAAAAAAAAGGCTGGACAGGACATCCTGTTTTCTCGGTTGGCAAATGATCACCGGGGAACTACGTTCCGTCAAAGCAGGAACAATTGCAGACGTGGCAAATAGGTGGCCAACGTAGCTAGCCGGCGAGGTATCTAAATATCCTAGTATCTGCTAGTCGCACAGCCTGGTGGAGCCTCGGAGCTATAAGTGCGAAGGACGTGTCAAGTTAGAGATCTGAACAAAATTCAATGTCACCGGGGTGGCTGAAAGACTGACTGGGCGAACTTGGTATTCCGTAGCAAAAACCATTTTTAGAACACCTGGACCTATTACTGGATGGCATTGACTTGTTACAGCATTTGGAGTTATGCGGCTGTTTCAACTTTTTACCAAACGATTATACCGTGAGCACGCGTTTAACATTCTGTGAAAGTAGACACATTTTCATGGTGAGTGGCTCATTATGTGCACCTGGCTGTAAATCGTCCGGTGGACGAGGTAAAGAGTAATGCTTGGAACGTAGGTCTCGTTAACTGACCGGGTAGGAGACCTAGGCTCGGGGTTCGTGCTTGGGGACTGCGGATTCATATTTTGTGAGACTTTCTGTAAGGCTCGCACACGAATGGATCATTTAGAAGATGCCGTGGTGGTGTCGGTGGTCGGAAAGTACAACATGAGAAGAGTTAGCAAAGTAAAAAAAGGAGCAGCAACTTAGACGTTATTAGTAGTGATTAGTGGTGAACGAGACAATGCGGCAAATAGCGTAAAGGGTAGGCGTATGATCTTATGAATTGCTTGGTTTGAGATTTTGCCTAGTGTTGGCAAAACAAGTGATATAGGTTTTGTAAATCTATAACGAAGGTGGTAGTCGAAGGGTTTTGGTAAGGTTTTGAAGAAACGTGGCCAACGAGATGTAGGTCAATTCCTACAGTTTTAAAGAGAACTATTATCAATAAGGCATGGCCGAAAGGAAAAACATGTGTGATAACTGCGATGTCTCGTAGCTTGCTAAAGAACGGCAGAATGATGTCTTCAGTCGATCACGTCGTTGCTCAACAAAAAAGAAGAGGCGAGGCGAGAACAATACACATAAATCTCCTTGCGGGAAGCATACCAGATGCAGATTGCAAAAAAATAAAAAAAATACATGTTCATGGTGTAGGAAACTATAACAGGAGCACCACACGGCAATAGGCAAAATACATTAATTATGAATATGGGTTGTCTTAAAACTAGTTATGTAAAAACATATGAGCTGCAGATACTGTTTAGTTAAAAGCCCAGCTAAACTCAGGCTGAGCTACCTGAGCAGATAGCCTGAATCTAATTTTACACAAGGACGCATAGCAAATATCCAGGTAAATTGTATGTTTGAGACTTACAAAAAGGGGAATATATGACATTCTGTGTAATAAAGGACTCTAGTAAAGGACTGCACAAAATTGGCAAGGTTGTTCTATATTTTCTGAATAGGAATCTTTAGTATCAAGAAATCATCGAGTTTGCTGTGATAAAGTGCTATTTATGCTCGTGGAACAGCGAGACTTGAAGGACTCCTTGCAAGTCGGAGAAAGAGCATTGCCGGTTCGACTTCACAAGAACCCGTGTATGTGTTCCCGGATGTAGTTAGGTTTGGTGACTATGGGGCAGGAGTGGTGAGTCCTTCTAAACGGGGCAATCTGTATGCGGCGGATGGGAGGTGCTGAACAAGCATGGTTTGGTGTTTGACAAGAACCATGGCAGAAAGTGGCTGGAGTGGAAGGGATATCACACTTGCAAATAGTACATTAATATCAAAAAGCATATAGCTGGGATCTAGATCATTAATGGACGGAAGCTTTATCATAAGCTCGAAGCCAACGTAACCATCCTAACAGAACATCGTTTAAAAGCACATAAAGCTGCACAATCTTGGAGCACTGAATGCAGGCACCAGGTTGTGACAAACTCGTAATTACGCTATTAGTTATTCTATTTAAGGGCTGCAATGATATTAAAAAACAAAGGGAAATTTGGAAGTACAGTACAATAAGATTGGGTTTTGGTGAATATGGGCATAAACGATATGTAATGAATTTACGAATAAATAAACAAATGCTGAACATTATTATTTTTCAGTAGCTGTCTGAGCTATTGGAAAATAGGATAGTCATGTTGCCTAAATCGATCAAATAAACGAGCGTTGTTATTAGCCACAAATCGTTTACAATCATGCTACAGCATTTGGCAAGGCTTTTTTTGTAAATAACCAGCTTATCCAGCGGCCAAAACTATATAATGCCCTTGCTAGAAGAAGATTATTATGCCCTAGCAGGGTCTGTTAAAAAACGAAAAATCCCCAAATTAGTATAACAGGACATCAGAGAGCCACAATGCCATATGTACTTATACAATATTTATATTTAATATTTATTGCAAGCCCCAAATGCTGGAGGTTTCGAGATTTTTATTGATAAAGGCATAAACAATAATGTTACAATAATGTGATTAAAGTATTATCCACATGTATTGTGCAGCTGAAAGCTCTATAATATGTAGAGATATGAGTGCTTCGGTTATGACGAAGTAAGACGCACAAAATGAGAAAAACTAAGTAGACTGTGGTCGTAGCAGACATCTGTAAAGGGGAAGAAAAGTCTTATTGGTTGAATTGAGAACAGGAGTAGTTTGTGTGATCGTGAACCTGTCGGAAAGGCGTGCGCTTTGTGATAGGACTGTAGGTGAACTTTTCATCTATTCTTTAAATATGGAGATCAGAAAAGTCAAGACAAAAAATACTTAAGTAAGAATCTGCAACTAAAAGAAAATGTCTCCAGAAAGCGCTCCTAGGATATACATGGCTAACGCAAACAGGAACGGCGCACGTGCAGATAGGCTGATGCTAAAATATTGTGTTTTGAGTGTGTAAAGTTTTGTTTAGCAAAGATGGAGGCAGCACTAAATTAAAGGTAGGATTATTTGTAAGCTGATTGGGGAAACTATCGGCTAGTGTTAACAGAGATTAGAGAAACTCAGGGACAAGCATGAAACCAATATCTTTATAATTGAAAACAGTTTTTAAACATCTGTGAGCTTTATTCTATTGTATAAAGAAGCACAAATAGCTATAATATTTTCAATGGTTATCATTGGAATTATAAGTACCGAACAAAGAATTGAGGATACAAACATTTAAATCCACCAATGTAGTCTGGTCAAAGAGCCTTGACATAACATTTCGTTCTTGTAAAACACAGAACTATTAGTCTGAATTGTGAAACATGTATCTCACTTGGGTGGACAAATACAAAACAAAACATATATGTCTAGAACAACCATTGCTAAAATTATAGTTCAGGACGAGACGAGAAGAGATACCGAAATTCGCAGCCATGAACCCAGTTATACACCCTAGTATTGTACTGGAATGCATCCATTACACTTCTTTTTTCTTTTCGTCACTCTTTAGGGTCTTAGCAATGGGGGAATAGTAACAACGATTCAAGATGCACAATAGATGAAAGAGAAAACGCTACCATGTCCTTATGTCCAACGAAGGATAACTTATTTAAGTCGACAGAGAAGGCAGAAAAGGGTGATCAAAACAGGCGAGACCTTCATGTCCTTGATGTTACATGGCCGTGGCAGATTAAATGGAGGGCTGTTTACGCTTTCATCTAGGCCAAAGAACTTCTGTCATTTGCGCTTTAAGTACCGTCATCTAGATGAGTTTTTGTGCGATGAACATCGATCACCAATTTATTAGTTTCATAACTTGACACTTTATAGACCCCAAGCAAATCTTTCTTCCAAATATAGAAAGCAATACTCCCTACGACCGCTACAAATCCATAGGGGGAGAAGAGTGAGGATAGGGAACCGTCTCTTTCACAACAAAACAGGAATCCACTAGGGCGTGACACACACGCCCCTCAGGCCTGCTCCTCTCGTTTTGGACATTATAAGCCCCGATATGCCAGTGAGTGGTCTGTGATGGGCTAATCATGTTCGCCCAGCCCTGATGAACTCTCCCATTGAAAGACGCACAAAGAATACCACTTGCCGTAATAGGAGTGTGAAAGGAGATCTGAGTGGCGGAAGAGAGGGACTCAAAGGAATGGGCAAAAGCGAGCCTTATGGTAAGCGAAAAAGGGGGAGTTCAGGGGGAGGAATGAGTTAGAAACGAGTCAGGCACTATGTCACTCCATCGGTGGAAGGAGCCTCACTCGTCTCAAAGGTCTTCATAGTTATCATTTAGCCATAATAGGCCTTTGGAAGCAGAAAGTTGTTCCTCAATGCAAACTATTGTCTCCTGGTTGTCTTCCTTTCCACGCAATGCTCTACATTCTTCTGCGGAGAAAAAACCTTTTCCAGAGTCCATCCGGTGCCATAGTATCGTAAAAATTGTACACGACAAAAAAACGCGGAGTGCGTGAAGCTCATTGGCAAGAGATAAACAAAAATTAATTTGGGAGATGTTGGAATGATATAGAGGAATGTCCTGCTCACTAGTGAGGGAGAGCAAAGGGATGTGGTGAGGTGGAATATATGAGAAAATAGGAAAAGTAAATGAGTGCTTTCAACCTTCATCTGGCGTCAGTTTAAAAAAGTACATTGTTTTCGGCTGTCAAAAACGCCAACACACTTATACAGTTCGCTATTCATTGGCAATTAATTTTAAATGTGGTGTCTTTTTGTAAGGGACAGCATGTGATGGTCGCCGATTTCCATAGTCTAGCAGCAATCAATTGTTGGACGATTATATCGGTCATTGAATATTGAAGAACTAACGAAAGAAAATTGAGACAGATGCAAATAAAAACTTTAAGGAATTTTGGGTCTGCGAATTAATATAAGACATTAATTCGGGGTGGAGCAGAGGGGGGTTATGTTCATGATACATTTATCTGATTAGTAGTCATTAAGGAGTTTCAGTGCTTTTATTCAAACTTAGGAATTTCAACCACATCCTTGTAGCACTAATACTGCGAATTTTGGGAGCACGATCCGATGCTATGGCTGAGGGCAACTTTCATCTGGCGCACAGCTACGGTTGGACTATGCCATGATGGGCGGAGAAGTGTAACATTGGATTTGGGTTTTCCTCGTTCCCTGTATGGGGGTTTAATACGTCTGTTTTATATAAGGTATTCTTCGTGTAGAGCTGTGAAAACAATAAAATCCGGGCTAGTGAGTATCAGTAATCACATTTGTGTTAGATCATCTAGTGGCTTTTATATAAATGGCTCTTATGTCACCTTTACACTGTTTGCATCCTGAGACCACATGGACGACATCTGAGCGCGGTCTGTCATTTTGCCTACATCCCATTTCAATACACGCATATTTATGACATAGTTGACCGTTATAATCGCTGGCAGTAATAAGCTATTTTTATTTTGTCTTACATCATTAAGTATTGTGATGACTTTATGTTGAGTTAATCATCAGTATAATTTGCGATTTAATTGTGCTACATGATCCCCATCTAGAGCTACGGAATAGAATAGCTTCTGTCAGTTTAACTGAATATTTATTGGTAAAGTCAGATAACGCACACTATCTTTACCATAAAAACATCATGAGTAAGAATCAAAGGAAATGGCATGTAAAGGAGCGATTGTTCAGCTGTAGCCAACATCATCTTTCAGAGCTGTAAACTAAGTGTTGATAATTGCTGATATTGTATGAAACTTTCAAATCTGTTTTCCGTATTTATTTTATCTTTTGGTGATAATTTTAATTTCCGCTCTCATTAACAATTTGTCCCAGCGTGATATATTTTTTGTTTGTTTGATTTTTTATCAATGATACATATGTATAAAAAGTACCAGTTTCCTTACCGACAGTACAGGCAGATAATACAGTATAGGTTTTTAAGATTTATTCAAAGATCAACTGAATCTAAAAAATTATCTTATTTGATACGGATTTAAGATTATCTAAAAATAAGGTTACTATGTACTCAAGTTGATAGCCCTGGCGAGACACAGTAGAGAGAAATGAGGTTCCTGTTCATAATAATAAGCTTAGATATGTGATCTTCCAAGTTTTTAGTATAGAAGTAGGGTGATCTTAAAACTGGCTTTGCTGGCTTTGTTGTTTTCGGTGTAAAAAACAGTTGGGCATGAATTCTCAAGCTTGCTGTGCATAGTTGAAAATGAACAAGATTGTTCTTTGAGCATAAGGATAGATAACGGGCTAGTGTTTTCGACGAAAAGAAAGGCAACAACGTGCAGGAGTTACAAGCAGGGTATCGACTTCTCTGCACCAAGATGAGAAGTCCCTGCACGAGCCAACATCTTTGGTGAATTTGAGCATGGAGAAGTTAAACCAAGAGCAGCAATAGAATATGGGATATAGGAATATATAGATGTGGGGTGAGATGAAGGACAAGTAAATTCTAGGAGTAAAAACAATAACATAGAAGAAGAAGGAAAAAATAGAAAAAGAAACCAAGCATAAAAATATAGAAAAAACAATTAAAAAAATGGAAGACACTGGGGGATTTATTTCTTGTCTCTGTGTGAGATTTGACAACTTAAGCAATATATAAAAAAAAAATATGTTTTGACAAGTCCTTATGAAAGACTATTGTCAGCATCACAACCCGGTAGGGCTTAAGATATGGTGTTTTCAACTGATCAAAGAAAGGCTGAACCTTTGGAATGGGTTCTGACTGGCTAATCAACGGTTAGGACCAGACCAAAAATCTGATGATTTCAGTCACAAGCCGGTTTTCCCCTCAGCTCATTTCTAGTTATTTGACTTATTTTGATATTTTGACTATTTGACTTAAATTACGACCTAATGGGCAAGCACTTGACAAGTCAAACTCCTGAGGTGGAGATTCCTAATGACCACGTAAGTCCTTCAATAGCCATGTGTTTGCAGCAACATCAAGTATACTGCACCTTTAGTGCATAATGCTCCAAGTCAATAAGTTGGAAGTCCAACACTTTGGAGACATGTCCTCTTATTTAAGTATCACAGCTGAAGCCTAAAGATATCATGTTAATAGTTCCTTTACTTTCTGTAAAGAAACCTTCACTTTCTTGCATCAGGTGTTGTATTAGAGAAAAAAAAAAACATGCTGAGTGGTATTGGAGGGTTTAGCCCATTAATTGCAATCTGTGTATATCACTGCAGAGCACTTCCCTAATATGAAGTTTTGCTGCTGCAACTCCATTATACTGTATGTATCAGGTCCAGCAAAACAAGAGTTTCAATATTCAAAACCATAATTTTTAGCCCTTTAAACTGATCATTACCTCTTATACAGACAAACATGCAATGTGTTTGTTTCTTAACTCCAAATGTTCACTAGGATGATGTTCTAGTTTTATTAACACAGTAAAGGAAAAGAAGAGTTATTAGACAATATTAAAAGCTAGACCACAACTACTTTTTACGAAATTAAGCCTCATCCAAAAACCTGCTTATACATTAATGATCTAAGTGGCAGTGTTCCACAGTGAAGAAGACAAGCATGAGATAAATGTATATTTATCCTAAACCCCAAAAAAGATTTAGATGTAAAAAGAAAGGGGCTTGAGTCTAAGCGTGCGTTGCTATGTGCTTGTATGTTTACCTCTGTAGGATGATGAAGAGTTCAGTGAGGAATAATTTTGCAGAGACAAATCTGGGTGGCTTATCCTCTGATCAGAGAGCAGGCTCCTCAAAGTCTAACACACCAGATTTATGAAGACTTGTTAAGCATGGGCGCTTTCTAGAATACCTTCTTTTGCTTAAAAACTTTTAGAAACAAACAGAGAAAAAGCTAAGTGTAAGCAGTTTTTGGTATCAAACTAAATTATCCTGTTGGCCTGCGCAGTGTAAACTGAGTCTTGGTGCAGTGCTGATAACAGAAATTATTTATAAATGCTCCCGTTCCTTTGGTAATGTGGTTTTCATCTGGTACTCATTTCTAAATGTTGTACTTTGTCAATACGGTCATGGATTCTACCCTTAAAAGTTCAGCATAGACTGCCAAAGTCTTCAATCAGCATAACTGCTGCCCTGTGTGCAGTATAAGCAAGAAACTGCATTAAAATCATTAAATCTATTTTTCGTATCTGCCATAGTTGGGACCCTAAATATCTTGTCCAACTTTGTGTTTCTCTTACAGTTTTTTTTTCAGCATGAAGAATCTGTAACATTAAAGTTTAATGTGTGGAGAATTAGTGTCCTACATTTACTCTTTTTCCCAGCAGTTTTGCAAGTCCTTTCCCACGGATGTCTCAGTACTCAAAAAATACGTCCAAATGTGCTTACATAAGCTGTGTTAAGCTTAGATTTTTTTTAAAACTTTTATAAGCAGGCTGGAGCAGTTTCTTTGATCGGCTGGAATCTTTATTAAAGGTAGAGGTGACAATGAAGTCCCTCCATGACCAGTTGCATCATTGTGGGTGATAAAATCCTTTTAATTAGATTAAGTGAAAGGGATCCTGATCATATTTGAGTGGGTGTGGGTAGTCTAAAGTCATGTAGTATACCATCACCACAGGTGGCTAATCCATCACAGACAGCTAGGAGGATACAACAAAGACTTAGAAAAAAAGCAAAGATTGCAAAAGATAGTATTAGTCTCAATGCTGTGGTTTACAGGAAGTTTCAGTAATGTTTGATAACCTCTAAATATTGAATGAAGACCAGTTTATCAATTTATCACTTTATCAATAATTTATTCACTCAATTTAACAAAATCATCATTAAGTCACAAACACATACTCTTCCATTACTTGTACACAATGGAAAAAGGAGCAGGAAGAAGAAAAATCTTGTGTAAACCTGCCCCTTTCTCAATGATTAAAATACATTTCATTGCTGTATACAATAAATTAACTTACGGTATAAGTTGCAAACAATATCAGTCTCCTCACTATTAGATCAGAAGTACAGAAGAATTTATATTTTTTTCTTTATAAGGTGTTTTCAATTGATTTATAGTTGGACATTTTTTTACTCTTCATCTAAATTATTCCATAGTTATACTCCATACACTGAGATACACATTTGGTTTAAAGTAGTGTGCACAGTTATTATTATGAAATCATACTTCTTTCTGTTGTTTCAATCACTTTATTTAAAAAAAAAATAACTTTTGTAAATTAATTGTCAATAATCTCTTTCTAGCTTTAAACATGACTAATAATTTTTAAATTAACCAAGTCCTTTAATTTTAGGGGATTTAACTAAACAAACAACTTATTAGTATGTTCTCTAACCTTCACTTTATATTAAATTCTCATAGCTTTCTTTTGTATCACAAAGAGAGGTTTAATGTTGGTTTTATATGTGTTGCCCCATACCTCTATACAATTGGTCAGATATGGAAAAAAAAGTGTATAAAATGTCTGGAGTGTTATTACTCTAAATTTTTTTTTTTAAACTTTATTTAGAAGTCCAAAACTTTAACTTTAAGTTTTTGATTAATATATTTTATTTGAGATTTACAGTTCAGTTTATGATCGAAAAATACCCCTAAAAATTTTACATCATATACCCTTTCCACTTGAATATCATCTATGGACACTGTGATAGAATCATTTATTTTTCTGTTACCAAAAATCGTACTTTTTGTTTTATTCCAATTTATCAGTTTATTGTCCGTAAACCACTTATTAAGTGTAGATATTTCAAAACTATATGTTCTATGATCATCTTTATATCATTTCCAGAACAAAATATATTTGTATCATCTGCAAATAAAATTTATTGTTTTATTTTTGACACTTGACAGATATCATTAATACACAAAATAAAAAGCTTTGGTCCCAACACTGAACCTTGGGTGACTCCACATTTAATTGCTAAAAGATCTGACTTTTCATTTTCTAATTGTACAAATTGTTTCCAGATAGTCAAATAACTACTTAACCAGTTATGAAATGTCCCTCTTATACCATAATCCTGAAGTTTGGAGAGTAATAAAGTCATCAAATGCTTTTCTTAAATCGGTAAATATCCCCACTGTATATTGTTTCCTTTCTATTACAAGATTTGGCACCAATTAAGAAAGTGAAACAACTTTGGTTAGAACTACAAAAACTCACAAAGGAAGCCCTGTTTTAAGTTCTGACAGTCCGAGTCAAGATGGTGGTATTTCTCTCTGTCTGCAGCTAATATACGTGTGTAAAGACGTGTGCCGGTGCAACAGAAGGAAGTATCCCACCCGATGTCTGATATGTGCTTGTTTTCTCTTTCGGGTTCAGGGCCAGGGCAAGTTCAAATTCAGGACTCTGTCCTTTTGATGAAATAAGCTGTAAAAACTGTCTCTTATATCTATTTATGGGCTTTAAAAAAATAGTATATATTTCGGAATTGAAAATCAGATCAACATTTACCAGCTAATTTATTAATTACATTTTGCTAGTATCAGGTTTGAACCTGTTTGTCTTCCAAACGGTCGTAATCCTTCGTGGCACAGAGTCAATAATGTGTCAGAATAATTTATCAAAGATCTGGGTTCATATTGATAATCTACTCTTCCATCACATCCCAACGGTGCTATATTGGTTTCGAGATCTTGTCACCAGGAGGCAATTGGAGTTTAGTGAACTCATTGTCCTGTTCAAGAAACAAACATGAGATGATTTGAGCTTGTCACATGGTGCATTATAATACTGTAAGTAGCTATCAATACTTGGGTAGGCTGTGGTTTCTAAATGATGCTCAACTGTGTTCCCCAAAGTGTGGCAAGAATGATAAGTCTGTGTGTGAAAATCCCAGAAGATACACAGTTTGTACTTAGACCAGCTCATCTGGCACCAACAATTCTGCCATGTTCAAAGCCACTTCAGTCGTCTTTCTTCCCCATTCTAATGCTTTGCAGTCGTCTTCACCGTCTCCAGATGCCTAAAGGCATTAAGTTGCTACCTTGTGATTCACTGTTTCGTCATTTGTTTCATTAAACAATTGAACAGGTTTACCAGAGTGTATGTGCAAGTCTAAAAGAGGAAAAACGTTGGGGTTTGACAGTAAGGCAATGTCTACAACACATATTGGAAGCTTCAGTTTAGTTAATTATATTTTGATCACAGGGATTTATGAAAGAGACTTCCCAAGATGTAAAAAATAGAAAAAAACTCAATTAAATTGAAACTGCAGGTTTAACAGACATGATGTCCAGCTGCTGACAGCTGTGACAGGGAGGGATTGATGCCATCAGCCCTTGCGGATCTTGGCTTTGCTTCAAGGCTTTAACATCTGAGCAAGAAGGATTATTTTAACGAGCACCATAAACACCCCAAGACAACATTATGGACGAGTTCAAAAAGTCCAAACCCCAGTCCAAACATGACATTTCCTCTTTTGTGTATTCCAAGGAAGTCTTTGTTGTTATTAGATTTCTGAGTGTTTTTCCTAGATATATCAGAACTTGTATGTATACACAAAGAGGAACTTTTAACCTTGCCAAATAGAAAGAATGATTTCAGGTAAATGATAACAAATGATCAAATCTGGTCTAAGAAAGCTCTCATTTTTAAAAGAAATATACAGCTAATGGATTTGTAGACTATTTATATGGCATATTAAATAGAAGAAATGTACAAACTTGTATATCAAATGTTGAAGTGAAATGATTTTTACCCCTGAGTAACCATCCTGAGTTTACTCCTGAGTAGCCATTTTTGGACATCTTTTTGAAGCTATTTAAATATTTTTTCTTCATTTAGCCCATAAAACATTCACTTCATTTGTCTATAGGCTCCGACTAAAATTAGCCTCAAACAAGTCGAAAGTCATGCCTGGTTAATCCATCAACCACATTTAGATATATATAATTGTTTTTTGACATCTTCTCACCATGTACTGTTATCCCACAACATTGTGTTGTTTAGACGCAGAGCAGTATTATCCCTTCTATTTAACACACATTTATGCTGGTGGTTTAGTTTTAAACTGATTGCCTTATAATTATATAAACTTTTTGTTTCATCAGGCAGTTAAATTTCAATGAATCAAGAAAATCCAGGAACAACTCAAATATTATTGTTGTTCATTATAGCTACACAATATATCACAAATAAATCATCATTACAATATCAGTCTGCACATTATTAATATTGTAAAGGACTGTTCAGAATGTAATATTTTTGGCTATATTATTAAATGTGTTAGACATTCACACTTTGCATGCTAATAACGAATTCAGCATGCAGAAAATGTTTACATCTGACGCAGTTTAAATCTTCCAAAAAAACAAAAAAAAGAGTGTTGGAAGCATTGTAATGACAGATGTAAAGGTGAGCAATTAGGAACTCATAATGTCGTGATTTAATTATAACATTACCATCACGTAAGTTCCTGTCTTAATATCCTGCAGCCGTACTCTGCATGTAGTGTGATCTCTGGGACCTCAGAGGAACTGTTGGAAAATCAGACATGAACAGTAGCCGCTGTCACAACACAGGGCCACATAAATTGTCCAGAATCTATCTGGGATTTTACATAGATTCTCATGGCATTGAGAACTTGCATTAAAAACATCCATTTAAGTCTGGTGTCTCTATCTATAGGAGTCAACAAGGTGTAGAGAGGCGTGGCTATTTAGAGTGCTTACTTGAAATAACACGCATGGTGTTGGAGCACCCAGAGTAAACTCCTGCAAGCATGTGGACAACATACAACCTGTCCACACAGACAGGATTTGAACCCTTGACCTTATTCCTGTGAGGCAACAGCGTTAACTACACAGTTTTCTGTTGAAGACATGATTAATGAATATTGATGATATTTTAAAGTTTTTAACCAACATATCCTGTCTAGATAATCCCTTTATCAAGGAAAACGTATTTATCTTAGCAAGCCAAAGCCAGACAACTATCTGCAAGTAAAGTACCTTAGCAGCATGGCTACTAAACAAAGTTTGACTTTCAAACTTATTAAAGCTGGACTGGTATGAGGGTTGTAAGGATTATGATTATTGATTAGTTAATATTTATCAAACATTGTAATTAAAAATCATAATTCAGAAAAATAATTTTTTAACCAAAATCATTACTTACGAATAGAAGTCAGAGATGTCCTCTGGTGTTGTGATTATGGTCTCAAAGCCCTTAATAATTACAATTAGTAAATTCTCATTAATAATTGATAATTATTAACCAAAAACCATGTCACTGTTTAATCAACCACTTCACCGAAGTTTTGACAGATAAATCACTCTTGCACGAAATAAACACAAACGCTTCTCTTAATTATATATATGACGATTTATTGAAGCCAAATAATTCTGATATACTGCCATTCTGGTCCAAAAACCTTCATCTAACTAACAAGCACTATTCTACACAAAGGGATAAAAATGACTACCTAACAATAATAATAAAAGAAAATATGTGCGCATTGAGTGTCTATGAAGATCAAACCAGCAGTTTTATGGACAAAATGTGCAATTTGGGTAAATGGAAAGAGAAGCCCTCCTGGTGTGCTGATGTCTCGATTGCGGCGATCAGCTTTTAGACGGTGGGCTCCGCTCTTGGCCACTAGCAGCTGATTGCCCCAAATCTCAAACAAAGAGTCATAAAACTCTGAGGCAGGAACTCAGTGGAAAACTCCAGTAATAAAACTGGAACAAAGGAGTGGTCAGGCCACGAGGCCCAGATGCTTTGAATGGAAAAACTTTAAAGTTCAACTTCTAACTCCTGGCTGACTTGGGATCAGCCAGACAAAACATAGACACGCACCTTGCTGATCGCATCCGTGCTGCACGATTCAGCCGCACAGCAAATGAAACACTCAGCATAAAGCACTTCAATCAGTATTGCATGCAACAAGTTGATACCTTGTAATAACTACTGGTGATCCTAAATCACCTTAACAATGCCTCATCCTGCCCAGACCTCTTAGTGCACCCATCCGATTTAATATAAAAAAGAAGGAAATTACTTTGACATTGATTTCTTCTCTCCACCGGTTTTGGATGGGTAGGTCTGAAGAAAAATGGGAGGGGGGAGGGGGAGTCACGCATCCTTTATCAACTCAAAAGAAAAACGGTAAACTTCTCATCCGTCCAAAAGGGGAAAATATGAAGAATCATTTAGTCAACTGAATCACAAGGAGGAAACTCATCTCCTTGGAAATAAAACCTCTGTGGGTTTTCATCTGCGCCGGGTGTCAGTGTGGTCTTCAATCAGTATATGAATCTTCTGACCTTCTTGTATCAGACAGAATTCCAGCTTTCAAGCTCTTCCGGGAATGGCTGTGAGGAGAAAAAGTTAGCCTGCGAGCTTTTGTCTCTCCAGATATGCCCCTCCGATGCTTCGTCCCGTGAGAAACGCTGGAAATGGCCACAAAACTTTATTTTCCACAGGTTTTATAATCCCAGGTGACGTCAGAGCTGCAATGTCTGTTGAGCTGCGCGTGTTGAGCGGTGCGTGTTGAACTGCGCAGCCTATTCGGTCTGTCCGATCAAAATGGGTGACCCTACCAGGATAAAACCTTTTTTTTTTTTTTTTTTAATAATGGATATAGCTTGCTTTCAAAGCTACAGCAAGTTCTCTCCTTAGTACCCAGAGGCTAAATGAATGATAGTAAGCCATTCAACCACTTCAATATAAAACATTTATTTTACATAAATCACAATGATTTTTTTAAATATTTTAAATCTGTACATTCCAATCTGAGGTGACAATGGCCCCATTTCCAAATATACAGGCATTTTTAGAAAAGAAAAAAAAAGGGATTTTTTTGTAGTGTTTGTGTGTTTTAAAGTGTTCAAAAGTGATTTTCATAGTTTTTTGTCACTTGATTCTCAACAGTTAGTGTGCTTTTCATCTCTGGACCAACTGGCCAACCTTTCCAGACCTTCTCATTTATCTTATGTGCCCTCTTCTTCTTTTGCTTCTCTCATCTCATCCAATTAATGGTCTTCTAGTAACCTCCTTCCTTCTGTATGGTCACACAGCAGCACCAGTGCCTTTGCCAGTTTTCAAAACACACTTAAGAGGAAATTTATATTTTATTTTAGTATATTTTTCCCCTCTGATAAATCAGAAAGTGGATTGCTCTCAGATGTTTTTTTATAGTGTTCTAGAAATCATAACAAGTAGTGCTGTGATGTGTGATATTTGAGCAGGAGCGCATGTACAGGCCCATGAGATGACTGAATTATGGTATACTTTTGTGATAACCACAAGGTTGTAGGGCTCGTGTATAAAAACTGTGACACAATAAGTATTCCTTTCACACAAATTTAGTGGTTTGATGTTCAGTGTGATATTGTGCTGATTCTTTAAATCATTATATAGCATGAATAATCTGACACTTGTGTGTTTTTCCTAAATGATGTTTCTTTTCCATCAGGTGTCAGCCACAGATGGGGACCGAGGTTCTTTTGGGACCATCACCTACACCCTGGGCTTAAGTTCTGGAGGTGCACTTCCCTTTACTATTACCAAGGAGACGGGCCAGCTATGTACCAGCACAGTTCTTGATAGAGATGAGGGATTGGACAAGTTTGAACTAACTGCAACAGCAACAGATGGAGTAAGAGCAAATTTTTCTATATCAATATTATATTTCTTATATATTACAATTATTTCCATGCTATATTTTAAACCTTTGAATACTATCAATGAGGAAATATGGCCAAACTACATCATTTCTTGCTTTTGTAGCATTATTGCATTTTGTTAAATTATTATTAGTCCAATAATCTCAAATTAATCTGAAGGATGAATTCTTCCCTACTCTGTTAAGCGATCATAACCAGATGTAAAATCAGGAAGGGGGTTTCTATATGTATTTCAGGAGTAAAATTTATTTTCATTTTAACACTAAAATGAAGGACATTTCCCAAAACTTCACTTTACTAATTACTAATGAAAGGGGGGCGTTCATGACTAAAAAATTTAATGTTTAAAATAATGTCTGTTCTCTAATATCTAATATTTGACTGAGAAAGGGGAAAGAAAATTGAAGGTTCAATTCAAAGTCTCTTAACCTGGACCTTTCTGTTTTTAGCACAGGAACTGTCACTAAAGTCCATAACTAGACTGTTATTTCACTCACAGAATCAACTGGACCTCCACTCATGTGGTTCCCACACCTCCCATTGGTGGAAAGATCTCAGCCAAAACTACTGTAAATCAGGATACTCTAACTGCAATGCTTTTAGGTCTGCTTCAGGTTGCTCCCAACTTTAAATTCAGAACCGGGTTGCACACAAAAGAAAACTCTCTTAAAGGAAGGTACAAAGGGACATGGAGCACACATGTCAGATGTTTGAGGGAACAATAAAAATTTTGCAAAGCTTTATACATCAAAAGACAAACAAAGCATAGCGTGCAATGCAAAAACAAACATTTATCACAAATTAATGTCAAAGGGTGATCATTCCTATCTGACTTCATCTGGCAAGGCTTCTTCATGTCTTCTAAGATTCATTCTAAGATTTATTCTTGCTGGACTCAGTTCTTTAAAATTGCGGGCTACTGCGAGAGGAGTCGACCAAAGAAGTTCATCAACCAATCAGAGGTGGACTTGGGTTAATAGAAAGCTAGACATGTCTAGTTAGACAGACAATAAGAATTGTATTTTTCTTTTTTTCTTTTTTTCATCATTTAAGAATATTCTTTTCCCAAAACATATAATCATTTTATTGAACTACAGGCAGGTTCAATTTCAAGGTTTAACCTATAAATAGATATTTAAAGTTATGATTAATTATGGATAATTTTAAGACTTTCTGAATTCCTTTAAAATAAATTTTGTCTCTAAACTGTGTGTGTGCTCAAACCTTGGAACTTTTGTTCTTCCTAATTCAAACCAATATTTAGAAATAAAGTAGACCTTTCAAGACAGAAAAGCACTTGATATTTTGCAAGTGGAGGCATACATTAGCTGATATCTGTTTCCTTGTGCAAAAGACAATCTTGCAGCATAGCATTTTATGTTGTAAACAAATCAAAGATGTGTTCTGCAGCACTGACATAAATCTGATCAAAGTGATGCTTATGTCAGAACCTAGCATGCTGTTCCTTGCACTGTTTGAAAAATCAAAGGGAGCAACAGGATGGCAAACCAATCAGTGGAAAACAGAAAACTCGGGAAGGGACAGGGTGAAAGAAGAGAACAAACAAATACTTTAAGTCAATGTATTTATGTAACATTACAACATTAGCTGCTACCAGGTAACCAAGACCAGAAGCCCCTGAAAAAATAGAAGTTTTATCTCAACTGGACCTTCCTGGTTATTTAAGTGTCAAATAAATAGGAATAAATTGAGGCCTTAACCCGATCACATTTACATTATTTACATTTATAATATCATATAATCACTGGATACACTTGAAACTGGATCTAAACTGGTGCCGTTAAGATAAATTATTAGTCATTCCAGTGGTTTCCCACATTCTCAGCATTACCAGCTCTGTCAACATGGTGTCTATTCCCTTTGTCTCATAAATTAACCCTGCAGTAACAGTGTAATGAGTGCAAACTCGTTACTTTGCTAACAAACGCTCACAAAAGTTGATTGGCTCCATATTTAAGGGATTGTCAACAAAGGGTTCATCTCTCTGGTTTCCTTTAAAACTGCTCGGGTTTATTGTCAGAGGTTTTAATAACAGACTTGATTTTTAGCATGGCGAGCAAAACAAATCGTATGCTCTCTGTGAAGATGTACTGCGATGCTACTTAACTACAACTTTTTTTTAAGTTTAACTTTCATTTATTTTGAGTTTTGAGCAAGGATCTGCTATCAAATTACACATCTGGTGGCTGATCATGAGAAACAGCATGTTTTTCTAAAATTATATCTGTATGCAGAAACTCTTGAATGCAAACGTTGTTTTTTCATACAGGGTGGTCTGAGCTCTGTATCCCGCGTGAGGGTCACAGTGGTGGACATCAATGACAACCGGCCCACCTTCTATCCAGTCTTGTACATGGTCAGTCTCAGTACCCACAGTGCCCCAGGAACGTCCGTGGTGAAGGTAACAGCCAATGACCCTGATGCTGGAGAAAATGGCAGGGTGACCTACCGCAGTCTACCTGGAGGAGGCTCCAATCTCTTTACTCTCAACAAAGACACAGGTAATTTAACTTTACGAACAGTGTGTCACCAGGAACTATACATTTAAACTCGTTAAATAGCACATTCCATCTGTTAGAGACAGTTAAATGCAAAAAACTTTGGTGCGGTAGAAAATTTCAGGAAAAACTGAGAAGCAACTCTGCATTCATACTGGTTTCACAGAGATTGATTACAGGCAACCTTATAACAACCTTATAAAACATGTAAATTAATTTTAATGAATGAAAACAACTCCTGTAGTCAGAAATAATTGTGCTTATTAATTTTGTTAATTTTTTGGTATAACTTATTGTATAAATGGTAACAATTCACATCTATCTTTTTTAAATGCCTTACTGAAAACAAAAATAAATAACAAATGCAAAAAAAGTAGTTAAACTGAATAGTGCTGACAACTTTTAATTTCAGGCTTGCAGAACTGCTTTTTTAACTCCTAGTTTTAACCTAAAAACAAATAAGAAACGTAAAACCACTTAAACCTAATAAGCACTAATCAATTATTTACAGAGGTTAAACCAGCCTGATTTTAATTTTATTCAGTAGCTTTTAATCTTTTAATGATTCGAAAGGAGCACCCATTCACAACACGTCACTTCAAGGCATTTTACATAGTCCATTGAGTGTATTCATACAGATTCCAAGTCAATTCCAATTGATCCTAGTTATCAAAACAATGCATCCAAATTTAGTTTATTATTTTAATTGGTTAAAGGTTTTTTATCTAAGGAAACTCAGCAGATTGAATGAAGTAAATGATGTGCAGCATTCACTCCTTTTGGATGTGCATGTCACGATAGTGGACAGTTGCTTGCATTGTGTTGTTGACTTTGCAGCAATCCCTCATACTGAGCATGCATGTAGCTACAGTGGTAAGGAAAACTCCCCTTTAACAGGAAGAAACCTCCAGCAGAACCAGGCTCAGTATGAGCGCCCATCTGCCACAACTGACTGGGTGTTTGAGAGAACAGAGCAGAGACACAAAAAGAACACAGAAGCACTGATCCAGGAGTACTTTCTATGTGAAAGAAAAGTAAAATATCAAGGCAGTAGTAGCTCCTTTAGTGTTTGCATCTTAGAGAGAAAACAGCTAAGCAGATAAACTCTGAGCCAGTTTTCAAGTCTAGAGTATGAAAGAGAGCACATACAGCTAGCCATAGTAAAAGCTCAGCCAATAGCTGTGTCTATGAGAGAGACAGGGTTAAACACTGAAAGACAAGCCAAAGTGTATCATCTTGAGAAGGGGAACATTAAGTTGATGGCAGCAGCTGCTCAGCTCATGATCCCTTCCAGGAAAGTGTAACAGCTAAACATAGAGCCAGGTCAGGTTCCATGAAGAGAAAAATCATAAAGAAAACATTAAGTTAAAGGTGAAACAACAGCAAATAACACAAAATTGGAGAGTATTAAGAAAATGTAGCAGAGTGAGGGAAAGTGGTCATTATGTCCTCCAACAGCCTAAGCCTATAGCAGCATAACTACAGAGATAGCTCAGGATAACCTAAGCCACTCTAACTTTAAGCTTTATCAAAAAAGAAAGTTTTAAGCCAAGTCTTAAAGTAGACAGGGTGTCTGCCTCATGCACTAAAACTGTGAGTTGGTTTCACAGGAGAGGAACCTGATAACTAAAGGAGCTGTCTTTCATTCTACTTTTCCATTCTCAAACTGGGTTATGATGCTGTATGTTTTTTTCTTTTACTTTTTGCCCTTCAGGAGTGATTTCTCTGTCCCGTTCCCTCCACGGCAAAGCCAACACAGTTATTTCTATGGTGATATCAGCAGAGGACGGCGGTGGTCTGACAGCACCAGTAAACGCCAGAGTGAACGTGAGCGTGGTTGCAGGCTCCATGGCGTCTCCCATTTTTGAACAGGGGCAGTATTTCTTCACTGTTTCTGAAGATGTTCTCAGGGGTACAGCTGTAGGAGTGGTCCGTGCTGGGACAAAATCAGGTGGGAATACTTGTGCCATAATTAAACATTCTCTGTGTGATGTAATTATTGCCCATCTTACTCTTGGTCATTGATTTTTGTTATTGATATGTAATTTCTTTCCAAAATATAAAATACATAGTTTATCTCTGGTATTGGGAAATTAAAAGATAATTTTCTCTGGATATTTATCAAAGGAACAACAGAGGAATGTGAAGGGTGATGAAAAGTATGTTGATCACAAGAAAACATAAACGACTAAAAATGGAGAATTTAGGTTTTACCTTACAGTGATTATATGTATGTATTAAAGCTATGATTATTCAATTCAATTCAATTCAGTTTTATTTATATAGCGCCAATTCACAACACATGTCGTCTCAAGGCACTTCACAAAGGGTTTGGAATGGTATAGGGTTGTTGGGGAGGTTAGATTAAACTACTGAGTGTTAGAGTTTGGCCATTTTAGAATGGGCTATGTGTAGGGGTACTAAGTAAAATAATACACTGATAAAGTGTGTCCATGTAGAGCCCACTGCTGGCCATTGTTATACTAAAAACCACAAGGATTGGGGGGTACATCTCTCTGTCAGACTGATTATAACCATTGGAAAAGAGAAGGGGTCGCACAGGTAGCAGAAATGGAGGGTGTGTTTGCACCTCAACCATAACTGAGCCGGTTTAGGCTAAACCTGACTCCCCCTTACTCCATCCAACAGGGAGGGAGGAAGGTGAAGGTAAGAATAATTGGAGAGTGTTGTTTCCTGTTGCATTGTGTGAAAGGTGGGTCATTTTGAAATGGGTCGATTCAATCGAGTCATATAAATTTCAAGTCAGGCACATGCATTCCAATTAATAACTAACCATTGAACAGTGCAGTCAGATTCAGGTATTTATTCAAATTGGATAAAAAGTTTTTCTATCTAAGGAAACCCAGGAGATTGCATCCAGTCAGTGACTTGTAGCAGTTACTCCTCCTGGATGAGCATGTAGCGACAGTGGACAGTCACTGGCGTTGACTTTGCAGCAATCCCTCATGCTGAGCATGCATGTAGCGATTATCTTTCTTATAATACCATTAAAGCTCCTGAAGTCTGGTCAAGAAATTAGCTTCTTTTTGAAAGTTTCCTCAATTATTCAGAGATATTAATTAAATAAGCATGAATGCATTCCTTTTTTGGTGCAACAATTTTCTACTTTGCTGTTTTTATTCTATCTATTTGGTTTAATAAGTCTTTTTTGTGTTTTTACTCCTCTTATGAGGTTACTTTTATAGTTCTTGCTGTGCAGCACTTTGGTACAGCATGCTTGTAGCGACATTGACGCTTTATCCCATTTTCCATTCAGGTGTCTCTAAAGGCATCTTGTACTCCATCTCTTCTGGAGACCCTGATGGCTACTTCACAGTGGACAGCACCTCCGGGACCATTCGTACAGCTCTACCTCTTGACCATGAAACCTGTGTCAGTCTTGACCTGGAGATTCAGGCACGCTCCGGTTCTCCTCCGGCCTACGCAACAAGTCATGTTCGCATAACTATTTCAGATGTCAACGACAACGCCCCCACCTTCCTCCCCTCCTCATCTGAGTCCCTGCTTTTGCCTGAAATAACCAAAATGGGAACCGTTATCTACCGTATTCAGGCCACAGACAAAGACTCTGGTCACAACGGTCAGCTCAGCTTCGACCTCATCTCTGCCGGGGCTGCAGGCAGCAGTGGCCAAAGAACGTTTGGTGTTGACCGTGGCAGCGGGGAGGTACGATTGATTGGAAGTCTCTCGTACGAGAGTGTTCCACGCTATGATCTTCAGGTGGTAGCTAAGGACGGTGGAGCACCTCAGCTCAGTTCCACCTTCACTCTTGTGGTTCATATCCAAGCACAGAATGCACAAGGCCCCACCTTTGACACCCTCACCTACAGAGTGGAGCTACGGGAGAACATGCCTCTCAACACACGTTTCCTGCAGGTTCGAGCGCTAAACAGAGAGGCTTCAGGAAATACTGGAAGCTCTCCAGCTTCATCCTCCTCTGTTTCTTACCGCCTGAGGCCCGATGGTGATGCAGCTGGATTTGGCATCATGCCAGACACTGGATGGCTGTTTGTTCGGAGCTCTCTAGACAGAGAGGTCAAAGATATGTATATGTTGACTGTCCTTGCCACGTCAGGCCCCGGTGGAGGTGGGAGGACCGGCAGCGCCACTGTCAGGGTGACTGTAACTGACGAGAACGACAATTCTCCCAGGCTGAGTCAGGAGAGGGTGTTCCTGGCTGTCCGAGAGAACTTGTTGGCCGGGACCGGCTTTGGTAGAGTGTCTGCGACAGACAGAGATGCAGGACTAAATGCACGACTCACATATAGACTGCTCCACTCAGACAGACACTTTCAGATCAACTCACAAACAGGTAACTAAAAACAACATGATGTGGTTATGCTCTAATTTAATTTAACATTTTGAATTGGATTAAAATCAAATGAATATTACCGCAGAGTTGAAGTAACAGCAAATTAAAAGCTACATAATTCCCCTTCAGGACTTAATGATCTGCTCTGTCTTAATTAAACCATTAAATTGCTCTCTGTGTAATTTTCCATCTTGCTTTAGGGGAGATCAGCACTCGCCTTGCCCTGGACAGAGAGCAGCAGTCGAGCTATCAGCTTGTTGTGGTAGTGCAGGATGGAGGTACCCCTTCTCGCAGTGCCACAGGGACCGCTCACATCACCGTGCTGGATGATAATGACAATGCCCCCAATTTCACTCACGCCAGACCTGAACGGGAGCTGCTGCTTCAGGTGAGAATCGAGGGAGATAGATCAGTCAATGAGGGAGATAGCTGCACTAGGAGGAAAACTGTATATGTTAATACATACAATTTTAACTGGTGTTAACGAGGGATGTCCTTAATAGAATTTGTCTGTCCCCAATACAGATATGTCATTGAAATTTAGACATTTGCTGATACTGGGTTTTTGACCACAACTTTGTCAAAGTAAAAAAAATCAGTGCCATTAATATATGTCTAAAAGGTCACTTGTCTCACCTTGTATTAAAGTAACATTTCGTTAAAAACACATTCAGGGTGTGTTGCTTCTGCTGACAATGTTTTCAAACACAGTACTATGCTGGAAGAGTAACCTAAGGTTAGCTTATTTTTATATGAGTTTTTGATAATTCAGCTCATAGCATATGTCATTGTGGTTTTCCATCTTACCTCGCCTTGTTTAAAAGTGTTGGTAAGGTGGAGCAGGGCAAAGACAGATGAACTGATACCTCGTCTGCAGTGATGCAACTGCTGCTCTGGTCTGTTGTGGTGAGTAAAGAGCTCAGCCAAAAAGCATATGAGATTTGGTTTTTGACCAAAAGAACAATATCCCAAAGCAAGTGGGTGAAATCAACTTTCTCTGTTGGGTAGTTGGACTCGTCTTTAGAGATAGGGTGAGGAGCTCCATCATCCAGGGACTGCTGCTTCTCCGCATCAAAAGGAGTCAGCTGAGGTTGTTCAGTCAGTTGATTAGGATGCCTCCTGGGCGGATCCTTTTTCTGGGTTTTTTTTCTGGGAGGTAGACCAAGAATTCACTAGACAGACTATACGTCCGCTCTTGCCTGAGAACGCCTCATGATCCTCGCAAAATGATCAGGAGAGGAATGTTTAGGTTAGAATGTTTGGGTTACCCAGCAGGTAACCCAAACATTCTAACCTAAATATACAATCATATTCAATAAACTAGAATATAATTGAAAAGATAATTCACAATTTACTAAGTAAAGCGCAATATATAGATTAATTACACACAAACTGATGTTTTCAAGACTTTATATCTGTTAATTATGATGATTTTCCACCTATAGCTAATAAAAAACATGACATTTAAGACTACAATATTACATCAGGCCAATAAAAACATTTTGAATAAGGAATTGTGGGCTAAATGAAAAGCATGTTTAATACTTAAGTTAACGTTTTTATTTTCGAACGGTTTTACAAGCTGTGCCTTTTTCTTTTTAACTTTTTCCTTCTACCGGTGGGTATTTTCATTGCAGGTGACAGAGGGGCTTCCATCAGGGACTGTGGTAGGGACTCTGTCAGCTAAAGACCCCGACGAGGGGGAGAATGGTACCCTGCACTACTCTTTATCAGGTAATCCCAACATGGTCAAACATTGATCTAGTGACCGTAGCATTTCTGTAACCGAGTAGTGATGACATTCCTGTTACTGTTTTATCTGTTTCACCTTCTTAAGGTCCCAGAGCAGAGCGTTTCTACTTGAACCCCACCAGTGGCGAGCTGAGAACTGCTTCCCCTCTGCGATCAGCGGAGCGAGCCGAGTATGGATTTACCGTGACCGCTGCTGACCACGGCACTCCAGGCCTCAGTTCAACCTGCCAAGTGCGAATACAGGTAAATATAAATTTATGTTTTCTGTCCAAATATTTTCAAATCAAGGTGGGAACTAAGGGCCTGTGTGGTGTACACCTCCACAGTTTACCTCACTCATTTTGCTTGACTTGCTTTAACTTTCCCATTCCATGAACAGAATAACTGTCAGAAGTAATGGAAAAAGAGTTTTATGAATAGGAGTGAAGCTGAACCCATGCCTAGCTAAATAAAAGCATGTATCAAATCTAGAGTGCATTTTCCGAGGTCATGCGGGTAACCAAAGCCCACGGTGGGAGGGTGATGCTGCGCTCTGGGAGTGTGCCGGCCAGGGCTAATTTTCCAAATTCTCCGCAGTGAAGGTCAATCCTGCATATTAACATACTATATCAGGAATTCAACTGCAGGAGAAAAATGTCTTTAAGGAAAGGGTGGCGGCGGCTTGCTTCCACCGTAGAGTTTGGAGCTCTTTGTTTTTCTGCCTGATGTGAGTTCAGAAAGGAAAAGGATGCTAATTGCAGCAGGCGTGCTTGCCTCAGATTTCACTCGTGCGCTGCTTGTGTGACAGTGTGATTAGACAGAGGGGAAACAGGCACCTTGAAATCAAATGCTCCCAGATGAGATGTGATGAGAGCCAGCTGCAGAGAATCATACAAACAGAAAGGGAATGCACACCACTGTACAGTAGCAGGGTGCAACACAAGCATGCACACAGACATACTGAACCACTTGTTTTGGATGAGGTAATATGCCCGATTTATTGACTTTGATATAACATTTCACAAAGTTGTGGATAAAATCAACAATGGAAATATTGTTGTATACTACAAGAGTTACAGCTTTAGGGTAGAAGCTGCAGCTCAGTCTGGTGGTTCTACTCCTAAAGCTCATTAGTCTTCTGCCTGAAAGAAGAGGGGCAACCAGTGTGTGTGCAGGGTGTGTAGGATCTTTCATGATGCAGGAGGCCCTTTTCCTGCATCAGATTGTGTAAATGTTTAAGGTGGAAGGTAGGCTGCCTCACACAATCTTGAGTGCAGCCTTCACCAGCTTCTGCAACACCCTCCTCTCTGCTGCAGAGCAGCTGCCATGCCACAAAGTGATACAGGAGCACAGAACACTCTCTGCCACAAATCTGTAGAATGAGGTCAGGACTGAGGCCCTGTCCCAATACTTACACTTACACCCTTGTGTCCCCTGATGGGTTCGACTGCATAGTGTGTCCATATTCTCCAGAGTGGTCTTTCACCCCACCCCCTTTTTGCCCTAGATCCACACTTTGGCTAAGCGTGCTTTTAACCAGATTTTGTAAGTATATTACCCACAATTCATTGATGTATGTGACATTTTGAGCAAAAACCAATCACAATCATCAATATAATCAACCATCAAATCAGAATAAGAACTGCCTAAACATCAGACAGCAACCTGACAATATATATATATTTTTTACTGATTTTCCAGGCTCAACATTGTATGACTCTACCCGGCTTGAGGTATTCCTGCATTTAGTAGCCCATAACATGGAAACTACCTTTTAGACAAACAGTGGTGCTGCGGCAAGAGTCTGGTGTATAGGCCTCTGTCAGTCCCTGCACTTTCTTTTCTTCAAAACTATTGCTTGTTGCCATTTTAAAATAATTTTTAGCAGTAAGACAGGGCCTGAGTTCCCCACTCCTGCACACCTTAGCTTCCCAAGAAAATAGAGACACTGGTGTGTCTCCTTCAACAGGGTGGAGGTGTTCATGCTCCCTGTGAGGTCATCAGCCAGATGTACCCCAAGGTACCTGAAGCTGGAAACCACCTCCACAACTGCCTCTCTAATAGACAGAGGAGGAAGTGAGCGTCTGTCCCTTCTGAAATCGACTATCATCTCTTTACCCCTCTTTCACACTGACTATGTTCCTTGTCTTTTCTGTCAACCGTCACAAATTGTGCTGTGTGACAATTCACACTGGATGCCTTTTTGTGTTTAGGATACATTCATGTATCTGACAATGTATCTGAATTCACACGCGTCATCATCCATCAAAAATAGACTCGATCCCTATATCTGACGGACGACGGAGAGCTCTCTGTCATGTGGCAGTGCCAAAGAGCCAGTATGAGTTACCACATTGACTAGCGCGGCTTCTATTTGCGACTGAGAGCAAAATGCATGGATGGCAGAGTCTGAGTGAATGAGGGGTTAGTCTTCTCCACATTGATGCAGAGATTATTTTCTCTGCAGCAATGCTCCATGTTCTCCACCTCAACCCTGTTGTCGGAGTTATAGTTGTTCCTGATGCATCCAACCACAGCTGTGTTATCTGCAAACTTCAAAATATAACGGGCTGGGTATTTTGCTGAGAAGTTATATGATGTGAACAGGGTGAAAAGAAGGGGGGGGGGGGTTCTCAGCACAGAGCCCTTGGGGGAGCCGGTACTTAGGGAATGGGGGAGGAGGAGATGCCATGGATCCTCACAGACTGCAGTCTGTCAGTGAGGAAGTTCCAAGAGAGGAGCCCAGTCCCAAGTGTAGAGAGTAGGTGGACCAGGGTCTTGTCGGATTCTGGTGTTGAAAGTTGATGTGAAGTTCGCAAAGAGCAGACAAACATCAGAATCCCTGTTCCCCAGTTGGGCGAGGGCCATGGGAAACAACAGAAGAAACAGCATCTTCCATGGATTGATTCCTGTGGTAAGTTGATACAGTGGGGAGAGCAAGTATTTGATACAATGCAGATTCTGCAGGTGTTCCCACTTGCAAAGCATGTAGAAGTCTTTCATTTTAATCATAGGTACTCTTCAACTGTGAGTGATGGAATCTAACACGAAAATCCAGAAAATCACATTGTGTGATTTTTAAGTAATTAATTAGCATTTTATTGTATGACATAAGTATTTGATACATCAGAAAAACAAACGTAATATTTGGTGCGGAAACCTTTGTTTGCAAATACACATATCAGACGTTTGTTGTAGTTTTTGATGAGGTTTGCACACACTGCGGCAGGGATTTTGGACCACTCCTCCATACCGATTTTCAATAAATAAATCTTTCAATAAAACCTTGTTGTTGAGTTTGAAATATGAATTAAATAAGGTTTTTCAGTAGTTGAATTGACGCCTCACTACGGGATCTATGTTAGCTATGAATCAAAGCAGAAAGATATAAGGACTTTTTAGTTGTTTTTTTTTTTATTCAAATCATACCATTATCGCAACATTCACCATTATTATTCCATGTTTTCTTAATATCCTGTAGCACTCACTCCCAACTAGTTTTGGCAATAGATTGTGTTTGGGGCAACCCCAATGGCTCCTACGCGAGATTGCGATTCTGAAATCAGGCCCAGTAAATACCCATCCAGCCTGAGCTAAATCCATATGGGACCTATTCATGCATTGCCTGGGAACAAATCTGAGCAAATGAAAAACACACAATCATCAGTTTGTTAGAAAAATCTATATGATTGAAACCCAGCCCAATAACAAAGGTAATCAAGAATATTATCAGTGTGTTCAAGCCCCTGTGGTACAGATTTGTTTGTCTTAAGTACAGACTGAGGTATGAGGCAGTTGGTTATTGCTCTGCATCATTTGAATTAAAGTATTTGGAAATTCCCCATTCAAACCTTTTACCCTAGTGTATTACTTTACATATCTTTCTCCCTAGATGAAATCTGATTGCTGCAGTGTCAAAATACTAACTTGGAAAAATTGTACATTGTCCCTTCATGTGCAGTGAGAATTCCCAAGAGAGTTTTTGTAATTATAACAAAAAAACAGGCACCAATACATCTCATGTTCAAGTTTAAGGATCTATGCCTTACAGCTGCACTGTCTCTGGAATATTAAAATAGATCCACTCTTGTTACATACAACAGACTTTCTCTTGGTGATTTTCTCCCATGCCTCATTTAAATGATACATCGATATGTTTGAGTGTGTTTTGGCTCAATCCCTCTTTGGTGATTGGGGAAAAGAGTTTAGTGTGATTGCTATTTGAACCACCTTTGCTAGATGTTGAAATTAAGAACAAATACTTGTAAAATTGAAGTTATTTGAATTAATTTGTCTTTCTTTCAGGTTCTCAGCAACTCCAGGTCATCCACAACACCCAATATCCTTTCTATGACCCTTAACACAGTTGAAGGTGCAGCTCCTGGCTCCATTATCGGTTCCGTACGCCCACCTTACCACCAGGATTCTACCGTGCAGGAAGGCCAGGTGACCTACCTGGTAGTGGGAGGGACCGACCAGGATGGAACTTTCATGGTGGACCGTCTGGAGGGTGATGTGTACCTGGTGCGCGAACTGGACTATGAAAAGGGGTCGAGATACATGCTGCACATAGAGGTGTCGGATTTCTCTAAGGCATTTCCATGCAGCCATCTGATCAAGCTGGACATCATTGTGCAGGATAGTAATGACCATGCCCCGGAGTTTTCAGAAGACCCGGTGACAATTGTGATCCCAGAAAATATAGAGCCAGGAGCTTCTATATACACATTCCAAGCTGTGGATAGGGTAAGAAAATTGTTGCATTGTTCACCAGTGACTATATTTACAAAAGTCTCTAGTCAACGCTTACTTCTTTATTTTTTGATTCTATGGCATCAAACTTCATATTAATCTATGAAAGCAATTTTGATCAATAGTTCTGGTTTTGTCTGCCGATTTTAACTTAATGCTACTGTCACACTGGTTTCTAAATTGCGACGTATGATGGCATATAGAACAATACACGCTATAAATCTAAACTTGAAGAAATCAAGTGGATTTTCGAGAAACATAAAGTCAAATCAAGTCTTTGAAACATGTGCGTCACTTTTAATGCTCACTTATTTTAAAGAGTGCTTGTGTATTTGTATCAAGAATCTTTAACTACATCAGGACAGAGTAGTTACTTTGGCCTTGAGGTCACAGTCTATTTTTTTATATTTAAGGATTAACTAACCATCTGAATATGTTATTTCAATACTTCATAACAATCCCCAAGCACTAATTTTGAGCTGATTAAATCAGAAAATCAGTCATGCCCTCAGTCTCAGTTTCAATCTTCCAGCATTAGGAGGTAAGTGAATCTTCATGGGTACAAAGAAGGCTTAGTGTTCCATGAGAGCAAGTAATAGTATTATTGAGTCATTCCTGTGATATTTAAATAGCAGTTGTGTAAAAATCCTGTAGCATTGGTGCACATGTAAAGTACATTCATGGCATGTGAAAGCAGTGGCGCTCATGCTGCGGCAGTTATGCTGCAGAATCTTTCGACATGTCAAAAATCTTGGCAGTCTGGCTTAACCAGTGACAATCCATGAATGCTAAATTGTTAAAGGCGTAAGAAGGCAATACTGTTATAGTTGTACTGTTATTTACCCAAAGCAACCCATCCTCCTACACCACTGAAACACTAGGCAGATTATGTAATAGTGTTACAGGGATATTAGGCATTTAGTCATTACCAGCCTGTTATTTTTTCCATTTCTCTAGTGTAACCAATTAACAATACTAAAGATATTACGGTTTGATGAACAAAATGTAGAAAAATCATAGGCTATCTCTATTCTCTAGTTGTAGCCAAAGTCCAAAAAGAATCTGGAAAGGTCTTGACAAAGCCTGGTGAATTATGGACCTAGACCAACTGAAAAGATTAAAACAAAGCCTAATCAATCTTAACATTTTGTCTCGAATAGGATGGCAGTGGGCCCAACAGTGAGCTGCATTACTCCATTGAGCATCACTGGCCTGACACATCTGACCTCCTGGTCCTTGACTCCGTAACTGGTGTCCTTACCTTGGGGCAGAAGTTAGACCGCGAGTCTACGCCCTCCCTTTACCTTGTGGTGCGAGCCACAGATCATGCATTGAATCCCTCTCAGAGGCGCTGGGGCTCAGTCACCGCCCGGCTGTTTGTGACGGATGAAAATGACAATGCTCCAACATTTAGCTCTCCGTCTGCAGTCAGTGTCATGGAGGATCAACCTGTGGGGTAAGTGTCGGATGACTTGGTTTATTTTCAGTGGCTTCAGGCACTTTTAGCACACTTTTCTTTTAAAGCTCTTCCTCTCAAAAGTTAAGATAAATTTAGATTCTAAAACATTAAAGTCACACCTTCATTTTAGTCATGTCCTGCTTTTGTCTTTACTGACAGGTTTGTGATTTTGTACGTGGTGGCACACGATAAAGATGAGGGAGAAAATAGCAGAGTATCCTACAGAATTCGAGCAGGCAACAATGCTGGTCGTTTCACTCTCAATCCTAACACAGGTACAAGTATAGGTCATCTAATCAAGAAAAAATTTGGTACATACTGTATGTTATTGTTTGCCTTGCTTTAAATTTGAAAGTTTTAAATGTTTCCTATCCTAAGCCCACAGTATGAGGGCGAGACGGATCTCTGAATTAACTGTAGGTTTTCAGTGGACAGAGGAAAATAAGATCAAATCCAGCTTCATACCAGTAGAGTAGTAGAATTTCTATCCTGTCTTGAACCAGTAGTGTAATTTTAGCTACCCACTAATAGAAGATGAAGTTGAAGATGAAGTAGTGTCATCCTTTTGGATTTCTGTAATTGCATTTTAGATACTTGGGGTGTTTACTTTTGTAAATGTTTGATAATATTCTGGAATCCAGGATGACTAATTTTGGGGGTAAAAAGAAACAGAAAAAGAATAATCAGTTTGACTAAATTAATGCAGACCACCTTTACAGGGATTATGATAACAATTCTGCATTATGTCCATGGAAAATAGAAGAGCACTTTCCAGAAGATAAAAATTGCACACTGAAGTGCATTGTCTGAATTGCTTAAGTACTTATAACCCTCATACCTTTCTTTACTATGGGATCACTCATTCCCTTGGAGAAATGTTTTGCATCTGTACCATTTTTCTGATGCTTTCTTAACAGATTTGTTCACGGGAAATAATCTTTATTTGGGCTACTGGAATGTAGAATTGGAATTATATATGTTCAGGCTCAGTCGCTTCATATTTGGGAATGGGTAGTGGTGGTGCACTCAGCTCTGACTGGGATTAAGAACCATAAAACAGACACTTAATGCAGCTGCCAGATGGAAGAAAGTTTAAAAGGCATTACTTTTGAGTGTCTGCTGTGTTGATTTCACCTCTGGGTTCTGTGGCGTTAAGTCTAGAGTTATTATGAGATGTAATGGCAGATTTGCACACATTGTGGAGAGGTTTGCCAAACTTAATGGTTTATGTAGGAGGTATCATTAGATTAATTACGGCTTATAAATGGCCAACTTTGTGCCACAATCCATTACTTAAGCTTTACTGCCAGTTTTATGAAGTGCTAGAAAAGGTTTCTTCGAAGACATTTGTCCTCATGAAACTATTTATGGCTGATATTAGAGAATAATTTACCTTCTATCAGAGTCAAATATTTAAGACTGCAAACAAAAATTTCTGAATTATTTAGAGCATTTAGTAGGTGGCTACAGTCGGGCTACAGGGTCTGTAGTCAGACTCAGATTGTAATTCACGGATCTATGTGAATTAGAATGATTCACAAAATTTACAAACATTAACTCACCAGCTGGAGCCTTACAGATTGAAAACAATTAGATTTGAAAGAAAATTGTGTGTTAACTAAATTAAAAAGTGTGTTAACTAAATAATGATTCCTGTGGAAAGTCTGTTAAGGTGAAGTAATACTTTTTATTGAGTTATAATGAATTATTCTATTCATTTTCTTTGTTGCAGGCTCTCTCTCCATTCTTAAAGCCCTGGACCGGGAAGAACAGGAGGTCTTTAATCTAACAATCGTAGCAGAGGATCATGGAACACCCCAGCTCTCCACCTCCCAGGTGTTGTGTGTGCAGGTTATCGACGTGAACGATGAAGCTCCGGTGTTTCAGCAGGCAAAGTTTGAGGCCCAAGTGATGGAAAATCGAGGACCAGGAACCACAGTGTTCACTATAACGGCCACAGATCGAGATCAAGGTTTGCTAAAAAAAAGGCCTGTGATGAAAATAAGTAGTTTGCATAATTATAAATACTAAATGAGGGACAAGTGTTACACAGATGTAGCAATTAATGTCTTATTTTTATAGGCCTTGAAAAAAGTATTCACATCCCTTTAACTATTTTATATTTTGTTGTGTTACATAAAATGCTTTCACATTTAGCCCCTCTGTAAGTTCTTGGCTACAACCACCTTTGGCTGTGGTTACAGCAGAAAGTCTTTAGGGCTATGTTTCTAACAGCTTTGCATCTCTAGAGACTGGGATTTTCACAAATTCCACCTTGCAAAATAGATCAAGCTCAGTCAGCTTGGATGGAGAGTGGCAGTGAGCAGCACTTCTCAAGTCAAGCAAAATATTTTCAACTGGATTTCGATATGGACTTTGACTGAGCCATTCTAAAACAGAGTATGGTTTGATCTACATTAAACCAAATGTGTCAAGCTCAAGGCCCACAGGCGACATCCAGCTCGCAAGAGAACTGTATCCAGACCACGAGATAATTTCATATATTTTTTAATAAAGGCCCACCAATGGGTTACATAGCACTCACACCAATCACACTATAGATTCAATAGCACACCACACAGCAACTTGCAGGTCAAGGGCGCCTGAACACATCGCAATGGAGCTTGTAGAACTGAAGTGTAACAGCTCACTCAAGGCAAAGTATGACTCCTTGGGTCCTGCACAGTTTTTGCCTCTTTATTCCTGAGATTAACATCTCCAAAAATGGGCTTCCACAGCTAAAGAAACACCAAACATTAATGAACTAAGTGCTGAAAACAATGGCAAGCATCCTGGTGGTATAATAGTTTACAGATTTTTAAACATTTTAAAAACCACACATCCTGTTTCTGTTTCTTGAAAATTATGCACTACTTTGTGTTAGTCTATTACAAAAATTGAAACACACTAAAATTTATGGAGTATGAATGCAAATTTGGACAATGGAGCCTTAGTCATTGCTGGCACCTAGTTAATGTTTGTTTTTCTTTACAATTACTTTAATGTCAGTCAGTCAGTCAGTCATTTTCTACCGCTTATTCCATAGTGGGTCGCAGGGGAGCTGGTGCCTATCTCCAGCAGTCTATGGGGGAGAGGCGGGGTACATTACTTTAATGTGTTTTGTTATTTTTATAACAGGTTCTAATGGTCACATAACATATGGAGGTGTGACAGAGGAGGGTTTTGTCATCAATCCTTCAACAGGTGTCATAACCACTACAAAGGAACTTGACACAGAAGTTCAGCATCATTACACACTCACTGGTACTCAAAACATTATTTTACACAACTTTAAATGACCAATTATGTATAAAAACTCACTATTTTGGGCATCAATATAAAATGACAGTTGACAATCTCTCATCAGTGTATGCCCGGGATGGAGGGCTGCCTCCTAATTTTGCCAAGGCTGTGGTCCATGTGGAGGTCCAGGATGTGAACGACAATGTTCCTCTCTTTGCAAAGTCGTCATATGAACTTGAGGTGCCAGAAAACCAGGCACCAGTAGAGCTTTGCTTTATCAAGGCCACTGATCCAGACTTGGGTCCTGGTGGACAACTGGAGTACAGAATTGCTGGTGAGAGATAGCATGCTGTTTCTAATCCTAGACAATGACTGAAAGGACATTTTTTTTTACTGTGTTAAATGCTGTACATTCCTTCAGTTGCTGCCTCTGTTGTTTCAGAATGTCTAATTTCATATCTGTAAGGTTTTACAAAAAGTGAATGTTTTCATTTTGTTGCTTTAGCATGAAAAGCTTTTTTATTTGGTACATCACTGTAATCAACCCATTTTAGACTATCATCACAAAATTGCCTCAAACTTCTAGTCCTAATGCAACCAAAAATGCCTGTTGATGCATATTCAACACATACCAAGAAATATCTTGTAAGTACTTTGCTGCTTCCTAGTGGACAACATCCAGTTTTGATTTTACTGTATTAACCCATTTTGGAAAAACAGTGATGACTGACTAGATACAAAAACCTTTGTGGTAATTCAATTAAGCAATAGGATCAGCAATAAAATAAATGACATACCTAAAACTGGAAAATTAGTTTATTTACTAATATGCCCGATTTTGCCTAATGTCGTTTACTTGCTTGATAGCTAAATTTTAGATTTCTTTAATATGGTACGTCCAAACTAAATCCCTCTACTGAATTTAGTATTGGCTTGAAAGCAATAAACAATTTATTTGTTTGTATGTAATTGGAAATAAGTTTAGACAGTAAGGGCTAAACTCTTAGTGGGTAGAGTAGTCATCTTGCAAAAGGAAGGTTGTGGGTTAATTTACCATTTAAACAGCTGGAAACATTTTTCCTGATATCTGACGATGAACATGCACAGGATTTGGTTTTATCTGGCATTTGTAATTAGTTTGTCACCCTCCATATTGAAACGAGATCTTAGCTGTGACCCCAGACTTGCTTTGGTTACTTTATTAATAAAAGTAAAAGGTTACAGAAAATGCATGAGTTTTTTTTTCTCTCTATCATCATTTTAGTGGGGGATCCTGATGGAGCTTTCAAACTCCACTCCAACACAGGAGCTCTGTCCACCTCACGTGGACTTGACAGAGAGACAAAATCTGAATATAACTTGGAGGTGGTGGCCATGGACAGAGGAAGCCCCACTCTCAGCGCTACGGTCACAGTTAAAGTCAAAGTGTTAGACATCAATGACAACAGCCCTGTGTTTAAAAAAAACAGCTACACCGTGGAGGTCTCAGAGGATGCTGCAGAGGGTTTTCAAGTTCTTCAGGTAAGTCAGATGTTAAAAGATAATTAGAGCTTCAGTGAGGACACAATTTATTAACATATTGCTGAATAATCTTCCCCTTTTCTTTTCTAGGTGTCAGCAACAGATACTGATGACGACCATAATGGGAAAGTTCTGTATTTCCTGAGCCAGGAGGCACACGGAGCGTTTGCTGTCAATGAAGAAACTGGTCTTATCACCACATCGGCACCTCTGGATCGGGAAAAAATTGCGTCATACAGCTTCCAGGTGTTTGCGGCTGACCTGTCTCCTGCTGCACCCAGGAACACCTCTGCTCAGGTAAACAGGCATGATGGTGACCAATTTCCTCAGTCACACATTGATTTTATTCCCTTAACTTGTGGAACATCTACCTAACAGGTGACGGTCACCATCCTTGATGTCAACGACAATGTTCCCTTCTTCATACAAGACCCATTGATCATCGAGGTGTCTAGCAGGCATTCGCAGCGTGTTTTAGCCACCATGAAGGCTGAGGATAAGGACTTTGGTGCCAACGGTTCTGTGTTTTATCGCTTTGCCACATCTGTGAAGGGCTTCAGCATTAACTCGCTCACCGGGGAGATCCAGGCCACCGAACCACTAACAGATCTGACCCAGGCTCAGAGGACCCTGATAGTAGAGGCTATGGATCAAGGCAGCCCAGCTCAGTCCGCACAAGGAGTGGTGGTGATTTATGTAAAGGAAGTAGAGTACAATGGCATTCGATTCTCAAGGAATGCTCGAGATGTCAGCATACAGGAAAATGCTGTGAAAGGTTGGGCAGCATTGTTACGAATCAGAGAATTGCATTATTTCTCAGTTTCTCTGTTCTCACCACTAAGGAATATTTTCTCTCCTTCAAAAATGTAGGCACAGCAGTGGCTCGGGCTCAGGCTGAGTATCCAGACGGTACTCAGAAAGGGATCAGCTATAGTCTCTTTAGTGGAAACAAAAAGCAGGTTTTCAGTATCAGCTCCTCAACAGGTGAGACTATCCTGTTTGCTAGTGATTTGATGGCGGGCAAAACTATCCTAGTTTAAGGATCTTCCACATCTTTTTGTTAAGTGACATTTTTCTTCTCCCATCTGTCCTGCAGGTGAAATCTGGGTGCAGAGCTCCCAGGGACTAGACTTTGAGGACACTCCCCGACTTCGTCTTGTCGTGAAAGCTGAAACTGTGTCCTCCATGTCATTCATGGCTGTTAATTTGGTCCTTCAGGATGTCAATGATAACCTTCCTCGCTTTCAACTTCAGAACTACGTCACCTACATGAAAGAAGCACAAGGATATGAAATGCCAATTATACAGGTGTCTAAAAATCCAAAACGTTGGCTTCACATTATAAAGCCATATAGTATTCGATCCACTGACTGTTCTAGAGGTAAAATGAAATTCTTTATTTTTCTTCCTTCCCCTGATTCTTTTCCTAGGTGGTGGCTGAGGATGTGGATCAAGGCCAAAACGGTCAGGTGACGTATTCCATCCAGTCCTCAAGCTTGAGCGGCCTGTTCAAGATTGACCCGATGACAGGAAGCATCACCACAGCTGCTATCATGGACCGGGAGATCTTTACAAAGACCAAGTGGGGATAAATCAGTAGTTAACATAAACATTCATGAAAACATTTACCATACATCTTTGCAGAATACATGCACAATATATTTTCACATTTATTTAATTGCATATTTAATTGAATTTTAATTGTTATCGATGTTTGCAATATCATAAAGGACTCCTTGGACACAATGTTTAGAAGGATATTACATTTCATGTGCAATGCATTAACACACTGTGCCAGAAATACATATGGCCAGCTGGATAGTTTGTAACTGCCCTTAAAGCCCTCACAAAATGTATATATTTAGTAGCTGAGATGCTAAAGCTCCAACAAAATGGTGAGGAAGTTGAAATGATGCTAAATAAAGAGTCAGGCAAATGTTGGAAAAAATTTAATCAATACCGTCATCACTATTTTCAGCAATGTTATCGCAATTACGTATTTTTCTGATACTGTATAATGTAGCCCTATTAGATATATATTTCACATACCTGGCATTGAGAGTCAATCTGGAATAAACTTGATGTAAATGGACATAAATTAGAGCTGTTTGTAACGGAAAATCTCTTTATTTGTTTTAAATCAGTTTGCTACAAATAGACTGTGTAGAATTATATTTTTGTTGATATTAACAACACCCACCAAATTTGTTGGTTCTTTGGAAAAAGATGTATAAAAATCATTAGAACATAATCAGAAAGTTTCCAGCAGTTTTCGAACAGTGAGCTCAAGTTATGTTTACCTTAAATGGCATGGTAACAAAATAAACATGATTCCTCTAACTGTAGATTTAAGCTTAGAAAAGCTAGTCTTTTGTTGCTATTTCCTGACTAGTGAAGATGAGCAAATGTCTGCCATACTTAAACTGCATGTTTATCTGTCTTTCTCATTTGGAGAAAAGGGTGGAAGAAAGGAGCTTCAATTAAATCATATTTATACCTTAATGAAACAGAAAGCCATGGAGTATTCATTAAAAATTCAGAAACACTCCTTTAAAAGCAAAAATATGCTTTAGTTAAATTTTGTATAGTAATTTTTAGGGGTTCCACTAAAATTCAATAAATCTATTCAAGTTGCAGGCGTGAGGTTATGCTACTGCAACAAAATGTGAATTTTATCTCAAGACTTTTTACACATCCTTTCCATTGTTAAATTTGGTAGGGTGCTTTATATGTTTTTTCTGCCCACTCACAGGCTGGTAGTTACTGCAACAGACAGAGGGAGTCCACGATTGTCTGGTTTAGCCACACTGACGGTAATAATTGTTGATCAAAATGACAACAGTCCTACTATTCCCTTACCCCAGGAGGTTCGCATCCCAGAAAGTAAGGATTTTAATCTTAAACAAGCTCTGCTTCATATTCAGCATCCAGTGTTGAGTGCAGCTAACAGATTTTCGTCCAATTTTCTTCATTTATTTTGTTTTCAGATACATTAATCGGCACAGAGATCTCTCTTGTGACGGGCAACGATGTTGACTCCAGTCCTGCCCTCTCCTACTCCTTGCAGCTTGACCCAACAGCCTTAGGCAAGTTTGGGATTCACCGTTACAGTGGTGGTGTGTCACTCACTGGTCCTCTGGACTTTGAAGAGAAGACATGGTACACTCTGACTGTCAGAGCCACGGACAGCCAGCACCAAACTGAGGCCAACATTATGATAGTGGTGGAGGATATTAACGACAATGCACCTGTATTCACCCATGACCTCTATCAGGTAGGATGGCCTATAAAGAAAGCAAAGAAAATTTCCTTTTTTTGTACTTTTATATGTATATTTACTCATTAAACTCATTGTTTTTCATGTGCACTATAAATTACATCTGCAAGGGGAAATGCACCCGGTCATTCTTTTTTACATTTTTGACCTCTTAACACCTCTTAAGACTTGACACCATAGTAAATTTTTAATCCAGAAATTGTCGCTGCACCACACAACTTTAAAACTGTTGTAAAAACACACAGGCACATCGCCTGTGAGCACACGCTGAGAGTGATAAAAGTTAACTGCCTAATTTTAACTGTAGAGATGAGCCTATATAAACTGTGTCAGGAAATTACCTCAACATTAGCACACACTGAGGAAAAGCAGGAACTGTGTTATGATATGCAGTTTTCCCCCGTCTGTGAGGCTACTGCCTGTTGCCCTCCTGACTTGGATTTGGGAGATTTATCACAGTATTTATGTGACTGGTTGGTCTTTTTTTCCCCAGGAAATATTTTTGAAAAAAATGTTTTTTAAAGAAACAGCAACACATCCCAATATCCACACATACATTTTAATAAGTTTATTTTTGTTTCTATTAGTTAAATACAATTATGCATGTGTTTTGTTGTGTTGTCTGTTGAAAGGTGAGTTTTTAAGTATCTATATGTGACAAAAAGATAATAGCAGTAATTCACAAATACTGTTCTCCAGATTACCCTGCCTGAGCACATACCACCTGGAAGTGCAGTTATCACAGTCACAGCAACTGACAGGGACTCTGGAGATAATGGAAAGATTACCTACAGAGTGATGTCATCCACTCAGGAGGGTTTCTATATTAATCCCAGCAATGGTGAGGGTATCTTTGCTCCTCAGTTTTAAATATTAATTGATTCATATAACATTTTAGCCGTGACTATATTGCCTTTTCTATCCAGGAACTTTGTTTATCAACCACCGAGCAGATTTTGACCCTGAACGCCCAGCAGTCAACATCATCATAGAAGCTCGTGATGGAGGCTCACCCCCACTCTCCTCTCTTACTACAGTCCAGGTTCAGATCTCTGACGTCAACGACAACGCTCCAGTGTTTCACCAGTCAGAGTACAGGTTTGTGAACATTCACTTACAGCTGCAGCTCAGAGAATTAGAATATCATTGACAAGTAAATTTACTTTAGTAACTCAATTCAAAAACTAACATTTTTATTTTATATATATTCATTAAACACAGACTGATATAGTCTGAGCATTTATTTCTAGTAATTGTGATGATTATGGCTTACAGCTAGTAAAAATCCAAAATTCCATTTCTGTGCATGATTTGCTGCATAAAGCATCCGGGACATGGAATGTTACCTCGCTGGGGGTGAAGAAGGGGAGCTCCTGCCTTAAGTATCTCAGTGTCTTGTTCACGAGTGAGGGGAGAATGCAGTGGGAGATCGACAGGCGGACCAGAGCGACACTTTGGGTCATGACAGAGTAGAGCCACTGCTCCTTCACATCGACAGGAATCAGTTAAGATGGCTCGGGCATTTGTATCGCATACCTCCTCCGGGAGGTGTTCCAGGCACGTCCCACTGGGAGGGGGCCCTGGAGACAGCCCAGGACACGCTGAAGGAACTATGTCCCTCAGCTGGGCGTGGAGGAGCTGGAGGAAGTGTCTGGGGAGAAGGAAGTCTGTTGCACCCGCAACACGGTCCCGAATAAAGTGGAAGATGATGAGTACGAGTGCTTCATAAAGCATGCATGGCATGGAGGCAATCAGCCTGTAGCATTGCTAAGGTGTTCAGAAAGCCTAGGTTGCCTTAATAACAGATTTCAGCTTCCCCACATTGTTTGGATCTGGTATCTCTCATCTTGCTCTTTACAATACCAAAAATATTTTTTATGAGGTTTAGTTGAGATGAGTTTGCTGCTCAGTCAAGTGCAATAATGCCATGGTAAATTGCAGATAATACCATTTTAGATGGCAAGTACACGCTTAAATGAAATGGTTTTTGCCTCAAAATCCACTCAAGGCTGTCGTTATCCCATACTTTGTTCTTCCACTCAACTTCCATTAATGTGCTTGGATACAGCAGCTTCTTTAGCAGTGACCCTCTGTTACCACTTTTGGGTCTGTGTCAGTTACAGTTTTAATTGTTTCATGTAGTACTCCGGTTTTCACAGAAATTTATTTAACAGAAAAAAACCACTGTGTGAAATGAATTTATATATGTTTAACTTTTTTACCTGAATTACTGAAATAAATCAACTTTGTGATGATATTCTAATTAAATAAGTCATACTATAAAACCTTAGCGCATGCTGGTCTAGTCTCAAAATGAACCCTTATGTGTAATGTTTTCTGTATGTAGGGCTACTGTTTCTGAAGACACTATCCCAGGGTCAACAGTTCTGACCTTTGAGGCCTTTGACAGTGATCTGTCACGAGAAAACTGTGGCTTTGACTTTGCCATGGCCAGTGGAAATGAAGGAAATGCATTTCAGATTGAGAGCAGCGTGCGTTTCTTGGAAGGACGGGGCTTTCAGACAGTAGGAACTCTGCTATTGGCTGAGAGACTTGACTTTGAATCCAAGCCACTTTATAACCTCACCGTCGTAGTGTCAGACCGAGGTGTCCCCCAAAGGAGCTCCAGCGTTGCTGCAGTGATAACCATCGGTGATGTGAATGATAACCCTCCGGTGTTCACTAGAGCAGAGTATACTGTGTCACTCAGTGAGGGAGCTGCCTCTGGGACTGAGATTATGCGATTGACTGCAACAGGTGGGCAAAGTTTTTATATTCCTTTCTAATTTAGTTACTGTTCTTTCTTTTGAAACTGCTTTTTATGCTTCTATTTGCAGACCCCGACTCAACCCCATATGCTGAAGTCCAATATACCATCAGCTCTGGAGATGAGATTAACTTATTTTCCATTGATCAGTGGACTGGAGCCTTGAGGCTTGAGCAAACACTTGACCGGGAACACCAGTCCATGCACACTGTCATTATTCAAGCCACAGATGGCCATGGTCATTTTGCACTAGCTCCAGTCATTATTGAAGTAAAGGATGTAAATGACAACCATCCATTCTTCCCTGTGGAGGTCCTGACAGCCAGTATCCGGGAAAACCAGCCGGCAAACTCAGCTGTGACTGTTCTGCATGCCATAGACCATGACACAGGGGTTTTTGGCCAACTGAAGTACTACATGGTGGAGAGGTCAGGAAAAGGAAAAGACAGCTTTGTTGTGGACCAAAGTTCAGGAGAAATCAGAAGTAAAATTACATTTGACTATGAGAAGGTCAACTCCTTTAACTTTGAAGCATTAGCTGTGGATTCAGGCAACCATTCAGCCACAGTAACTGTACAGGTGTTTGTCACTGGTGAGGATGAGTATAACCCACTGTTCACTTCCACTGAATTTTCCTTTGAAGTCCCAGAGGGAGCTAAGAAAGGCCAGAGTATTGGCCAGGTTCAAGCTCAGGATGAGGATGGGGGCGTGGATGGTGTTGTTCTCTACTCCCTAACTTCCAATTCACCATATTTTGATGTAAATAAAACTACTGGTGTGATTTTTCTGAAGTTAGACAGTTCCAGCAGCAGCAGTGGGTCAAGTCGAGCTAAACGAGAAACCAGGGTAATGACCCTGGATGTTAAAGCTCATGGTCTACTTGACACGTCTCGGTCCGCAACAGCCCAGCTCTCCATTGATGTCACTAACACTAACTTTGGCTTGACTGCTGATGTAAACATCTTGCTTATTATTATCATTGCGGTGTCTCTGGGAGTTATCATATTACTTGTAGTTTTGGCTGTGGTGATTTTCCTTGTCAAGACACGCAGACAGAAAAAGAGTGAAGATACACGAAACAGGACTCCTGCATCAGAAACTGCCTTAAAGAAACTGGATGAATGCCCCTCAGGACCTGGAGGAGACAATATTTACCACCAGACTTTGCCAGGTTATGTTGCTGATCAAGGAGGAGCTGGTGGTGGTCCCTACCCTAGAGGAGGCTCTTTGGACCCCTCTCATTCCAGTGGTAGAGGTTCAGCTGAGGCAGCAGAGGATGATGAAATACGGATGATTAACGAGTACCCTCGCGTTGCCTCCATTACCTCGTCTATGCAGGAGCACATCTCAGCCAGAGGACCAGATTCTGGAATTCAGCAGGATGCTGACCAGCTTTCCGACATTTCCTGTGAACCCGCCGCTTTAGAGGGCAGCACTTGGTTCAAAGGAAAGAAACTAGGAGGCAGTCTGAGTGGGACCTTGCTTTCTGGCCAGCTCCCAGTCTACAGGGATGAAGGAGGAGGTTACCTAGGAGTAAGCCGTGGTCTGAACATTTCCCTCCCCAAGGATTACCCCTTTCCCGAGGATGGTAAACCATCAGTGGATGGTTCGCTCACTGCTATTGTTGCGAGTGATGAGGAGCTTCGTGGAAGCTATAACTGGGATTACTTGCTCAACTGGTGCCCTCAGTTCCAACCTCTTGCCAATGTTTTCACTGAGATTGCCCGGCTAAAAGATGAAACCACTCAGCAAAGTCAGAACCCCCGCCAGCCCTTTCAACCCAAGCCCAAAATGGATCCTAAACCTAGAATTGACCCACCGCCTCTTATAACATCAGTGGCTCACCCAGGGGCCATGACAGTACCCCCAAAAGTCCCTGTGATTGGGCGGACATTCCCCCACTTGTCCTCCCTTCGAAGGTCTCCCATTAGTCATGAAGGATCAATTTCCTCAGCAGCAATGTCGCCAAGCTTCTCTCCTTCTCTGTCACCTTTGGCTGCTCGGTCTCCTGCTGTTTCTCCATTTGGAGTCAACCAAGGTCCCTCAGCATCAATGATTAGCACCAGAGAGCCCTCACTTGAGCAAAGTCCTGATCATGAGATGAGAATATGATTGACACCATTTAGGGAGATAATTTTAAGACAGACAACATGAACAAAGCATACAATCCATGTAGATGTTCTTTTGAACATTACTTGTACTTTTCAGTAATCGCTGACTTCATCATAAGAACAAAGGTTTTGCAAATGCGCTGATCAACATTTGTTTCTTCTTGGACAAATTAAACCTTCACATTTACCGAGTGTAATATTTTGGTTTGGTCTTCAGATACCTGACAGTGTTGCAGGAATAAACAAAAGTGAACACATGCCTGGTTTGACAAGACCAGCCAAAGTTTTTTTTATTTTTAAAGCGACGCAGGTCTCTATGAACTGATCAAGGTCAGGAGGTGGGTGTTTCCACTCACAAGCCCCTAAAGTCAGAGATCTCCTAGTGTGTAGATAGATAAATGTGTCATTTTCATGTTTACCTCACTGGCTGGCCAGAGAGCTAAGGACACTCTCTTTGTGTCAATGGACTTTTGTACACTACAGTATTAAACTTTTGTTATGGGTGATTTTTGAAATGGATTTTGGACATGAGCAGACAAAGAGACTGACTTTCCAAGGCATCACATAGTGGACAGCAATGGAAATTTCCTCCTGTTCAAGGACACTTGTTTTTATTTTATTTTTATATTTTTATATAAATATATGATTTCAGGTCTATTATTCCACATTGAGAGGTTATTGTTTTTGTGTTTGCATGTATGTATATTTGTATGTATCTCTTACATTTTTAGAGACTCCTGTGACAGTTGTGTGAGAGTGGGAGATGTTTTTGTAGAATTATTTATATGAAAATAAGGACTTTCTGCCACAATTTGACAACAGGAAAACAAGCACAGCTCAGGTTGACCTGCTTTTCATCTGTTGTTACTGTTTTTTTTTTTTTTTGGGACAAATTAATGATCATCCAAAATCCAAAACAGCAGTCGAATGAGGAGACATCATCAATATACTTTTCATGAAAAGTAAGGAAAAGTGCATTCTGCAAGTTTTTTTCTTTGTTTTTTGTTAATAAATCGTATAGTGTCTGTATAAATCTGTTTATTTCTCTTTAAAATGTGCCACATTTATACAAAAATGCATTTGTTGGTTGTGCAGCAGAGTTGAGAATGTGGGTTGCACCCATGGAAAAATTGCCAAATCCTATCTGTGAATGTCAAAAGTGAATGTCATTTTTAGATGGAGTCAGTGTAATGGTGTAGTGTTGCATCTCCCTCGCTAGAATAACAATGCTTGTCATCATTGGAGGCAGTCACTATGCAGAGATCTATAAAGTTGAGTTTCAGCAACCAATGGTAATCCCATATCTCCACTCTTAGTGACAAAACTGTATCTCCCAACATCTCAGAGCTCACCTGCACAGAGCAGGGTTTATCAGAGATTACCTGCATAATTTCAGGGTGAAAAGGAAGAAATAGGCTCCCTGTAACCATGTGTAACCATGACCTGATCCCCACTGAACAATTGTAGAATCAGCTTGGGTGCTGTCCATGCTAGGATGACCAACATGGGCTAAAAAACAACAAATTTTCATTGTGAAATTATACACTGCTGGTGCGATGCCATCCTACACCAGCGTGTGACTGATTTGTCAGGCTGTTGGGGTTGCACACAGTACTGCCACACACTACTGAGGCCCCTGTTTGTTATATTAACTTTTGAAATGCCCATATTTAGTTTTTCCAAATGAGAGTCATAAGCAAAATAAGCTATTGGGCTTTGGCAAAAAGGATTTTTTTCATGTGCCCCACCTACATCCCAACTCTGCTGCTCAACCCACAAATGCAGTTATCTTATTAATATGGCATCAGGAATAAACAGGTTTTTAAACACTGAACGATTTATTTCCGAAAAACCATTAATCAACCTACCACAAATTTCCTCACTTTTTTCTGCCAAGTATATGAATCTCATGTTGTCTAGTTATCAGTACTATGTTGTGGTGTGTGCTTATGCACAATGGCACATTCCCATTGTCATTCAGGGACATCTGAATTTGCTGATCACCTATGTGTCTTTAAAAGAATGTGCTTCCTAAACTACAGTCACATCATGAATTTATAGGCATCAGACTGTGAAGGTCTTCATCTCAGCTTAACGGAAATACCACGAAAAAGCTGGGATTTTTAAAGTGTTATAGCATAAAGTGTTTTTCCACAAAAACTGTTTGTTTGTTTGTTTGTTAGTTTTGGGCAGGAGCTAAAGCTGTTTCCTAAAATTTCTATTAAAAAAGAAAAGAAAACAAAGCAACAGAGTTGTTTTTTAGTCTAAACCTACAGCCTTCAAGGTAATATGACATTACATCATGACAAACATCCTTTCCAGTTTGGTTCTCCCTCTTGTGTTCTCTTTTGCCGAATGGGATTTCTAAATGGAAAAGGGTAGTTATTAAACAGAAAACAAGAGTTTTGTTCACGAGTGACAATAGGATGGAGCAGTAGATTGATGAACAGATTGAGACCTTGTCTGCTGTAATGTTGTAAAGAAAGACTTGAGCCAAAAGTGAAGCACTCGATGTTTCTATTCTATCAAAGGTTTGACTCTCACTTAAGTCCTGGAGGAGGCTCCAGGGCTTAGTCAGAACTTGTGTATGGGAGTTTAATTACCTTCTGGCCTGGAATGCTTCAGGATCCTCCAGAATGAGCTGGAGTCTTTGGGAAGATGGATGTCTGAGATAAATGATAGACAAATAACATTTATTCAAGCCGTTTTTGAGCAGAATCTGTAAAAGCCTGCTGTTGAAATTAAAAGTTCTGAGATGTATAAAGCAAGTCCAGTTGAAAATTACCACTGCAAAATAAATAGCTATTTTGACTGTTTAGAAGCAGATTTTTTTATGTTTTCTTAAGAATCACATATGCCAAGCTACACTAACTTGTATTTTTTTAACACACTTCTCAATAACATATTTTCAACTCCATTTCCAGACCCCACTCCCACTTGGTGATACAGTAGCGCTGTTTTTCGGGGCTGAAGGCTACGCTTTGGCAATCAAGGCAGAAGGATCCAATCTCAAACAAGCTCTGACCCTGGTTTAGCACAGGAACTGCTTTGGTGGAAAAAACCAAGATGGAGAAATGTAGCACGTGAGCCAAACAAATGGGAAACAAAAGCCTTAGTGCACAATCCCCAATGAAAGTACCTCAATATAGCAACCATTGCAGTATTTGTTTGTATTTTACTTTTATTTCAGTGATTCTCGTTTTAAGCCACATCAGGGGGTGTTTTTAACTGTTTTTATAATTTTCTTCCCCCTTTGTTTTAGCTTAAGCTCCTAATGAGTGTCATTTTTTTTGCGCAGGGACAAGGAAGAAGCTCACAGCAGTGGAGATTGGGCGCGATACAGGCAGGCCAGGAACAGACTTACAAAGGAGATCAAAGCAGCCAAGAGAAGCTACAGTGAGAAGCTGAAAAACAGCCTTTCTACTGGTGACACTTCGGCTGTATGGACTGGTCTGAGAAACCTGACTGCCTACAGAAGCCCCACCACCCTTCCTGAACAAAGTCCTCATCTGGCCAACCGTCTGAATGGCTTCTACTGCAGACATGACAAGAAGCCATTCACACCTCAAACCAACTCCTCCACATCCCATTCAGGAACAGGTTCCACCAGTAAAGCAACAAACCCCCTACCTTCAGATCCTCTGCCTGCACTAAAGATCTCTGAGGATGATGTAAATAGGCTCTTTTAGCACATGAAAACAAAGAAAGCTGTAGGACCTGATAACGTCTCCCCATCATGCCTGAAAGCCTGTGCAAATCAACTCGCTCCAATCTTCACCCGGATCTTCAACAAGTCACTGGAGAAGTGTGAGGTCCCCTCCTGCTTCAAACGATCCACCATCATCCCAGTGCCCAAGAAACCCACCATCCTAGGATTAAATGACTACAGGCCTGTAGCCTTGATGTCTGTGGTCATGAAATCCTTTGAGCGGCTGGTGTTGAAGCACCTGAAAGACATCACAGGCCCTCTACTGAACGCCCTGCAGTTTGCTTACCGAGCAAACAGGTCGGCAGATGATGCTGTTAACTTGGGTCTACACTTCATCCTGCAACACCTCGACCGCCCAGGGACCTACGCCAGGATCCTGTTTGTAGACTTCAGCTCGGCCTTCAACACCATCATACCAGACATCCTCCACCAGAAGCTCACCCAGCTCAACGCCCCAGCCTCCACCTGTCAGCTTCCTGACGGACCGACAGCAGCAGGTGAGACTGGGGAGCATCTTCTCCCGAACCAGATCAACAAGTTCTGGTGCCCCCCAGGGGTGTGTTCTATCCCCACTCCTCTTCTCCCTGTACACAAATGACTGCACCTCAGCGAACTCGTCCGTGAAACTCCTTAAGTTTGCAGATGACACCACTGTCATTGGACTGTTCCAGGACGGTGATGAGTCTGCATACAGACAGGAGGTGGATCGCCTGATACACTGGTGTAGTCAGAACTGCCTGGAACTAAACCCACTCAAGACTGTGGAGATGGTAGTGGACTTTCGGAAACCCCACCTCCATAAAACCCCTCACCATCCTCAAAACAACCGTGTCGGCCTGTGGATCACTTCAGGTTCTTAGGAACCACCATCTCTGAGGACCTGAGATGGTCTTTCACACATAGACACTGTTCGAAGAAGGCCCAGCAGAGACTGTACTTCCTGAGGCAACTCAAGAAGTACAACCTTCCACAGGAGCTCCTGGTCATCTTCTGCACTGCCATCATTCAGTCTGTTCTGTCTTCATCCATCTCAGTGTGGTTTGGTTCATCCACAAACCAGGACAGGTCCAGACTGCAACCGAACAATCAGGACTGCAGAGAAAATCATCAGGGCTGACCTTCCCTCCATCCAGGACTTATACAGGTCTAGGGTCAGGAAAGAGCTGCTAAAATCTCTGCAGACCCCACACACCCTGCACATAAACAGTTTTTTCAGTCTGCCTTCAGGCCGACGCTACCGAGCGCTGTTTACTAAAACCAACCCCCACAGAGACAGTTTCTCCCCCAGGCTGTTTCTCTGTTGAACATTCAATAAGAGTACAAAACAACAGCATACAGATGTTGCAAATGCACCTTTTATTTTTATTTATATATGTGTATATTGTACATTGTAGATATGTATATTCTGTAGTGCAAAAACAAAAACCAAAGAGCAAAGTGTACCGGAGTCAAATTCCTTGTTTGTATGTACAAACTTGGCAATAAAGCTGATTCTGATTCTGATTCTGATTCTGATTTTTAATTCAAACAGCCAAGCCACATTGTCTGGATGTCCCCTTGTTTTCAAAACATGGTTTCTACCTCTGTTGTTTGTCCACCATAACACCGCATGTTCTCTCATGCAAAGCTGAAAGCTGTGGCTGACATGCTGAGATGATTTCATACATTTTCTTAGACATTTCTGTGTTGGTAAACATCAATTTAAACATCAATGGCAGTGACTTATCAGTGGAGTAAGGCCAAAAGAAATAACAATGAGACATGCCGTATCTGTATTTAATGCAAATAATAAATTCCTACTGATCTCTTTTGACGAACTGGAGTCAGACCTCATCTTTGCAATATAATCCAAGAGCAGAAGACAAGAAATAGCTGCTAACAGGTACAAAGCTTAACCAGGCTTTGGAAAAAAGAGAAAAAAACTATCTGCAAATAAACTAAATTTACATGCATTTAGGTAAAATCTATGTATACATTTGTTATCGACTAATTTTTAAACTACATAATATATTACTGAATCCAAGTAAAGATTTAAAAGTGGGAAAATTTAATTATTTTAAAATTTAATTAATAGGGGCAGTATGTCTGCTAAATAACCAAACCTCTGGATGACACATTTCTTTCAACTGATTATGCTCTACTGTTCCAAAAAGAAAACTACAAAGTGTAACATTTATGTAAGCTCTCACAAGCTATGTAAAAGATGTTTTTGTCAGATAAGACCAACATTAAACTTTTGGGCCAACATTCAGAGTTACATACATTGGTAAACTAAAACTGCAATTTACCCTGAACACACCATCTCCACAGTAAAACATAGTGGTGGCAACATCATGTTGTGAGGATCCTTTAATTAGCAGGGACATGGAAATATGATAAGGAGATGAATGGAGAATCTGTGTCTTTACCTCAAAATTGCTCGTCACAGAAACTACATCAAATCTGACTGAACATTTTTCAATAACAATATGTGTAGGTTTTTAGCATTATGATGACCAAAGCTAGTAGAGAAACCTCTTTTCAGCGAGTCATTGTATAGAAGACCTATATTTTGATTGTTATTCGTACACATGTGGCTAATCCACCTCATTTCAAGTAAAAACAAATGACCTATCTACAGAGAGCAACAAGAAAAACTTGCCGTGTTGACCTAGATATTCACCTACAAACAAAGCTGTGGTTACAGCCTGCTGTCCCAAGACTTCTTTTGCACCCAACCCCACAACAATAAATAATTACAAGCACACAGATATATCAACTTGGAGACTACTGCTCAGTGACACACATGTCCCACAGCAGCCTCCCTAGCTAACAATAGCTGGCCCAGATTCTGTTCTTCAGAAAACAAGCTAGGCTGTTTTTTGCTTGCAAAATATGTGAGAAATCTGTCTGAAGCAGAACAAAGCCCCCTTAAGAACAAGAAAGACTAATGTAATATTTCTGTTATAGGACAACATTTATGACATGCTTTCCAAAAAAGCTTGGGGGAAAGTCCTGCTTTGTCTGTATACAACTATAAACTGTTACCAATCTGGCCAAAATATAATTTCAAATTATATGAAAGATGTATCCAGCCAGTAACATAATGCTTTATCATTAAATATATCCATCCATTTTCTATACCCGCTTCTGCCATACAGTCGCAGGGGAGCTGGTGCCTATCTCCAGCAGTCTAAGGCCTGCGAGGCGGGGTACACCCTGGACAGGTTGCCAGTACATCGCAGGATCAACACAGAGACACACATGACAAACAACCCATTCACCCACAACACACCCATTCACACCTAAGGGCAATTTAGAGAGACCAATTAACCAAACAGTCATGTTTTTGGACTGTGGGAGGAAGCCGGAGTACCTGGAGAGAACACAGGTTATCGTTATCTTTAAATCTTTAAATTGAATAAAAATTTTTAAAAAGCACAGTAATTACTACGATTTTTAGCCGTAATTGGGGCACATGTTAAGAAGACCTTGTTGATAATGAAGAATCTAAGTCAAGAAACGTTTTTTTTTTTAGTTCAAGTATAGTTATTTGACTAGGATTACTAACATCAATGTCCTTAATTGGCTAACTAAAAGAGAGAGTTCAAACTTACTCTTGACATCTTCATTTAGTATAATACCAGACTAGCCGGTCCTAGAAGCTGAAGCTGGTAAGTCCAAGAGGGGCAGAAACATTTAATGAATCTTTAAACTATCGTAATGTTTGTCTTGAGCTGTTATTTACAAAAAGCCAATGAATATTTACACAGGAAGTAGATGTAGGAGGCGCAGTGTGAAACACTAAGTAAATTAAGCAAAGCTGTGTAAAAAACAGTGTTCACTTAAACCGCTATAATATTTGGGGGGGTTTAAACTGCTTCTTTTCATGTCAGATAGTCTAACTGAAAATGCTTTACATGTTCTGTGTTTCAGACAGGAACTTTACTCTTGGTGCATCACCTCCAACCTCCATATAAAGGATCATGAAATAGTGCTCAAAGAGTCATGTTTTTGAGATTTCAGTCTAACAGTAGAAGTCCACTTTGCTGTTTTTCCTATTTCGGGCTAGCTGTTAGCTTTAATAATAATAATAATAATTTAGACTTTATTGATCTCACAATGGAGAAATTATCCTCTGCATTTAACCCATCCTTTAGGGAGCAGTGGGCTGCCATTGTGTGGCACCCGGGGAGCATTCCCTAACCACTAGGCCACCACTCCCCTTTAGCCTCAAGGACCAGCTGAGAGGTCCAACCTGAAATATAACTGTGACTATTAGTGTCCGCAACAAATGTTATTGAAAATCTGTAAATACACCACACTCTATCTATATATGACTGTATATAACACAAAGAAACCCCGGAGCAAAGACTATCAGCGGGCTAAGATGGCTAGCATTTCCAGACTGTTTTACTCATGTTTTTGCTCATATGTAGTACAAACGGTCCTGTAAAAGAATAAATTGTTTTAGTTTACTGTCTACCTTAATTTATGTTTGCCGTGCACCAAAATGTAAACACATGCTGGACTATTAAGCAAGGTTACGACAGTATAAGTAGCCCTCGAGATGCAATTACATTTTTCTGGATTCCACTTTACAGCACTTCAGTTGTTGAAACAGTATCGTTTTTACTGTCCCAGTTTTTAGAAGGTAACCTTAAATGTCAGAAATGGCTCACCAAGTGTTTGGAACAGAAACAAACCCATTGGAAGAAGTGCATTCTGATAAATCACATTCTCCACAAATGTAACATTCCAAACAAGCACGCTCTGTTATAAAGCCTGTTTTATTTCCAACAGAGCTGGAAAATCTGCAGCTGCGCTCTCTCAAACCATCAGTTCTGACTTGGAAATTAGCATCCAGGTGCCTATTCATTTGGACTTTGATCAGCCCAATTTCAATAAATAATGAATAAGTAAGTGCATGTAAGAGCAAAGCAATTAAAAAGGTAAATGTACATGCAGCTGTTTAAAAGTAAGGTAAACTGTTAGGGCACCCCAGCAACTGCTTGTGAATGTAGGTCAGAGAAGAGGGAGGGAAAATACAAACCAGATCTCTGAAAGTAACAGTTTTTATTGCCTCTTTAAGCTGAGTTTCAGCCCCTGCAGGGATTTTCAACTTTTGACAAAAAAAAACCATAAAAATTGTAAATATAGGACCAAAACTTTTACATTTTCAGAGCCGATATACTCCCAACCAAACAACAACTGTAGTTTTGTATTTTCTTTTACACTTGGTGTTTACATTTGGTTAAACGTGTGCAAATCTGCAGCCCTTAAACTAGAGGCATCAGATTTGTTCCCCATGGGGTTTATAATATAATGGGTACTTAATGTGAACTACTGCATGTTTCTTGATATGTGCAGTTGTGGCTAAAAGTTTTAAGAATGAAAATTTTTAATGAGCGCAAACCTTTGTTGTTACATCTTTTTGTTGTTACAGCTTTTTGTCTGATGTTTTTCTATGGTAGATTGAGATTCATAGGTTTTAAAGGCTTTAACTGAAAAATGCATACATGTTTACAGTACACAAATATTTACAGTGTAGATACTTCATTTTTAAGACTCATGCAAGTTGTCCTGGCATAACAGATATCAGCTTCTGACTGATGGTGATGCATTCTTGCATATTTGTTTTTCTACTTACTTTGTAAAGATGATGACAGGTTCTCATTAGGTTAGGTTTTCTGGTCATGGACCCAACATTTCATAATTTTGATTCTTAATTGTCTTTATCACTTTGGTCTTGTGACAAGGTGCTCAGTGATGTAGAAAAAATAATTGTTCATCACAAAAATGCTCCTCCTTCAGGGCAAAAAAAGTTTATTATAAAGGATGGATTTTTTTATATCATTCTTTATTCAAGATAATATTTTTAGGCACAATTATTATTCAGCCTAGTCTCTTGAATGAGGAGCACTCCTACACATGGATGGTCATGAGATTATTTACCCTCACTTTTTCTTCTTCTTTAGTTAGTCCCTTTGCCAGATGTCACAAACACTTTGAAAGGAGCTTCACTGAAAAAAGCTTTTGTCTAGTCATTTACAGTCTAATCCTGGCACTCCATGCAAATATGGATATTTTTCTTGAAGATGAGTGATTTGTTTGTTGCTCCTCTGGTAGGTGTCAAAAGTCAGTGTTGTGCCCCGGCCACGCAATGTACTGTATCGTGAACTGAACTGTACACAAACAAAGAGACTGGTAAAAGCTCTGAATCCCGAAATGCAGCTCATTAACCTTCTGTTAGTACAGTCCAGGAATGAGAAGGCACAGCTGGAATCCCCTTGATGTCATTGAGCCATGCCCCTTTATCTTTTACCCTCAACGCACAAGGGGGGACAGCGTGCGACTGCTTAATGTCTTACTGGCGAGTAAGACTTTACTTCAAAAAGTGCTTGGCTCCATATTTGAAAACCATCTGATGTTGGTGTTCCCTCGATCGAAGAACAACCAAAAGTTAAGTTATAATTTGCTGCATGTGCATCCAGCAAATCATGGGGTAATTAAGACAAGCTGTCTTCACCTTTGTTTTTGAGCTTCTGCAGAAAAGGAATCTGAGTCACAGATTCTCCAGGAATTTGACTCTTGAATGCTTCTGAGAGCAATCACCACGGCGTCTTTGCAACCAAGAGGATGCTAGTGCTTGAATCCCTCTTTCAACTATGGTTCTAATACCACCACCGTATCGGGCTGGTATTCACAGGACAATATTTGACATATTGAAAGTTATTTGATCAAAAATGTATTTACCAAACGTAAAAATATTATTGCACAACATCTCAGTGTGTGGGCAGAAATACTCCCGCCTTGCTACCATTCATGAGCAAGCTCTGTGCTGGTGGCAACCCATGATTTGGTTGCCACCAGTGCTCAAGGGTTTGCAGCCTGTAGATATAGAGACATATGTGGCTATGTAGGCCCTTCGCAGTGGTTCTTAATAACTTAGACTAAAAATGATATAGATAAACAGTGTTTTAAACATAAAAACATGTGGTTAATTTAACCATAAAACAAACACATTTTATAGAAGAAATTAATGAGTTTTCCTACAACAGCAACAGTGATTCTTTAGGCTGTAGAGGAGACAGTCCTGGCACTAATTGAACTTTCTCAAGCACCCTCGTCCTTTCTTCACAACAGCCGAACATCCCTCCTTTAAGTTCTTGAAGATCTGATAAATGGTTGACTTGGGTACATTCTGACTAGCAGCCATACCTCTTCCTTTGAAACCCTTTTAAAGGAAAGTAATAATGACAGCATGCATTTCTCTGGAGGTAACTATGATTGACAAGAGAAGTATTTCAGAATTTCAGCAACAATGACTTTTATTTATTTATTTATTTTTTATTTTAAAGCAGCCATTGAAAGATGCAATAATCTACCAACTCTTTAATCAGATCGTTGAAATGATGGTAGAAGGATTAAACACATTACAAATTAGCTTTTTCTAATTAATGTGTTTTTTATTAACTTTACATTTCATTTCACTCCAGAGCAATCTTGAATTAGTACAGACTGCTACCAATAGAAGTGATGTGAAAAAAAACATTTCTGTCAATCTTACTATTTTTGCCAAGAATAAAAAAATCATATGAAAAAATGGTTCTTAAAGTCAAAAGTATTATTTTATGGCAAAATGGCTGCACTGGTGGTGATGTTTTTCTTTTACAGCTCACTTACGTTGATGTAATCTGGTAATATTCCAGTGCGAGGTTAGATATGAATAATTAAAAAATCAGTGTAAGCCGTTAAACTGACAAAGCAAGCGCTATGAAGAAAGGTTGGCAAGGTTACGTTTTACTCTGAGGTTAGAAAACTCACCTCCCACTGAATCTGCTTTTCCAGCAGTCCAACACAGGAGGAGATTACAAAACACCCACACAATCTGTGACATTTAAGGGCTCAACAGGAGTTTTTATGGTGCTGAGATGCAGTTTCATGCTGTTTATCAGTCGCTCTGATAGTGTAGAAGTGTTTCTTTCGAAGTCAGAGAGTGTACATCTGCTGTGAACATTTGGGTGTAATCTTCATAGACATGTTTCGGACCCAAAAGTTTTATGGCTTGTACATTAATATTGTTACAGCAGGGACTGTTCACCTGTTTTTTTTAACCAGTAACATAATTCTTTAAACTCAAAGTTCAGAGGTAAATGAATTCTCAAGTTAAACCAACATCCAGTTGCAATTCAGAGTAACTTTCTCCTTTTTGTGCTGTGCAGATTCCATTACTAGCAAGGTTTAAGGAGTAAAAACCTTCAATGTAGCTATTTGGCATTTAGCCCATGGTTGGCTATTCTTAGTGGGTTTCGATGTTGTTGTTTTTTTCCTGTGGCGTCAAGCAGAGGAAAAATGGCAGGAGAAAGGAGCCAGCTGAGTCAGTGTGAGCCTGGTTCCCATTTGTGCTGACCTTGTGTTACAGGACTCACCCACTGGTGTCATTCTCACTTCATTCAGCGGGAATGAAGGGAGCAGGAAAAACACACCGCAGTACCTGCCAGATATAAAAATGGAATCATATCATAACTTACAGAAAGAAAACAGAAAGGCAGCATTTGACCTCTGCTATTCTGCTAATTAGTTAGACATTTCTAAAACCTAGGCAAAGAATTTCAGTTTGCTACAATTTTAGCCCTCCTAAAAGGAATTTGTTTATATATTGTTTAAAATAGCATAGCTAATCAGTTTTAAATGTTAGAAAAATAAACTGTTCCCTGGAATGCCGTGCAGAACCACCAATCAGCGAAGCAAATTGTATGAGAAATGAAATGTGCCTCTGAAAGAAAATTCATTTCCCCAAGACCTCTAAATGTTTCCTTGTGAGAGAGTGCAGGTGTCAAGACACTGCTGATCAGCAGCATAAATTTCTGCTTATGGTCAGTTGGAAAGTTTGAAAATGAAAACCGCACTGAAATATTAATCTCAAGTTGTTCCCAGAACTCTCCAGTAGTGTCAGATAAAGGTATAGGAAGACTTTCAGACATGTAACATTTGAGATGAAGGTGACAAGCATGTAGACCTTTTTTGCAGTAGTTGCAATATTATTTAAGGATTTTATAATTGTAAACACCTCACGTAATTAAACAGTAGACTGCAAAAAAAACAGAAAAGATATCATCCTGTTTGAAGCATTGCAGACAAACAAATTGCCTAAAACAAGTTTATTCCAGTACTTTGCACTTAAAAAGTGTACAGGTCATATTGGTCAGAATGGTCACTTTTTTTACTAATCTCTTACTGTCTCTTGGAAATGTAATCATAGCTTTTGAACTTTTTTACTTTTTGTCTCAAAAAAGCCAAAAACATCAATGTAGTTTGGGGGAATTTTATGTTATCGACCAACACAAAGTAGTACACAGTCCTGAAATAGAAGAAAAAGAATCAATGGTTTTAAATTATTTTTTTACAAATAAAAATCTGCAACGTATGGCCTGAATCTATTTTAGCCCACCTGAGTCCAAAGGGGTTTCTAATAGTTTTAGAACCACATTTTGTTGCAACTTCTGCCAGTATTGAACATCTAGAGATTATATTTTTGCCCAATCTTCTTTGAGAAATAACTTGTAGCTTTGGTTAGATGTTTGAGGTCTTTTTCCTGCTGGAAGCTGAACCTCAACCCCAGTTTAAGGTATTTTGCAGCCTCTAAAAGGCTTTCCTACAATATTGTCCTGTATTTAACTCCATCTTTCCATCAACTCTGAGCTGCTTTCTGTCCATGCCAAAATAAAAGCAACCCATAACATGATGCTGCCACGACCATGTTTCACAGTGCAGATGGGGTGATTAGGGTGAAGTGCATTATTATTTTTTATCAACATAGAATTTTGTAAGCACAGCCAAAAAATGTAATGTTGTTCTTCTGTCCAGGGCACATTCTTCCACATGTTTGCTGTGTCTTCCATTTGCCACAGCAAACAGGGGACACAACTTCATCCCTGCCCTGTCTGCTGCCTTCCTTAATGATGCTGTTTGTTCACTAATGTTCTACATACAGCAGTTGGATTCTTACCGAAATTAATGTAAGCACAGGTGGACACATGTGGTGGACACAGGTGGACACATGTGGTGGACACAGGTGGTGGACACATGTGGTGGACACAGGTGGACACATGTGGCTTCAGTTATAAGATGACTTCAGAAGGAAGAAAACATTTATAGTGCAAAATTTTATTTAGGGGTATCAGAGTGAAGAGGGACGAATACAATTATCCTCCTCACAATTATGTGCTGTTTTGTTTTGATATACTATAAAAAGATCCATACAAAATCCATTGAAGTTTGTGGAACTAAATATGAAACAGTAAAGGGGCATGGTATTCTTGTAAAGAAGACTGTAGTGATGTAGCTTGCTGAAGAGCTGACTTTCATTACCTACTTTGTGATAACCAGGATTAAGAATAAGGTTCAGGTCTGCTTATTTTTATGGTTGTTTCATTGGAAGACGATCACTTGTGTAATGTCAGTAATTCCACCTCTACCTTAGCAGAAATGAAAACATATTTGTCTTATGACAGTACACTGTACTTTAACTGTGTAAAAACGATGAAGCCCAGTTACCCATTTATTCATGATCTCATGGTCCGAGCCTGAATGAGCCATTCAGCTCTGCGCAGGTTATGATGTTGCCAGCCAGCACATTACAGGGAGGGGCAGATTTCTGGTTAGTAATCATTTATTTGCATGAGTTATGCAAAATGGTTGCTGAGAATAGGTTCGAAGCTCATGTGGATGGTAACCAGTGGAAAAGCAGGAGGAAAGGGGAGGGGAGCTAAGTGAGCAATTGCCAGGATTATTCAATCTTCCCCACGCTCCAGAATCTCTAATGCACTCCATGCCCCTGTCTTCAGGATCTCTTCACTCCACATAGTCTTCTCTCTTTCTCTCTCCCTTGCAGCATATTTCTGCAGTAAGTAACTGCAGCAGGAGAGCTGGTACTGATGCAAATGCCTGTCAGCCTGTTAGGACTGTCATAATGTCATCTGCAGCTCACTCGGTAAACTTCAGCCTCCTTACTTCATCTACCCGTCCTCCTTTATTTTATTTTTTGTGTGTTACTTCAGTGTTCATGCTTCACCATTTCTCCTTCTATTTCTCCCCTATAACACTGTCACAATCCTCTTTCCAGCTCTTGCTCCCTGCCAGCTTTGATTAAAGTCTGCCTTTTTTCATGCAAGACGTGAGCTAAAAGGCCTGACAGAGATATAAAACCTACAAAACACTCCTGGCCCTCATTCAGTAAGGGTAAACCAGCACTGTGAGCAGCCTGGGGGATGGGGGGAGGTTGGGAACAACATGACAACAAAGCCTTACATCTCTTTGCTGCTGTAAATAAGAAAGTAAGACTATGGGAACCGCTGTCCTTTAAAGGGGAAAAACTGTAATGATGGTGGCAGCAAGGCATGCTTCACATTACAAGCTCTTGTTCAGATTTATGATTGATCAATAGATTCACTGTGAGTCAAACCTTTTCATGGATGGAAAAACCCTATAAAGCTGCACAGAACATTTTTAACACCTTAAAACTCCACAGTTGCCCATTTATTTCTCTAATGCTCCACATATCACACGTACACCTGATATTTTCCAACTGTGCATGGAGCAGATCCCAAAGTTCTGTTTGGAGCTGTGGGTTACAGACCCCTTGCAGTCAGGGAGACATGAGGCATTATCCTCTGCAGATTTATTGTTTAGTGAAAACAAAACCACCAGCTTAACTTGTGGGGTTCAAACCGGCATTCCTTTCAAATTATTTGTCTGATACTCAAAATCTCTTGCATGCAAAACACTGGAATGGATTTCATTAGAGCAAAGCAAACAATACATTTCTGTTATGTTTCCTACTTACACTGTTTTGTATTTTTAACCTACTCTGTGAAAACAGATGGAGAAGGCCGTTTGTCTGCTTGGAGGAGCTCCATTTTAATTGATTTAACATTTTATCTTGATATGTTATGATAACCTAGAATTAACAAAACGTCAGCTATAAGCCACAAACAATAAATTAAAAAGTACCTACCAAAGGTTTCCCTCATTTGGTCACATAACAACCAGAAAGCTCAGTTCATAAGGATGTTATGTGATGGACCTGCTCTAGTCAGATGAGATCAAAGTGTAACTTTTCGACCCAAATTCATAATGCTATGTGTAAAGGGATTTTATGTAACATCACGTCCTGCCACATAGTTGCACGTGGCACACATGTAGCACACACATACAGGGGTTGTAAAATGAAACTGAAACACCTGTAATTTTAGTGTGGGAGGTTTCATGGCTAAATTGGACCAGCCTGGTAGCCAGTCTTCATTGATTGCACATTGCACCAGTAAGAGCAGAGTGTGAAGGTTCAATTAGCAGGGTAAGAGCACAGTTTTGCTCAAAATATTGAAATGCACACAACATTATGGTGACATACCAGAGTTCAAAAGAGGACAAATTGTTGGTGCACGTCTTGCTGGCGCATCTGTGACCAAGACAGCAAGTCTTTGTGATGTATCAAGAGCCACGGTATCCAGGGTAATGTCAGCATACCACCAAGAAGGACGAACCACATCCAACAGGATTAACTGTGGACGCAAGAGGAAGCTGTCTGAAAGGGATGTTCGGGTGCTAACCCGGATTGTATCCAAAAAACATAAAACCACGGCTGCCCAAATCATGGCAGAATTAAATGTGCACCTCAACTCTCCTGTTTCCACCAGATCTGTCCGTCAGGAGCTCCACAGGGTCAATATACACGGCCGGGCTGCTATAGCCAAACCTTTGGTCACTCATGCCAATCCCAAACGTCGGTTTCAATGGTGCAAGGAGCGCAAATCTTGGGCTGTGGACAATTTGAAACATGTATTGTTCTCTGATGTATCCACCTTTACTGTTTTCCCCACATCCGGGAGAGTTACGGTGTGGAGAAGCCCCAAAGAAGCGTACCACCCAGAGTGTTGCATGCCCAGAGTGAAGCATGGCGGTGGATCAGTGATGGTTTGGGCTGCCATATCATGGCATTCCCTTGGCCCAATACTTGTGCTAGATGGGCGCGTCACTGCCAAGGACTACCGAACCATTCTTGAGGACCATGTGCATCCAATGGTTCAAACATTGTATCCTGAAGGCGTTGCCGTGTATCAGGATGACAATGCACCAATACACACAGCAAGACTGGTGAAAGATTGGTTTGATGAACATGATAGTGAAGTTGAACATCTCCCATGGCCTGCACAGTCACCAGATCTGAATATTATTGAGCCACTTTGGGGTGTTTTGGAGGAGCGAGTCAGGAAACGTTTTCCTCCACCAGTATCACGTAGTGACCTGGCGACTATCCTGCAAGACGAATGGCTTAAAATCCACTGTGCAGGACTTGTATATGTCATTCACAAGACGAATTGACGCTGTTTTGGCCGCAAAAGAAGGCCCTACACCATACTAATAAATTATTGTGGTCTAAAACCAGGTGTTTCAGTTTCATTGTCCAACCCCTGTAGCTGTGAGTGTTATGATGCTAATTTAATGGATTTTTTCTAAATGTCCAAAACATCCTTAGCTGCCTGGCTTATCCTTAATGGGAAATTGAGTTTAACTTCCCATTGAACTCATCATCCTCACAGTAAAACATTGAGTCAGTGGGACTTTTGTTTTTTATTTGCAAAAGCTAGTTTTCCATTAAATTTATTGTAGTTCCCTTGTGTTTATTTCTGTTCTGTTTTAGTGCTGGTTTAGTTCTTTTTCTATGATCGTTTCTGCTTGTTTTGCTGTGTAGCCAATCTAGTCATCCCTCAGGCATGTTCCTTACACAGCAGCCATGCGTTTCTATTCATTAGACTCACCTGGTCCTTGTCCCACTAATCACTTCCCCAGCACTTATAAACCTGTTAGTTTTCTTCACTTCATAGGAGGTCCTCCTGTTTGCTTGCCCTACAGTGGTCTCATATGGTTCACAAGCTGACTTCTTTGGTTTCCTGTTTGTCGGCATTAATATGCAGGTCTTTTTAAAATTCTCCTTCCTCCTTCCTTTTGCTTCTAGGTGTTTGAGTCTAAATCACCTATTTTGAACACGTGCATTGTTGCATAATAATTTTGACATTTTGATCTTGCCATTGATATGCTCTCTCTTTGTTTTAACAACTTCATATTGCTGATTTCATTCCTTAATGTTTTACTCTCTTAACTCATTTAACTTATAAAAGTTTAATAAAATTAAAACAATACAGTTTTTGAAAGTTATGACAGCTGAACCAGACTGGCACAAACTTGTTCAGCATGTGAATTATTCCTATTGTTTCTTTTTTTATTGTGCACATGTGCTCTACCCTTTTTAAACACAGCAATAATTTCAATACTTTGATAACAAAGTGATTAACTGAGAAGAAGCTGTTTTCAGATTTTCTCTCTGCCTCTGTTGCTTCTCACATGTCATGGCAAACTCAGAGAACCTCCGGTGGCTCATTGGTAAGGAGTCATTCTGTCTTCTGAGTCGATGTGCACAAAATTCAGTTGTAAAGCAGAGAATAAGGAAGTATTTATGGTAAGAAGCAGAAGAGACAATAACCATGCATATCTTTCAGTGAAAAGCACTGACCTGCTTAACAACTACAGGCACAACCTAATCTTAAAAGGAAGCTATGATTAAGTTGAAAGGGGAAAAGTATCGCAGCAGAATGGATTATATCCATATTTGCACTCAAATAAAGCTAAATCCATTGTTGCATTTTATAAAAAGAAAAACCGACTGATGTCAGGCTCAGAACATGGAGGGTTTGAAACTGAGAGACACTGCCATCACAACCATGGAAATGCATTGCTCTGTAATTTTCATTCGTAGAAACTTTTATCTCTGCAGTTCAAATATAACTGACTCCAAGTGCTTCTTTTAATATATATTTCTATATATACCAGGTACAATGTTTGTTTTACTAATTCGTGCATTAACGGATGTTATCGTTATTTATTATACGATAAAACCATTAACCTTTTCCTGCTTTCTTATTTTGCTTCAGCATGTATGCTAAAAAACTTAACCCAAACATGACACCTGTGTGTAATTTAATCTCAGCATAATCGCAGCTGTCCTGTGAACGCCTCAGAGGTTTGTTAGAGAAAATTAGTAAGCAAACAGCATCATTAATACAAAGGAACACAGCAGATGGGTAATTGATAAAGCTGTGGAGCAATTTAAAGCAGTTAGGCTAGAAAGCAGTTTGAACATCTCAGGACCTACCGTAATCATTTGATCTGAAACAGTTCACTGAGAAGTTCACAGCCCTGTACATTTGCTGTACAATGTACAATTTACCACTTTGTGTTATTCTATTATATAAAATCCCAGTAAAATATATTGAAGTTTGTGGTTGTAATCTGACAAAATGAAAAAGTGAAGGTAAAATATCAGCATACAAAAAGGCTGAATAAAGTTATTTAAGGTGCATGCTTTATTCAATTGACAGCACACTGCTGTTGCAGTATAACAGATAATGCAAGTACTGCTTCGTTGCTAGTGCTGCAGTTTTATAGTTTGCTTACCTGTTGGCAGTAAAAGTGGAATTGCTGACGAATTCAGTTGCACATTAGGCTCATTGGCAGGAGACTTCAAAGATAGTGTTGCAGATCATTATAATACACACAAACAGATCAAACAAGTATCACTGTCATTTTGCTGGACGTAGTGAGGATAACAAGAAATCAAAGACATCAAAATTCCTTATTCCACTATGTTAATTATGTAGTAAATCATTACCGTAAATGACAACTAAGTGTTTCTTTGAAAAGCCTGAGTCACTGCAGCTGCCAGTAGTATTAGTAGCTGAGTCAGGAAATTGTGGCTCAAGTGTTTGGTTACAACCTAATGTCTCAGGGCTCTACAAATCTCCCAGGGTGTCTCTGTGGAGAAAAAGGAAGAAAAAAAACAGAAACAAGAATCTGTTTTGGCCAGCATTAGTTACGTGACCACATTTCTTTTTATTTGCACAAAACTAGTGGCATGTAAAATCCTGTAAATTTTCAAGGTTTGGGTTCCAAAAATGTAGCTTTCCAACCAAGAAAAACTTGGAATGATTTATATCGGCGTTAAATTTTATTAAATGCTTATTCCACAGCTGTATCCATGTTTGAAAGGTCAAACGCCTCAAATGAATTGTCTCAATCAAAGTGGGTGGTGTGGCCACAGACAAAGTGAGTCACATCCAAATGAGAGTACTTTCTTGTAATAAATGGCTGGACTCTATAGGAATGGGTCCGGTCATTTAACTGATGAAAGCTGCTAACTGCGTAATATAGATATCACACATGCTGAACCATGAATGACGAAGATTTATGATGTCTTAACGTGCACATCCTCAAAGAGTCCCCCAAGGCTCTCACATTTTCTGTCATGTAGATAGAGTTGACTCCCTCCTTAACCTTTACATAAGAGTTCACAGTCATCATTGCCACCTTCTCAACCATCCCTCTCTTGGTTACTCCCTTCAACTCACAATACCCCAAACCCTAATAGTTTTTGCTATTTAGATTGATATTTTGGATTATTGGATAGTTCAAAGGCTACTTTCTGTCAAGCTTTCATTTCTGCATCATGTTAAATTATGTCTCTTTTGGAGAAACGCTGGCTAAAATGCTTGTCAGTAAAGGAAGACAAACATTATTTTGATTTTTTGAGTTACTGTTAATCTACTTGTGTTGCTAATTTCCTTCTGATCTGATGCAGTGAATTAATCCTTGATGTTTCATTTCTCAACGTAATGTTAGTTTAAAGTTAATTTACAATATACCCTGATTTTGATCAGAGCATTTACTTTTTATTTCTGCCAGTGTAAATGATGATGGCACAGTAAGTCTCTTCAAACTGGAAGTCTAGGGAGATTTAGGTTTGGCTAAAAAGACATCAGCACTAAAACATAAATATGATTTAATACCAGTAGGGATTACTCGCAGAACTCAGTTTTCGATGTATCTATTTTGCATTTGATTAAGCCATTTTTAGGTCATGCTGACATGAAGAAAATTGGAAGAATGAGAATTCCTATGTGGCATATTCTTTTCCTCCAGGACCCCACCCTGACATTTGTTTAAATAAATCTCTAGCATGTGGATTTTCAGCTTCCTGCAATGAGAAATGAATCTTCTCGAGTTTAAAATTGGCTCAGTGTTGTTATATGCCTGGAAAAGAATCAGTTGTACACACCCCTGTCAAAATGCCAAGTTTTAGTGATTTAAAAAATGAGACTTTGATAAACAATTTTAAAGCTTTTCCCATGTATAATGTGACTCCATCCTGCATGATTCACATGTAAATGCATGATTCACATGAAAAAAACAAAAATAATTACCAGTGGAAAAAATATAACAAATGAAAGACTGCAATAACATGCCTGCATAAATGTGGACACCCTTAAAACCAATGCTTTGTTGAAGCACCATTTGGTTCAGTTTCAGAAGGATTAAAAGGATCCCACTTTCCAAATGTATCAGTCAGGAGAAGCTCACAAAACAATCCACAGCATCTTATCTATACCTAAACTCAATGAATGCAATTTCTAATAAAAAAGAAAAAAAATGAAACAACTGCGATGTTGCCTAACCTGGATGGTGAAGAGGTGATAAACAGGCTATAAGATAAATTCCTATTTTATAGCATTTGCATAATCTCACAGAGATTTGTTTTACAATCCAAACCTTTTTTGAGTACATTTAATTAGAGGAAAGGAAAAATAATTCAATATTGATGTTAAACTTAGTGGTACCCCTAACCCTTCATATAAAATTAATTTAACAGAATTTAGACTGTATTTTAAAAGTTGATCAGAGTTTCTAGGAACTTATAAGTAATCTGTGACTTCCTGTTTCTGTGACCCTAAAGCCCATTTTTTATAACCCTCTCCAAAAAAGAAAAGCGAACAGAAAATAGCTGCAAGAAAATGGATTTTACCATGTCTACAGATGGGTTATACACTCAAAAAACAATTCTAACTGTGGTAAACCAGACTGGATGAGAACCTGAGTTATTCATGAACAACTAGGAGGATGCTATGAGATCTCCAAAAATCTCCATGATATAAATATCTCCATGAAATAAAACAAAATAATTATGTTAAAAGAAAATTTTATCTTATTTTATTTAATTCATTTCAAGATTTACTTAAAGATTTATTTAATTTACTTAAAGATTTATTTATTTATTTCATAATGCAGTTTTATTTTGTGAACCTTTTCTTGTGTAAAGCTAGTTAACATATTTCAGTGACTTTTACTTTTTAACCCCGTTTTTCATTTTAAGCTCTTTTTATTTCATGTTGTTATATTCAAATGAGGGGGCGGAGTTTTATCTGTGGGGCGCCACTGGGACAGCAGGGCCGAGCTCAATTAGTGGCTGTGGCCAGCAGAATTGGCTGAAGCCGCCACCCCATGCCGGAACTGCTGCCGCCAGTGCGACAGCATGCCGGAGGGAGCCAGGGGATTCCGCGAGGATGTCAGAAGGTGCCACGCCGGCCGTAAATGCCTGCCACGGCGGTTGCCGGTGTTTTTGTGGAAGCTGTTTGTGCAATAAGTCTTCGGCATCCTTTCAGCACGTCATACACACACATAGTGCTACTTATTTCCCATCTCAAGTAAATACAGCTACCTTATGTTATGGGATTAACACTATTTATTAAATAAAAACCAATAAAGACATCATTTAAAAGTAATAGGCTATAACAATAATGACATCCCATTTGCCGATAATCAGCATTGGCATGCCAGGGGATTCCTCGCAGAATCCCCTGGCATGCTGTCTTCTTGCAGGCAGCGCCATGCTTCTGCCGGCCTCAGCCACGAATTGAGGTCGGCCCTGCCGGTCCTAGCGCCGCCCCACAGATAAATAAAATAAATCTTGAAATGAATCAAATAAAATAAGATAAATTTTTTTTTAACAATTATTTAGTTTTATTTCATGGAATATTTATTAATAAAATACCAATAGCAGTATTTATTTGTTTATTTAGTTTTGAATGAAATGGCTTTCCATAGAGGGGAAGCAGAAGGGATGTCCTAGTGGCAATCGAAGGTGCTAATAATTAATGTATAGTGGTTTAGCAAAAAAAAAAAAAAAAGAAATGTCTCAATGTACGATTTTTCCTCACTGAATCAATGTAAAAAAAAAAAAAAAAAAACTGGGATTCTTCCATATTTTTTAGTGTTAGATAATGCTTCTTTTTAAAGTCAATGGTTTTCTCAGACTCTGACAAAACACAACCACGAGGACCAAGGCAATGTTTTAAACCGTTTATTTACAACACAGTTATGTGGGGTTGGCCTGGAACCTGGACTGGGGCAGCGGGATGTTTCTTAGAGGCTGACTTATGGGGCTGAGATCTTGGTAAGGCCGGGGGGGGTAATGAGTCCTTTTCCACGGTGCCTTGAGACTGACAGAATGTGCACAGTTTTATGAGGAGAATTGTGGTGTTCCTTTGCTTGTGTTTTCTTTTCTTCCGGGAAGCTCCACAGAGGTTGGAGAGATAATGTTGGAGGTTGGACAGGCAGGTTGATGGTTAGGTTGAGGCGGCTCCTGAGAAGCTGGGCTTGGAGTTGGAAGCAGAGTGGAGGCTCAGGGCTGGGATGTCGAGGCTGGAGTTTCCACACTCCTCTGAACATGACACCAGTGAAACAGAAGACCAGACAGTTTCCACGGCTTCCTTCAGTAGAAGGTTGATCTGCAAGGCAAGGGAGGAAACCAAGGAGGTCATAGAAAATCTGCTTAGGAGCAGGACTGCAGAGTAGCAGAGGTCTAGCTGTTACCACGCCAAGTGAGAAAACGAGCTGACCCCTCCCTCTGGGTTTCCACTCCATATGAAGCTCAGGTGATTGCTTTCAGATGAGCTACACCTGTGCAGCAGCACCTGCCAGTCACACCCTGCACAGAAAAAACACAGCACGAAACCCAGCCTGGATGCAGACTGCACACAAACCACCATGGATATGACACTGATGGTATCCAGGTATCCCAGTTTAAGACATTTTCTGCATACTCCACATTTAGCTGCATGTGAGGCTGCTTTACAAAGGTATTTCAACAGATACAAAAGCAATAAACCTTGTCACATATCTGAAGGTGCTACCCTGACATGGACCCACTGTCCATGTCCAGTGTTAACTGCACCCACATTCATTCACACATCGCTTAGCCCCCGCTAAGTGCACTGTCCAGGTTGTAGAGAATAGGGTTTGTGGTTATTCAAAGCTTACATAATTTAAATTCCTGACAGTGTACCATGTAATTTAGATAACCTGTTGGATCATGCATGGCAGAGGGAGAAGATCTTGTGCTAAAATAAGATGGCTGATGAGAGAGAACCATTTTGTCAGACTACATGCTTTAAATCCTTTAACATGTCTGTAGCAGGTTTGAATATTCGAATGATCCCTGAGATTTAGTGAAATGCTGTTGAAATGTTCTTCAGACTACTTGACTTGTCTCAGGTCTGAGTGTGGACTCCTGAATTTTCAGGATACATAAAGAATTATTTGACTGATTCATGAACATGATTTAAGAAACGTATACATGATTGTTCTTACCTCTAAATACGTTGTTCTTGAAATGTCTTTGAAAGAAAAATGGCACCAAATTGTTAAGGTGTTCAGAATGTTCAGCACCCATCAAAATCATGTTCAGGTTGAACTATACCTCTCAGTTCCTTCTGTTTCTCTCTTGTCTGTTGAAGCAGATTCCTTAAAACACAGTTTAAGATTTATGAAACATTTATTCTCTTGGTGGATCATTTCCAAGATTCTTTGCCATTAACATCAGAATCAAACATATGCAACATATGGACATCCCAGAGCTGAACTTGAATCCTGTTCTGTTCACTCGTTAGATCATATTTTTTTATTTTTTAAACCTTGACTTTTCATTTTGTGAAAACAAATAAATTGGGTTATGGTTCTCTAAAAATGCTGCTAAATCTTATGTAACCCCTGTTCACTTTTCCCCTATGAACAGTGCCCAGATTCTCTGACCTACACTCTATTGAATTCTACACACCTGTGCCCTCATGAGTAATAAGTGTTTAGTGGGTAACAGTGTGTCTTGTGAGTAGGGTGTGCAACTGATCACAAGACCAGGATCACTTAGCATACAACTGAAATCTAAGTCCAGTGCAACTGTAACCTTATACTGAAATAAGGAAGGGAAAAGGGCAATTTTGAGTAAAGTACCAATTTAATGAACCGTACTGGACAGTAAAAGGAACCCAGGACAATGCACATTAACAGTTCACTTTTCAACCCCGAACTGGTAGAAACCCAAGGGGCATATGAAGGCAGTCTTTTCTTTGTCTTCTTCAGCCATTTCAATTTGGTAAAAGCCACTGCGAAGGTCGAGGACAGAGAACCAGCGACTCCCAGTGAGGCAGGCCAAGGCATGGTCTATTCTTGGAAGCGTGTACTGGTCTGGTATGGTTCTGGAATTAAGGGTGCGGTAATCAATGCACGTTCGAACTATGCCAGTTTTCTTTCTTGCAATTACAATTGGTGAAGCATATGGTGAAAGAGATTCCTTAATTATGCCAGTTGCAAAAAGCTCTTGTAAGTGTCGGCGCACATCATCAATGTCTGCCGGAGCCAGACATCTTACCCTTTCTCGAAATGGTCTGGAATCTTTTAGTCGGATATGGTGCTCAACCCCTTTTGCAAGTCCAACATCCCATTCGGTCAGAGGGAAAACTTCAGGTCGCTCAGCCAACTTTTGTGATACTCTGACTTTCCATTTCTCAACAATGGGGGAGTCACCAAAATTGAAGAGTGCAAGGTCCAGCTGTTGAAGGGGTACTTGGCTTGGCTGTGTCTGGGTGACTATGTCAGCTTTGTAGACATGAGCTACGACTGTGCCTTTAGGAATGGACCTTGGCTTGACTGATTTCTTTTTCAGGAACAGTGGAAATCTTTGCGCATCCATGACCATGGACAGAAGCACAAATGAGGGCATTAGCACACCTGCAGGAAGGGATCTGGTAACAGGTGTCTCAAGTCACTATTATGCTGTCCTCCAAAGATTCAGAGCTGTGTTGCGACACTCACACAGCATTATGTCAGTATTTAGTTGAGGCACAGACGTTTGGGCTCTGACACGTACTCTGCCGAAAGCTTTAACTGTCTCCATTAACTCTTCAACATCAGCAACACTGGTGTCAATGGGAACATCACTCACGATGACTGCATAAGCTGGATTTACATTAGTTACATTACTGCACCAGGTCTTAAGCTCCAACAGTGGTATTGGGGTGGATGAGTTGGCTACTGTTGTACGATAGTAGTACTTCTAGTCTTGATTGTAGTACAGTCACTTGGTCTAATATCCCAGCGGTGCCTCCATTTATGTAACCCCTGTTCACTTTTCCCCTATGAACAGCGCCCAGATTCTCTGACCTACACTCTATTGAATTCTACACACCTGTGCCCTCATGAGTAATGAGTATTTTAATGGGTAACAGTGTGTTTTGTGAGTAGAGTGTGCAACTGATCACATTAACAAGACCGGGATCACTTACCATACAACTGAAATCTAAGTGCAGTGCAACTTTAACCTTATACTGAAATAAGGAAGGGGAAAAGGACAATATTGAGTAAAGTACCAATTTAATGAACCGTACTGGTCAGTGAAAGGAACCCAGGACAATGCACATTAACAGTTCACTTTCAACCCAGTAATGTTATTATTAATAGAACAATAGCAGAAGGAGGTATTCAACCTGTAAAGTAGGTAATAATCACACCTAGTGCAATAACAAATGAATCTCCAAATCCCAATGGATCAGTGAGAACATAATAAGTACATTGAGTGAAACCTCATGGTCACAGAACTACACAAAAATCCTTTCAAACTGGAAAAACTTACAAAAACAAAAAGGCCGGCAAATTAATTTATCAAACTTCACGTATTCAGTCTCTTGCAGGAATAAGGCAGTGCCTTAGCTTTACAATTGTTGGAGGCCTCATAGGACTTAGTTAGCACACGTCTGCAGAATGGCAGCTCCAATGATGGCGGCTCCCAGCACAACCGTGCAGAACGGATCACTCACCCCACCAGGGATTACCAGTCCTCAAACGAACTACAACAAAACCGCTCCAACTCCAGTCCAACGGTCCACCCTAGCAAACAAGCGCGGTCCGGCCCTGCAGCTCCAAAATCCAAGCAAAACGTCCGGAAAAACTTCGCAGCTCCAGCTAGTTGGAAAAAAATAATAATCCACAACGACATAGAGTACAACTTCCTCTGTGAACGGCCGCTGGCCGACTGGCCGTCTGTTCCCACCCCCCAGCCTTCACAGCCAATCAAATTGCTTAAGCTTGATATTGCCCTTGACTGACCAGTAAGGTAGAAACAGGTGAAACGATGCGTTTACTGGCGGTAGTAAATAGCAGGTATGAGCAAAACAACATTTACTGCATGTTTTAAAGTCAACAAAAATACACGTGTATATTTTAATGTTTAAGACTTTGACGGTGCACAGAGCCTCAAAGGTATAAGTGTAATACACTAACAACGTTAAATAGAAAGGTCATTGTTACAATCTAAGGTGGAAAAGGCCTACAATGCAATATATTTAAGGAAATGCTCAAAGTTTGTAAGAGAAAGGGGTTATGTATAACCTAGGGGTTACACTTACAACCCCTAAGTTATGCTTCGTGTGATACGGTGAGCTGAAAGCATCATGACACTCCAAGCGACAGAAATTGTTTCACAAAATGCACACAAAATACATGCTTAGTTACTCTACCATACGTGGCAAGGTAAGAAACAATGTGAGAGTATCTTAACACACAAACACACATCTATTTAGGTTTTGTCTAGATATGGTTGATTCTGACTTTGTATTTCATGCATGTTAGATTCCTTTGGTAGAATAAGCTGGTACCATTAATCACAGACTAAAAATAAAATGAGCACATCTTAGTTAAGATAGAGAAGGTGACCAAACAATCTCTCTCCAGAGAATCTTGAAATGGTGCGAGCTGCTTAATCATAACCCACTCTCTCTCTTTCTCTCTCTCTCTCTCTCTCTCTCTCTGTGTGTGTGTGTGTGTGTGTGTGTGTGTGTGTGTGTGACTGAGTGCAGCTGCCTATATGAACAGAGAGAATTTTCTGGCATTCGTTTCTCAATCTATATGCCATCACCTTACGGGTGGAGAAATGTCCCTGCAAAATGATGCTGTTTTAGCTGTTTTCCATTAGTCCCTCTACATTTAGGAGCATTTTAAGTCTCATGATCTCAGAGTAACTCAGATGTGCAGTAATTTGATAAATTCATAACAGGCTGTCAACTATTTTTTTAACATTGTAGGGGCTTTTGTCTGGTCATTCACCCATAAACAGCCTTTACTTTGCTCACAGTTGATCTTCTTTAAACTTTACAGTCCTTAAATTGGGAGCTCTGGTTCTCATTTATAAAGATCAATGGCTTGTTGGTGACCTGCTTGACCCAGACTTATCTCTATAGATTACTAACCTGAGGAATCTGATCCTAAGTTAGGTTTGACTTTTTTGGAGTGATGGTGAGTTTGGTATTTCAAATGCTGCAGAAATAGTTTTGGACACATCCCCACATCTGTACCTTAATAGGAACTGGCCTTGTTTACTCTGACATAAGCCATGAACTGCAAGACCTTTATTTGGACAGTTGTTTGCAATTGTTTGCCCAATAAATTCCATAAGGCACAATTGGACACCGGTTATACTGCAGAAACATTTTAACGACAAGTGAAAGAATCAGGAGTACAGAGTGCCTTTCATAAGGGTCACAATACCAAAATAAAAAACAGTAACAGTGGTATAACAGTCTTGTGTGGATGTAATGGAATGTGGAAAACTTTAATTTATTTAAGAACTTTCGTCATCTGAGGAGGTAAACGTTCCAACATGTTAGTTATTTTTCTCTGGTGAAATCAACAAAGGCTGTGTGCATTTTTATTTACAATATCCTGATTATAATGCGTACATACAGTGTTGCAAGAGTATCGAATCACTACATTCAAATACTTATATATGTATTATAAATGGCTTTAATGACATTTGGAGGAGTGGAAGGAAAAGAGGATTATTTTTTAAAACACACATTTCTTTACTATTCAGGCATTTATTTTACAAATAAATAAAGCAATTTACTTTTTAGACTACATACATGCATTATGCTGTGGGGATGTCTGTCTTCATTTCTTCAGCTCAGACAAAAACCCTAAACCTAAAGCCAGAGGTTCAAACGCTTAGATCAAAACATATATACATTCATAGTTTATAAAATAGAATATGGGTTCTGAAGAGGCTAGTTTGTCAGAAACGAAGTACCTTTTTTGGTCAGTTTTAAACATACTTTTTAGCAAGCCCACATTTCTCTATTAAAAATATATTTATTAGTCTGATGTCATATTCTAACCTTAAATGTCGTGTTTGTATTAGCTGTAAGTAGATCTTCATGATTAACTTCATGATTAATCTTCATGATTAACAGAAACAAAGGACTGGAAACATCGATCTGTTATTGATTAATATACTGTGTTTCACTTAGTTACTGAAAAAAATAAACTTTTGAAGAATAATGTAATTTATCTAATTGAGAATCAAGACTTGAAAACTGCGGTTCACAGACACTCTCCATGCAATAAGACTTATTTGCCACGTTGTGGTGGTCTAATATCTAAAATCCCAATAAAATACATTGAAGATTGCCACTGCAGAGTGACAAAATTTGAAACGGTTTAAGGGATATTAATACTTATACAAGACACTTTATCTTTTCAAGGTCAACTCAGAGATCCAAGTTTATTCTGAGTAGTGATGTTTCTGAGACATGTACTTCTATTTGCTGAATAATTAGCTTTTCTGAATGAGCTTGCAGAACATACATATCACTTATTGTCTTTAGTGTGAGCTGTGTTCACATAACTCCACTTATGCTTTTTGTGCAACTCACTGAACAAAGAATGTGAGGGCGTTGTTTGTTGATGTAAAGATTACTGCTATGGTTAGTTATTTGACCGCTTTTCTTTCTCTCTGCCACGGCACAGATGTGCAAATTGAGAACATTATTCTAACAGGAACAAAATAAAATGTCCCCAGGGTTTAAGCTTTCACTGCACCTTATTGTACGACTTGTCAACAACACAGTCAACTGACCTGTCATGAACCTCACTCTGCATTGTTTTGGTGGATTGTTTGCCAGGACATCTTATTTTTTTTTGATTTTGTGGATTGTCTCAAACTACCCTGTCTCATTGAGGAAGCTCTCTCAGCTGACAGCATTCGACCAGTTTAGGCTTTGCAAAGCATTTTTCCCAGTGCATGCCTTTGTAGATGTTTGGATGTGCAACCCGACTATCCTGTAAGCACATGAAGGATTTGCATATTTGAGCTTCAGACTCTCTTGTTGAAGAAAACTGGAATGCAGTCAGAAACAGCACGCAGAGAAAACACCAGCGCAAGACTTCAAGTGGAAACTATTCAAGGCTGAAGTCCCATCTGCTTTCACTTTAGGGTCTGGGTCTAACCTAAATAAAGATCCTTCCAAAACACTTTTATTGCACTTCACCTTCTGTCCATCCTTCTTTCTGTCCCTCTTTTTCCTCTATATCTATTATTTTGATCACATGCTATCTTGTTGATTTGAGTAAGCTTAAGGATGTTGACCCAAATAGGTGCAGGTTATAATTAATTTCCCAAATTTTAGATACAAATATCCTATTCTGACTTGGATAAAAGATCTGATGTATATTCAGTTACAAATGCACCAATCAGAGATGTGTGGCTAATTTCCGGTCTCTAGTTTTGTAAAGTTTTGACCCAGTGATTTTAGTCAATCCGATTCCTGTTGTCCGAGTTACCGCACCCTGTTGGCGGTTTGACGCCTCGGAGCTCCTACCGGAACTTTTCCCAGAATTGACACCACTGTTTACAACACTTTCTCGTAAATGAATGACTCTCAAACTGTACTATACTTTTAACACTTTCAATCTAAATAAGGCAGAGGAATGGTTACAGGGGATCAGTACTGAGGCTCCCGTCCTGGATCCGCTCAATGATCGAAGTGATGAAGGAGCCCCGAAAAAAGGTCACAAGTAGTTTTATATTTGGCACTCCCATGTAAGGGATGTACACTGCCTCAGTGTTTATCAGTAGAATATGTGTCACCATTCTGGTGTCTATCAGAGTGTGTAATAGCAGGTGTCCCAATCTTTAATGTAAGTGTGGCTGCAGCATTCTAATCAATCCGGTTACAGAGCGTCTCACAATCAAACCCAATTTATTAAACTTTATGTCAAACTGTAGGTCAATTGTCCTTAAAATGTGCGTCAGTGAGGATTCTTATCCATATGCTAACAAAATTAAAAACATTAGCATTTATACTGTATCATGGTGTGTGTGTGAAAGCTCATCTATAAGTAATAATAAAGGTTATTCCAAACACCTTTTAAGAACTATAGTTAACAGCAGAATTAAAAAATATTGGTCTACCTTTTATTTCTAGTATTAATTAATTATATGAGCACTGGGTTTGTGAGAACATATTTGCTTTAAAACAGGATTTTACCAACTGAAAAAAAGAGAGAGCATTATTTAGATTTTAACATTATGTAATATTGATATACCTTGAAGTGATATTTTGTGAAAATATTATCAATTATAGTCTCCTTACCTGCTGTAGATATCTGTTTTATTGCCCTGAGTATATAAAAAAGTGAACAAATTCTCAGAGTGGTGGAAGGCTAACAGCTAGTTTGAGCTGATTGTAGCCATTTTTAGCCATTCTTTTAGCCACATCTTAATTTGAAAATGGTAATATCCATGGAATACAGGACTATATTAGCAGATGTTGAGCATTTCCACAATCAAAAAAGACCGTTGTTATAGGTTTATCGCTGTTTTTTCATTCAAACAGCTGCCATGTTACCATACTGAAGTCACTTTGGCGGAGGCTGTATCAATCCAATTCATTAGCCGATTAGCTAATCTTAAATTTGCAGGGAAAATTTCCAAGCAGCTACTAGCTCCTGCTACCTATACTGGCACGCAGGAAGGTAAGTGATGCTGGTGGTTTGGTGTAGAGGTTTTCGAGACACCGTCTCAACTGGGGGAATCTCTGGTTCAGAAAGGTTTAAGACAGATTGTCTTAATTACCCCGTAGCATGAACCCTGGGTGCTCGAACAGCAGATTATACTTTGGATCAAAGGGTTCTTCGAAGTAGTAGAGTCTTCCTCGCCAGTGAGTTTCAAAGACCTTCCGTTTTGTGCACTGTTCCCCCATTGTGTCAGCTGGGCTTGCATGGGTCAATGAGAACAAGTTGTGGCTTGGAGACATGTTTTGTTAGTGGCTCAATGACATCACAAGGATTCCAGCCCTTTATAGGCTCATCTGGGGATTCTGAAAATTCAGAAAATTTCAGAGTTTTTACCGGTCTCTTTGTTCTTCTAGAGTTCAGTCCATGTATCATCACATGGCTGGGGCACAATAGAAGCCTCCGCCAACATAAATTTAGCTTGATTACACAGAAGTTGTTCGGCTGAGGGAGTCGTGATAAACTTAACAAAAGTCTGTTGGGAAAGTCTGTTTGATAACGGTTAATATATCACTGGATCCCACAAGCATAGACATTTTCAGTTTGGTTTGTTTTAAACTAATAAAATCTAAATAGATAACTAAATAACTAAAATAGAGGGTCACTCTGACTAGCTGTACACCTCTATTTTTCTACAAACAATGACATGACATCTGTCTACTACAGGTATGGAAACTAATACTAATAATAACTAAAAATAACTTCACAGTACGTTACGTACGTTAAAATAATGCAAACCATCGCTTTAAGTAAATTCTTAAACTTTTTGTATCTCTCTGATTTTTAAGCACCTTTTTTACACTGATAATACCTAACTTTGAGTCTTGTAGTAACAACTTCCTGACTGAAGAGTGTTATTGTTAGCATGGCCTTATTGCTCTTAGGAGTGGTGCTGTTACTGATTGGAAAAAGTTTGGATTTTTGAGATTCTAAAATGGTGGACATTATGCACTGCCTGATTTCAGCCACCAGCTAATTTCTCAGTATATCTCAATTTTAGGTGTCAAACTATGGTTTAAGCTTTACCTAAAGAGTTTTTAATGTTTGAAGGAGTGCCATGTAACAAAAAATGAAAACATATTTTCAGTCGTTATTTACACCAAGATGGGGAAAATAACACTGTAAAGAATACAGTGCAATAAGAAACTTGTAATAAACACAGATTGTAAAAAAATATTAAATATGCACAATTTCTGGTATTTTCAGTGTTGTACAACGTGTGCATCTGAGAGAATAAAAACATTTTTTTCTGAGATTTATAGCTGTTGGTGATGATAATTCAACTGTGTAACTTATAAATCTTTTGCCCTTTGTTTTGTGGTTTTTATCATCTGAGAACAAGACAGCATTTAACAGTCGCACAAACCACCACAGAGAATCACAGAGGCATCAAATACTGCAATAGCTGAATAAACACAACTGTCAAGTGCACTCTGAGCTCACATGGTCCCACCATAATGAATGGTTGCCATACTAAACCAGGACAAACCTCACTAAGTCAACACCACAACTCTGAGTCCCATTAAATCCTCAATAGCATAAAAAAGCATTGCAGCTCTAGTGCCACTGAAGGTAAACCAAGAGGCCTTTGAATCCATGTTTAAGACACTGTGAGTTCCCTGCTGACTGAGGAAGCTCCTGCGTGGTGAGTTATGTTCGTGTGCTAATGTGTTTTCAGCATGCTGCTTTTCCCTGCCTCCCTCTCAGTATGGTATGGTTTGGATTGTCATACTCTGCAGCCAGTGCAAAGAACAGGCCAACTCCCAGGCATGTGCTGCTGCCTCCAGTCATCAGAGGTAGTGTTTTTGTGTGTCTGAACTAACAATTTCCATTTTGATGCTGGATTATTTTAGCATTTTTCAACATAAAAAACCCAAAGAAATTGGAGCCTTTGAGAACCAATTTAAGATTTTTTTGGCATAAGAAAATGAAACTCCACCCAGATCTGGAGATGCATCCGTCAAGGCAGACAGGATGATGAATTAGTGGCCGACCACTGCATGTCCCAGAGAGACATATACTGTACATTTATGGGTTGATAACTCTGTTTATTAATGATCAGTCTAAGTCAGGCTTAATACTTGTGTTAAAAGAGGCCAAACTCTGCTCAGAGAGCTTCTGTGTTGGAGAAATCAACAGGTTGACTGCACAGCCTCCCATCTGCCAAATTCCTCCCAAGGGATGCCAAGCATCCACCCAGGCCACATGAATAACATATGAAGTACACACATCTTTTTGTCTGAGGTGTACCTCTTTGTTCTTGCAGTCCCCTTGTTTATTCCAGCTTCTTGCTTATTTATATTCAAGAGGGCAACTTCATTAAATCTTTGCTTCAAGGGTAGTTTTCTTAGGAAAGATGCACACTTGCCCTTTCATTTGACTACACCTTATTTCTCCTTTGGGTCTCCTTGCGGTGAACAGGCCAATTTATTCTTCTATTGATTTACTTGTTTGTATGTTAGCCTCGTGCGAATGTGGGTGATTTCTCTGTGGGATTCTCAGTTGGCTGTAACTAGAGCAGCCTTGGACATCCAAGCCAGATAGCAATGAAAAGTCAGGTTTCTTTGGAAAAATCTATGTTGACTAATGACACATTCGAATCTATAACTACAAGCAAGGAAGTAAATGGGAGATTTAAGCTTTGCTGACAGTTTTTTTTTTTTCCGCTTGAATTGTACTGTGTTTCATATTTCTAGCTGCATCTACATAGAAGCAGATCTGTAAGATGTGGGCACAGAGGTTAAAGGTTGACTCACAAAGTCCTTAGGAAGGGTGAGGCGTCACGGATGATCGAATATTAGAGAAAGGAAAACAAACTGAAAAAGAAACCTGATGCCTCTTGGAGCTAATTTATGTAAACATGTGCAGGAACTCAGAGAAGAAATTTAAAATATGAAGATGCAGGATGACACTAAAATTATACCACTGTTAGCTGTTTTTATATTTTTGCTCTTTAAAAATAAATTAATTATATCATGAAGTGCTGTAAAACGTATATTGCAGCTCACAGATATCTTTTGTTTGTCACACTTTAATGTTTCAGATCATCTAACAAATTGAAATATCAGACAAAGGTGACCCAAATAGATACAAAATTCCAAGGTGAAGACCGCTGGTGACCAGGTGTTCACAAGAGCAAAAGATTTTAATTATCCTCGAGAGTTTTAGGAAAATATTTTGTGGACTTATGAGAGAAAGGTAGAATTTTACTTTTAATGTAAACAACAGCATTTAAGAAAACAGTGTCTGTGATAGTGTGATGATATGGGGCTGCTGTACTGCTTTGTTGCTTCAGGATCTGGATGAATTGCCATAATTTCGAGAACCACAAATTCTTCTCTCTAGCATAAAATTGAATGTCCAGCCATATGGTTGTTAGCAGAGACCAAGATGTTTTTAAAACATTATATTCTGCCACCATTGTTCAAATTCTGCCATTTTCAGAGAAAACGTGCACCGTTGTCGTGTAAACGAACAGTAGAAACTTTTCGGTTTTCACTAGAAAACATTGTCGTCTAAACAGGGCATAAAACAGGGCCTTGGGCATTTTTTCCTTAGAAGTGAGCGAGGGGGGCCTCGCTGTGTGCAGTGAGAAGCAGTTCACTGAAGAAGACCTTTCCCCGACTCACCGTGGTTGAGCTGGACTCTCCTAACAAGAGTCAGGTGGAAGGTTACAGAGCACTGAGAAGGCTCTGACTCTTGGTCCAGACGTGGGCAAGTTTTAAAGAAATATTCCCCCATTACCCAAACACATAATGGACCACAAGGGTTCTAAGTAATTACCTCCTCCCCAGGGAGAAACGTTTGATTTTATGGAGAAAAAGCATGGATCAAAAAACACTGAGTGCACGAATGAATGGGTTAAAGATTCTAATTTCCTGCAGGGGGTTCATTTAGTCTTACGATTTTACAAAGAAGTTGAGGTCATTCAATCTGTAGTTCAACTTTTCTTTACTTTTCTTTACTTTAATTTATCATGCCACTGCAGTGTACTTTTTTAAATGGTTTTTGTCATCAGGTAAAACACTTTGAACTGTCTTGTTGCTGATATGTGCTATACAATAAACTTGCATTGCCTTGCCTTAAAACAATTTAGCAAAGAAGAGTAGGCCAAAGTTCCTCCACAATAACTCATTACCGGTTATTGTGAATGGGTTGGTCATTGTTGCTGTCACAGGGTGAGACTATGTGGTTTGCTGAATATTTATATTTATATCTGGTTTTATTAGCATTTTTTAATTTAAAAGGTCAGTCTTTCCATTTGAAATTCACCCTGTTGATTACCCAGTTTTAAGGAACATCTGGTGAATCGACTAACAAATGAGGAGTCAGCACACTGGCAAAAAGCAATGAGTGGTGGCAAAGAAGGAAGGGGGATAATGAGAACCGAAAAGTGACATATGTTATTTTAAAAGAACCACTATTTTATTTCTGTTTGAGATAATAAAATAAAGAAAAAACAAAACTTTTGCATAAGAGCATGGATACATTTTCTTGTATGAGATGTGAATATTAGTAGAAAACTACAGGGGGAAAAGCACATGGTTTCCAACATGATGACAAGAATAATAGATCTAAAAGAATTTTACTGTTAATTTTAGTTGCATTCTATTGTAGAAATTCAGTGCAATTATTTCTTAAAAACAGCTAAAATTGCATTTGTTATATATACATTTAAAAACATCAGTTGATTCTTTATCATCTTTAGCCAAAGTTATTAAGAGCCATTGTGGAAAGTCTAAAGAGACACCTTTGGCTCCAGAGACGCAGGTTGAAGAACCCTAGTCTAGCATTCTGTCTTTGGAATAAGTGCCAAAAGCCTGCCACACCGTTTTCCTCTTGACAATCCATAAATACTGGGGCTCCACCTTTTTCATTTCAAAAGACCCGCTGAAGTAATGAAGCCAGAGAAAAGATGTGCCAGACACCTGGAGGTTTCTTCTAAATGTTTGCTGCCTACAGTTGATCAGTGCATTGCCCTCTCTCCCTGATTAAGAACATGCAAGCTATTTTTACATTGCTGCCAATAGTGGCAGAAGCAGTAGGGTTTAGGGGGCAATTGCATACAGCCATGTTGGTTTAGTTAGCTTTAAAAAAAAAATAAACAATGAAATCATCTTTTAAAACCCTTTCTGTATTTTCGTGGATTGTCTTTGATAATAAAGTTCGATTGATCTGAAACATTTAGTTGATGGTGAAAAAAAACAAAAACAAAATAAGTCTGTAAGGAGGCACATATTTTTTTTTTTATCTTATTAACTTAACAGTCATGTTTTTGCAATGTGGGAGGGAGCTGAAGAAAACCCACACTTGCATGAAGAGAACATGCAAACTCCATGCAGAAAGACCCTAGGCCAGATTTTGAACCCAGGATTTTCTTCCTGCAAATTCCCTATTCATGTCAGAATGTTCTACAGCATTTATCTTCCAAGGCACAAGTTCAAACAACCACATCTCTCAGGAATTGAGATTTTTAATAGATTTTATGTTAGAAAGAAACAAGGTTGCTGCTATTTGTTTGTGCAGTGCTTTTTTAGGGAATATCAACCCTAATTGATTAAACATCTGTCATTAGCATATTTTTCATAGTTTGATCTGAATTTTGTTAGTTATTAAAAAAACAGAAGATATTGCTATAGAAATACAGGTTGTAGTCCCAACTGTAGCATCTAGCTGACCTAAGTTACATAAACACCTGCAAACGAAACGCACAGGACAAACAGCTCCCATTGAGGTCAATTAGACAAGATAAAGGGTAGCATAATGGAAACTCCCTTTCAATCCTAAACTTTGTTTCTTCTTTCTTTACCTTGTCTCTTTTTTCATGAGACTGTTGCTCTCATTACCACAATTTGTTTTTTACCAAATAACACCCGTGTTATTACATGTAATTATTCCTTAAAACCAGAGTTTCAACTTGATTACTTCAACCTTTAAAATTCCTGAAGACTTTAACGTTTCATACTTGGATTTCGAAAAGGTTAAAATACCATGCTCACACACTCTTTCATCCCTCTCCATCTTTTCTTCTGACAGACTTAGCCTGTTTTGGAAGCTCTTTTTAAAATCCACTCATGTTTTGGATCTGTTTTAGGTTAACATAATTGGTAACAAGAGGTTCCAATTGTTGTTTATAAAAGCATTACACAAACTCTTCTGTGCTTTGTTGCCCTTGCCCCTTTTTTTTTTTTTTGGCATTAAATTTCCGAACAAATTTGTGTTTTTTTAAAAAGAACAGCTTCATCATTGTGTGATTAAGCTTTATATGACTGCACTTCTTTATTTACATTTACAATTGTACCTGCCATGGAAGCCTTAATTGGAAATGGGATTGGGTTGCCAGGGGAGTGCAGCAGAGGAAAAACCCTGGTTTACATTGAAAATAAATTTCTCTGTGGTACCTTCTATGTCATCTTTTTGTTTTGTTGCTATGTAACTTGATAAACACTTATTTAATCCATGATGAAACATGCAACCGAACACTTTTGTGGGAAAAAAATTCTGTGCAACCAGCAAGAAAATACAAAAGAAAAACCATGTGAGGATAAACCAGGGCTATTTTGAGAATCCCTCTCATGTACATATACAAAGGTCTGACACAAATATTTGCAAGTCAAGCATCTACCAATTGCAATGCAAATTCATTACAAAGTAAGGAATGTGAGGCAACATGTGCATCTACTTTTTGGCACAATTTTAATGAAGTATTAAACTAATTTTGAAAGAGAAACCTGTTTAGGATGTTGCTTGTGCATCCTAAACTGCTTGAATCAGTTGCAAAAGAAAGAAAGAACATTTTCAATTTACCTGATGCATGATGTCAGTCAACAACAGTTATGATATGAGACATATTCTTAACATCTGGAGAATGCATCCTTTTATTTTTCTGGGAACATGACAAAAGTTCAATTGCAGAGACTTTCAAACTATTCATTTACCCAACTGAATGTCATCAGTCAATCATTTATCCTCAGGTCATGCCTCCTCTTTTATTTATTTAGATACACTGTGGTAAAACCAATGTTTCCTTTACTTGTGGTATATTGCAAACAGTCTTAGATGAGGTGGGTGAGACTGGTGGGGAAGAATGAATACTAAAATGGATTTTTTTATGACTATGAAAGACATGTGTCTCATCAATCCCGGCAGTTCCAGCTTCTCAAACATAAGCTGATTTAACAGAACACCACAATCAAAAGCTCTGAGACACCATCATGGGCCACATTTTAAACTCTGCTCCCATGAAACACAGTTGAGTCTGGTTTCTTTAACTTCTTTTCCTTTTCAGCTTTGGATTTGCAAAATAAAATTATGGTAATTTAGGTCTTGATGGGAAACTTTGATCGGTTTCACATCCAAAGCTCATCCAGTTATCAACAATGTCTTGCAAAAATTTCCATGAACCTTTTCACATTTCCTCACTTCTGAACTGCACATTTACTTGGATGTTTTGTGAGGAGTTTTGTAAGAAACAAAACTATGTACAAAATGTGTTGAAAATAAAAATCTTGTAGCCTAGATGCTGGCATGTGAAGCTATGACATTAAGACTTACTACAAAAAGCTGGTTTTTATTATAGTTTTCTATGTTGTTTTTTTATCTAACTAATTTAAAGATGTTTTAGAAGACAACCCCTCATCGTTGATGTCTTTTGACAATGAAAACTAGCACAACACAAATCCAATCATAAAATCAGCAACAGAAATCTCTTAGAAGATACAATTTTTGTGTTCTGCTAACCCAGGCTCACAGGTTTTTCAAACTCTCCGAGCAACACAAAGTTTTAGTCCAGCCACCAGCACAGTGAGGAAAACAAAAACATGTTTTGCCTTATAAGGCGATAATGTTACCTTGTCCATAATCTCCAAAGCAGATGTCTGTGCACATGCCCGATTTACATTCTGTGCCAATTTTGAGACAGAGCATTTTTGGGAAGAGTGAGGATGTTTTTAAGTTTTTTTGGGAAAAGCAATTCACTACAGTCATAAAAATTATTTACTCCCCTTTTCTTTAAGTTATCATTTGCAGCCATTCAAATGTATTTTGATGGGTTTTAATGGCCGACACAAGGTAGCACATGATTTTAAGGAAGAAAAATAATTTACAAACAAAATCTAAAATGTTGGACATGCATTTCACTGTATTTACAGATGCAAGTCTGTCAGGGTATTCTCCACCAGCTTTGCACATCAAGAGCCTGAAATCCTTCCCCATTCTTTGCAAAATAGTTCAAGTTCAGTCAGATAAGAATCAGAATGTCTGTGAACATACAGGGGTTGGACAATGAAACTGAAACACCTGTCATTTTAGTGTGGGAGGTTTCATGGCTAAATTGGACCAGCCTGGTAGCCAGTCTTCATTGATTGCACATTGCACCAGTAAGAGCAGAGTGTGAAGGTTCAATTAGCAGGGTAAGAGCACAGTTTTGCTCAAAATATTGAAATGCACACAACATTATGGGTGACATACCAGAGTTCAAAAAAGGACAAATTGTTGGTGCACGTCTTGCTGGCGCATCTTTGACCAAGACAGCAAGTCTTGGTGATGTATCAAGAGCCACGATATCCAGGGTAATGTCAGCATACCACCAAGAAGGACGAACCACATCCAACAGGATTCACTGTGGACGCAAGAGGAAGCTGTCTGAAAGGGATGTTCGGGTGCTAACCCGGATTGTATCCAAAAAACATAAAACCACGGCTGCCCAAATCGTGGCAGAATTAAATGTCCACCTCATCTCTCCTGTTTCCACCAGAACTGTCCGTCGGGAGCTCCACAGGGTCAATATACACGGCCGGGCTGCTATAGCTAAACCTTTGGTCACTAATGCCAATGCCAAACGTCGGTTTCAATGGTGCAAGGAGCGCAAATCTTGGGCTGTGGACAATGTGAAACATGTATTGTTCTCTGATGAGTCCACCTTTACTGTTTTCCCCACATCCGGGAGAGTTACGGTGTGGAGAAGCCCCAAAGAAGCGTACCACCCAGACTGTTGCATGCCCAGAGTGAAGCATGGGGGTGGATCAGGGATGGTTTGGGCTGCCATATCATGGCATTCCCTTGGCCCAATACTTGTGCTAGATGGGCGTGTCACTGCCAATGACTACCGAACCATTCTCGAGGACCGTGTGCATCCAATGTTTCAAACATTGTATCCTGAAGGTGGTGCCGTGTATCAGGATGACAATGCACCAATACACACAGCAAGACTGGTGAAAGATTGGTTTGATGAACATGAAAGTGAAGTTGAACATCTCCCATGGCCTGCACAGTCACCAGATCTAAATATTATTGAGCCACTTTGGGGTGTTTTGGAGGAGCGAGTCAGGAAACGTTTTCCTCCACCAGTATCACGTAGTGACCTGGCCACTATCCTGCAAGAAGAATGGCTTAAAATCCCTCTGACCACTGTGCAGGACTTGTATATGTCATTCCCAAGACGAACTGACGCTGTATTGGCCGCAAAAGGAGGCCCTACACCTTACTAATAAATGATTGTGGTCTAAAACCAGGTGTTTCAGTTTCATTGTCCAACCCCTGTAGATTATCTTAAGTCCTGCCACAGAATTAATTGGTTGCCACTCAATTTAATTTAGATCTGGACTTTGACTGGGCCATTTTTAACACAGATATGCTTAAATTTTAACTATTGCAGCTCTGGGTGAATATTTTGGGTTTTGCCTGCTGTAAGGTCGATTTCTCCCAGACTTCACCCTCTAACAGGTTTCTTCCTGGATTTCCATGTTATGAGGACTAGCAATTTTCCCATCAATTCTGCTGTTGAAGAAAAGCATTCCCATAGCATAACACTGTCCCTGTGTGAATGTTTTTTTTAAGGATGATGTCCAGTGATAAATTTCTACCACACAGCATTTTGCTTTCAGGAAAAAACATTTAATTTTGTTTTTATCCGAGCAGAACACCTTCTGACACATGTTTACTCTGTCTCCTGCGCAGTGTGTTTGTTGATCTTCATGATGCTGTTTGCTCACTAATGTTGTCAAGCAAACCTCTGAGGCCGTCACAGAAGAGGTAAATAACTTCTGAAGGCAGTTGGTTGTAATCATTTTTTATTTAGTGGGGTAAGTGTAATAGGTGTGTATAATAAAAGCATTCTGGCCTTTTCCGATTTTCATTGGTAAAGATGCCGAAAACTGTGCATCCTTTTCTTTTCTTTGTATGATATTATGTGGTACTTTGTGTTCATCTGTCACATGAACTGCCAATAAAATATATAGAATTTTATGCTTGCACAGCAACCAAATGTGACAAAGTTTAAAATGTACGTATACTTTTTCAAAGCAATACATATTTGCAGAGCTGGATATTTCAATTCTTGAATCTCAGTTTGTAGAATAAAATTTGTCAAATTTCTTCCACTATCTTGTCTTGGTATTGTTGGCTTTTGAGATAAAATATTTGACACGCCATGGTTAATTACCAGCAACCAAAAAAAAAAAAAAAGTATAAAAAAATTACTGTTCTTCAGTAATAAAAATCTTGACATTAGACTTTTCCATATGGCCCTGCTCTCTAAAACTTTAAGTAAGGAGGTAATTCTACCTTTGAAAAGAATACAGGAATGAAGAAAATTATAAATCTTACAGTAAATATATATTTTAAGCATGGCAGTGAACGTGCACTTTGAACTAGTAGAACGTCTAAATATTTTCGCAATCTGATGTTACTCAAAGTTTGTTTTGATGAGTTGTCTTACCCATAAAAGATCATCATAGGAAATTTCTATTTGGGTGGCATCACCCGCCTGTGTACTAAAAGCCTTGTAAGCTCAATAAATTTAACCCTGAATTTCTCCTGAATGAGCTTTGATTTAATTTATCTTCCCCTACTTTCTGTTTCACAGACATTTCAAGTGTTGCACAAAAATGCTAAAAGGCAGAGGTCAACAACTGGCTTTTGCTTCATGCATTACCATCTCCTGGTCTCCATAGCTGAAATAAGGAGAGAGGACGAAAGATGAGGAGATCAAGGATGAAGAGGGAGGAATGTTTGCTTTTTTTGCAGCAGGGGAGAAGGGGATGTTTGCTCTTCTCTTAGAGGCTTAAAATCACTCCAGACATCTATCTTTCTCTCTTAGCATTTAGAGGGGTTAGGTGGAATGAAGAAATTTGATCATGTGGGCACACACGGTCACCTCACAACAAGAAGGTCTCCTGATATCAGCTTTGGTAGACTTTCTGTGTCTTTTTGGTCCCTTTGTGGGTTTTTCACACATGCATCATGCTTGTCCTAAGGAGATTGTATGTGGTTGTGTAGCCATGTGTTGGCTTAATAATAAACCTGCCATTTTGTCCCCTGCAGACAGCTGGGATGCAAATTTCCACCACTCTCCTGTATGTTAGGATTCACTCCATAACAGTGCAGTCCTTTGGGTAAAAATTTACATTTTAAAACACTAAATAAATTTTAATACTTTTATCAAAGCCTAAAAAAATCACACAAAGTCCATAGTTTTTGTCCTTTATAAAATAAATAAGGAAATTGCTGAAAAATGTACATACAAATACAGGAACTGCATACAGTGCTTTGAAACGTAAATACTTTTTCGCATTTTGTAAACAAAGTAGTACATAGTGGCGATGTGAAGGAAATAATAAATTATTTTCAAATTGTTTGAAAAGAAAATCTAAAAATTGTAAACACTGACTTTTTAATACAACCCTGCTCTGCAGTATACAGCTAACCCTACAGCTTTGGGGGCAAGTCCCTGCTGGCATCTTGGACTGGAAATTTTGCTTTTTTTTTGTTTTTGAACAAAGATCAAGCTCTGTCAGATTTTAATGTATTTCCCAATACTCTCAATTTGATTTAGGTTTGGACTTTGACCGGGCCATTTTAACTTATGAATTTTTTTTATCTAAACAATTCTATTGCAGACAGCCCTGTTGAATAGTGTTGTTCAGTTGGAAGTTTATGTTGGTAATGTGACAATCTGGGAAGGTTGAGGAGGTATGAGATGGACTGCAGTCTATTTAAATTCCCTGGATCTAACGTAATCCTTTTACACTCCCATCCTCTGAAACTTGCCTTCTTTATGTCTATGCTCTGTCTGACATGTCTAGTGACATGTACATTATTTATCACTATAAGGCCCACTAGGCAGACTACACTGTGCAATGAGCAGAGTCTGGACCAGAGTAATGCTTTCCATCCTCTTTGTGAGCTCTACATAGGAGAAATAAGCACTAGGCAAAAAGAAATCTAAAATTTACAGTTCTGGATGATAACTTTTTACATATTTTTACAATCCACAATTCTGGTTAGAAAAGGGGCCAAGGTTCCTGTAATATGTCTGCACAACAGGCAGCAACACAGTATGAAAGTGCCAGGAGGATTTAACTTAAAAATTTATGTTCAAATTTAGGTCAGACATACCACAGATTCTACAGCAACCAAATCTACAACTGCATACACATAAATATTTCTTGAAAACCTGTTTTTTTAAAAACACAATGAGCCCTGCAGTACGTCCAGCTAACTGTGTTCTTGAGAAGTTGAACTGAAAACATGAAACTTAAACAAAGACAGTTCTGTGTTATGTAAGATACAATTTATTCTACATAAAACCGCACATTGCCCAGATGTGCAAGAAATGAAAGTGCAAAAGGACAATTACCAGTCCCACATTGAACACAAACCTTTTACAAAATCTGTTTTGTTTTCATGTTCTGAAGGTCAACCCAAGTGCTAAACTCCACGTGCCAGAGGTCTTGTTGACAGACGGTTGTCTCTGGTTCCGCTCAGCAAAATGATTCAGATGTTTAAGTGTGTACAGACAGTCCCTTAAAAATGCCTCTTGAACAGCCTCAGACTTTCTCACCTCACAGTCTTTAATGTATTTTATGAGGATTTTATGTGCTAGACCAACATAGTATTAAAAAATTTTAAGTGCAAGGAAAATGATCCATGGCCTTGTTCCCTTTTGGTCTCTCCAGCTGCCTCTTCACCTGGCTTCTAGAGACAGACAGGCAGTAGGCAATGGTTGACCTGGATTTAATTTAGGGACATCTCAGTAATGGGCGCAGAATACAAATGCAAATCATCCTTTTCAGATTTCAGTTTGTAAGTGCCACTTTGTGTTGTTCTATCCTATAAAGTCCTCATAAAATACATTATCTGTGGTTGTAAAATGACTAAATGTGGATAGGTTCTAGTATACACAATTCACCTGTGAACCATTCTCCACAAACGTCCACCCAAACACATTTATTTCTAGAAAATGTACACTGTTAGTTAGTGGTCATTGGAGGGTGTCAACTCTAATACACATTTCTGGGGAACCAAAACACCAAGAAATTTCCATGGCGCAAACTTTTTTTTTCCTTAATTGTCTTTGGTTGACTGGATAGAAGGCCTCCAAAACCCAAGGAGTGCTTGGTGTTTCTGCAGCCGCTTTTGTCATTACAGTCCGCTTCATCTCTCCCACAGCCCCACCAGGTGGCTGCTTGGATGTCCAGTGTTGTCTTACTGCATGCTGAGGTTAGTTTAGGGGCTTCTTGACTTCCTGAAAGAAAATATGGTCTCATCACGGGCTTCAAAGAATTAAATGAGACCCAAAAAGAAAAGATGTGCCTTTAATTTTAATCGAAAAAAATATATATCTCAGAATACACAATACACTGGAGGTCCTGTATGCTACTAAACGCTTTATATATACACAGTTTTGTAGAAAACTCCCTGGTTAAAAAAGTCTCTGTTCAAAGGATACTTTCAGAACTGGAGGTTATATGATGCCCTGAACAGCATTTAAATCAGGGATTTTCCAACTACCATCTCTCACCACAGCTTCCATGACATCTTCTTTATATCATCCATGTTTGAATATTTGTTTATTATACAACTAAAATTATTCATTTTGCAGTTTACAGGGAAGAAAAAAACATAAAAGTAGTTAGTAAAGTTGTGCGCCATCTCAGGGAGATGAAAAACATTCAGATTTGGATGCCAATAAGTATCTTTAAAGAATATATTTTATGTGTTGATTATGTTGAAATTAGGTTTTGGCAAAACATTTTTAAGATTTATAAAGGCTTTATATTTTGCTGGTTTTACAGATATGCATGGGTGGCGGTTTAAGCATGGAAGATGATGCTGGATGACTAGAGGAGGAAAGTTAGCAAAGTGGAAGTCTTTTTGTGCAAGTGATGCTTATGAGGTACCGCTACAGTTGTAACCTTGTTTTTGTAGACCTCTTTGAAAGTGAGGGTGGTTGCCTTAAGCAGCTGCTAAGTTTGCTTCAGGTTTCAGTTACATTTGTTTTTTTTAACATGGAACATGTTTAGATATTGAAATATGTTTCTTCTACTGTGCAAAATGTATTTCATTTTGCAAAATCTATGCATGTTTAGATTATGAGTTTTATTAAGAATTTGAATTTTACTGTTAAAATTAAAACGTGATGTGATTCAGGAGAGAACTCCCTAAACTAACTAGTATTAGTGCACAAATCACTTCAAAACTCTCTTAAAATATTAACTCAAGGAAAAAGAAATGTTTTGACAGAGGTCTAATTCCCAACTAATTACCTGCAGGTGGTGCAAATGTTTGGGAGATATCTTATTTATTTTGTATACACATACATTTTCTCACCTTTCACAATTAGACATAGGTCCTCCATTTCCTGAGTGGATTGGCATGTTCACTTTGATGTGGGCTGGGTCTTTCCTGTGTGTGTGTGTGTGTGTGTGTGTGTGTGTGTGTGTGTGTGTGTGTGTGTGTGTGTGGGCAGGCCTCCCCTTACATGGCTGTGTGTGGGGCAGTGCTGAGGCCGAGGGGTATGTGCTATGCCCCCTTTTTACTCTGGCAGTGTTTAGATATAGTGCGTGACCCGGAGCACACCATAAACCTGCAGATTGGGGATCAAACACAGCTGTAAAACACCAACCTTGGCAACTGAGGCAAACACGTCTGATCACAGCTTGCTCATTTAGCTACATCTGTGTGTGTATGTGTGGGTGTTCCATTATGCTTGTGTGGTTGTGTCAGGCCTTGGTGCGTTCTGCCAGATGAAGGTAGCAACATTCAAAAGTAAAATAAACTCAGGAAGCATTATTAACATCTTTGGCACACGCTGAAGCATTAAGTGCACATGTGCAAAGCATCACTGGGATGACTAATTCCTCCTGCAGAAGAGGCGGACACAGGAAGATCACGTTCAGTATCCATACATACTAATACATGTCAAAACACCTAATGCAGCACAGATGATTCTATCAAGCTGTCAGTTGAGTTTTAAAGGAAATACAGAACTCCAGGGAAGCCTCCTGTCTTGCTTTGGTAATAGCTGCTTGTTCATTATAAGGTTCTGTGCTGCCGTGTTTTTTTTTTTTTTTTTTATCTTTACAAAAAGTGAACTGCTCCCCAATAATGGTTTGATGAACTTATCATGAAAACCTCTCTGCCTTAACTATGCTAACATGTCCTGAGTACAGAAATTTCCACTTGTACCAAAAGAGGCAATCGAGGTTTATATGGTTTCTTGGAGAGCATGCATCAGTTTGCTGAGCGTTTGGTGACTGGTGTGTTCATTAACTATAATGTTTACATTAAGATGAGAAGCCCCACATGTGCAGTGATTATGTGTCTAAGTAGAAAAGTAAATAAATGATCATATACGCTTTTGGCTATTTTAATCATAATTTTACTTTGTTGAGATGAGATAAAACCTCTAAGCAGTGTTTTAAATTGTGATAGCACAAGCACCATGTTACTGTGTTGTAAATAATGTGTGCTTTCATTGTTGAATCCACTTTAAGTCGTTCTTAACTGGGTTTAAATTTAGGATTTGGTGCCACCATGAGGACATATCAGATACTGAATAAATCACATGCTTTGTTATCATGGACTTCCTGGTACTGGAGTGAAAAAATGAATAGAAATTATTTTGCAATGGCACTGAAATTGTTGAAAAATGTAAATTTTTCACATAAAAATCATGTGCGTGTCAGGCCCACCTTAAATATTTGTTGCCAATACGCTGAATTTTAGTTTCATTTGATCAAAAACATGGTTCCAGGTCATGTCACAGTAGCCATTTTTTTTTGGTAGGACAGAAAAGGCTTTTTTGGCAAGTTAGGCAAGCAGGTATTTTCTTGTATCAATGTACTGAGCTATGATGGTTAGCAAACTTCTCCCTACTTAAATGTTATGTTCTTTTGTCTTTCATATTTTAAAGAATACCAAAGACAAATGGACTCCTGGGCCACGTCATTCTACAGGGGAACAGGAAGTAATGGCAACCTATTACCCATTTCTAAACATACTCATCAAATATAAATTACAGAGCTGCTTCAGTTATATTTATTTTTTAAGGTTAGGGGAGCTAACAATTGTGGCAATAATTAGCTCAAATTAAATATTTGATTCAAAACATTTCAGTTTTACATTGTGGCACTGTAATGGACATTTTTAAAATTATTTTAGGCCTTTTGCTCATCTTTATCCTAGAAGTGTGGTGTGTGTTGTAGTTAAAATAAAGGGACATGACAACTTTTCTGCTGATACATTCTAAAATTTCTCATGACTTAACAATGTGCAGTGTTGGTGGAAAACATTTTGCACAAGACTCTTCTTAAATTTATACCATGTGTTTATATGAGTCAACAGGTGAGTCTGCACGCTGTAGTCTGAGAGGAATAACACGTCCACATTCCAGTAAATGGTCACTTTGTTGCCCAGCCCCAACTTCTTGTGGTCGCTGACTAACTGAGATCAAAAATTTCTCCACCACTTTGTACAATTAACATTTAACAGAACGTAGGCATCTACCTCCTCTGTGCTTCCTAACATTGAATTTAGCTGTTTTTCTTGCTTTATTGGGTACTTACATATTTTGAATGAACTTGGAAAACACTGTTTAGTTTTGCATGAGCTTAAAAAATATTAATGCACTTTAAAAAAAATCCCTATATTTGTTTTAACTTCATAATTTTAAAGACAGAGGAGAAAACAAAATTATTTATGTTATAATAGTAAATTCCCTGTTTTTATATTTTTATCTTTGTTTTTCACCTATTAGATTCATTTTCTTGTTCATATGTAAAACAGTTTGAGCTAACTTGAATGTGGTCTAACTACAAGAACAAATAAATCCATTTAGTCCAAGAAATTTAAATTAACTCCACTATAAGAATGAATCACTATCAAAATTAGGAGATTTTAATAGGAACTTGGCAGTTTTGTGTGAGGGAAAGTGACAGTTGCAGGCTGTAATCTGAATGGACAGAGAGATGCTGTAGCTGTAGCCAGAGGCAATTAAGATAAATGCTGTTGTATTATAAGGTTTATGTTAGATGTAAAATATTTCTAAACTTCTAATTTAAAAAAAACATAAAATATAGCACTAACCACTGCAATACAGAGATGTTACCAAAATGAAAAAAAAAAACACCTGGAAAACTAATGCAAACATGCATATGTAAAATGTTCCCATATGACATCTTAAACCACCTTCCAAAATATCCCACAAGAGTTTATTTTGGCTCCACACTTCCCATTTCTTCATTAATAAAACGCTCACTCTTTCCTTTGCTTTTATTTCCCACCTCCTTCCTGAGACTCAGAATGACTGCAGAGGCAGTTTGAAACTTCACAGCCTATCAGTTATCACAGATCCCAGTCATCTCAAGCCTGCATAGATGGTATGTTAACAGAGTCTGTTGTCCTTCTTTGTGCAGCCGCGTTTTTTGCTCAGAGGTTCAGCGTCTTTCATCATATTGTTACGAGGCTGAGTGATGCACTGCTGAGCTCCAGGCACCTCTGTGGGAATTGAATCGGTCTGAGCTAAAATGTCCAAAAAGTAATAATGAGCACTTTAGCATCCATAACTGTCAGTTTGTGATTATAATCCATCATTTATAAAATCATATTTAATGTCCTGTTCTTTGTAGTAACCAGCTATTTTTTGATAAGGTGGTGAATTACAGTGGATTGCAAAAGTATTTACACCTCTGGAATGTTTCCACATTTTATCATCTTACAACCAGAAACTTCAGTGTATTTTATTGGGCTTATATGTGATAGATAAAGACAAACGATTGCATTATTGTGAGTGGAAGAAAAATTATACATGTTTTAAATTATTTTTTACAAAACAAAGTTCTGTGCAAGCTGCAGCACTTCAGACGTCCCACATTTAGTAAACAGAGGCCACCTATTTGTGACTTTGGTTTTATCTTTAAAAAAATAATAATGTGTCACTTTCTTTCCACTTTAAATAGCATTTTGCGTTGATTTATTATATAAAATCTAATTAAAACACAATTAAATTTGTGGTTGTAATGACACAAAATGTTGAAGGGATATTAAAACCTTTGCAGCTCTACTTTGAGTATAACAGACACTTTGCTATATCTAATTTAAAAGCCAAATTACCTGACTGAAATTAAAGTGAAGTAAACCAAATTTACTTCGAGCAAGATACCACTGAGGAAAAGCAAATGAAATTTAAAAGTTTAGTTTAGGTTTTTGTGAAATGGATCAGACAAAGAAGACAAAGAAAAACCCTAAAAGTGACCTTGTGTAGGTCGACAAAGTTGGCTAGGAAATTACATTTCACAACCTACCCACAGAGGGCAGTATTGTTGATGCCGTCTACGTATATCAGGGGTGTGTAACCTGCAAGTTCAGAGCCGGAAGGGGCATTTAAATCTTCAACAGTGGCTCTTAATAACTTATAATAAAAAAATAAAATAAAATAAACTATTGTTTTAAAGGTATAGCTATCATAACAAATGCAGGTTTTAGCAGTTTTTCCATTGAATAATTGCATTGAATGTCCACAACAGAATGACATTTAGAGTTCCACATCCCATATAGAACAAAATGTATCCATTCTCTTTTTGTTTTTATGTTTTTCTTATTTTAAAACCTAAAAATTGAAATATATTGGTGGTTCAACAAATTTCCTATAGCACATATTTATCAAAAAGTATAAGTTGTGTTTTCTCAAAAGGCCATGCAGCTCTAAAACAGGTTTCATTAGGCTGGACTGAAAGGAATAATGGTTTTATGGGTTGTAAAAGTTGCAGATCCTGGGTCTCTACAGAGCAAGATTTCGAGTTGTAATCAAAAACTAAGTGATGGACTGACATATACCTAGATCAAACACAAGACAGTACATTCTGCCAAAAAAAAAAGAAAAGTACAAAAATCTACAGAGCTTGGAGAACAAAAATAATTGGTTTTGAAAAAGAAACTTGTATTTTCTTTGTGAATTTTTCATATTTGTATAAATGTGCAGAAATGTTGCATAAGGTTTGCACTGTGAATACAATGCTGCAAAAAAGTATTTGTCTGCTTGGAAACTACTTCTGGTTTTGCTTTTTGTCACACATCAATGTCTCAGATCACCAAACACATTTTGATGCCAGACAAAGATAGCCTCAGTAAGTACATAATACAAATTAGAAATGATGACCTATTTCAGTGGTGCCCAAACGTTTTGCACCACAGGCCATAATTGCCAGGCTGAAAGTACTCAGCAGCCATATCTTTTTTTCAATAAAAAATGCAAAAATTGTTGAATTATTTTTTTTTACCTGGTCAACAATAAACTAAATCTGCAATATTTTCATTGAACGAAGTTGGTGTAATAAAGGTAAGGTAAAAATGTTCGTAACTTCATGGGTGAAATGGTTTTCTTTTTTTATTATGGTTTTTTTATGTTTTTGTTTTTAGTCTATACTCTAAAAACAAAAAACACATTTTTCATAAAGTTTATTTAAAAAACACACCTAATGAAAGACAAATCTTTGCGTTCTACCCTAAGGTTTCCATTTTAGATATACATATATTCATGATTGAAAATGTCCTGTTAAAAAAATCCTAAGTCCATCTCATCAGTTTTATTTGCTGGAGAACCAAGTTTGTATTATTGAACTGTTATGTAGTTTCTTGGAGAACATGCATCAGTTTTCTTAGGGGTTGCTGGTGACTGGTGTGTTCATTATCTGTAATGTTTACATTACGATGAGAAGCCCTGCCTGTGCAGTGAGCAGTTGATTATGTGTGGTCTAAGTAGAAAAGTCATTAAATTGACCTCTGGTAATAAAGTAAAAAACCTTGGTGTTATTTTTGACCAAGACATGTCATTTAAATCCCATTTTAAACAGGTTTCTAGGATTTCCTTCTGTCACCTGCGGAATATTGCAAAATTAGAAATATCCTATCCAGGAGTGACGCTGAAAAACTAGTCCATGCATTTGTTACCTTAAGGCTGGACTATTGTAATTCTTTACCGACAGCTGATCCAAACTGTTGCAGCAAGAGATCTGCTGAAAATTAAAAAGAGAGACCATATTTCTCCTACTTTAGCCTCTCTTCATTGGCTCCCTGTTAAATTCAGAATAGAATTAAAAATTCTCCTTCTCACATATAAAGCCCTTAATGATTTAGCTCCATCATACATCAGAGATGTGATTGTTCCATACGTTCCTAACAGAGCACTTCGTTCTCAGACTGCAGGTTTACTGGTGGTTCCTAGAGTCTCTGGAAGTAGAATGGGAGGCAGATCCTTTAGTTATCAGGCTCCTCTCCTGTGGAACCAGCTCCCAGTTTTAATCCGTGAGGCAGACGCCCTGTCTACTTTTAAGGCTAGGCTTAAAACTTTCCTTTTTGATAAAGCTTATAGTTATAGTGGCTTAGGTTAACCTGAGCTATCTCTGTAGTTATGCTGCTATAGACTTAGGCTGCTGGAGGACATAATGACCACTTTCAGTCTCTCTGCTACATTCTCACACTACTCTCCAATTTTGTGTTATTTGCTGTTATTTCAGCTTTTAACACTATGTTCTCTCTCTGTTTTTCTCTTTTTAGAAGCTACATCTGGCCTGGCTCTGTGTTTAGCTGGGTCACCTTCCTGGAGGGAGACGTCACGCTGCTGCTGCCAACAACCTAATGATCACCATATACAGATGATACACTTGGCCCTGTCTTTCATTGTTTAACCCTCTCTCTCCTAGACATAGCTACTGGCTGAGCTTCTACTGAGACTAACTGTATGTGCTCTCTTTTATACTCTAGACTTGAAAACTGGGTCAGAGTTTATCTGCTTAGCTGTCTTTCTCTCCTAGATGAAGCCTCTAAAGGAGCTACTACCATTAATGTTTTACTTTTCTTTTCCATATAAAGTACTAATGGATTAGTGCTTCTGTTTTCTTTTTCTGTCTCTGCACTGTTCTCTCAAACCCCAGGTCAGTCGTGGCAGATGGCCGCTCACACTGAGCCTGGTTCTGCTGGAGGTTAAAAGGGAGTTTTCCTCTCCACCTTTGCTACATGCATGCTCATTGTTTGATAGCTAGGATTAACTGGAAGTATGTACCCAACTTGAAATCTGTATGATTAAAATGACTTTGTAAAATGCCTTGAGACGACAGGTGTTATGAATGGGCGCTATATAAATAAAACTGAATTGAACTGAATTGAATTGAACTGCGGTTGGGGGGCAGACAAAATTATTTCAAGGGCCGAAAATGTCTCCTGGACCATACTTTTGACATCCCTAATGTAATTTAATAAGGAAAAAAACTATCCAAACTATCCTGGCCCATTGTAAAAAGTAATTGCCCCTTAAAACTAAAAACTGGTTGAGTCACCCTTGGTGGCAACAATTGCTGAAGCATTTGCAATAACTAGGGGTGAGACTTTTGCATTGCTGTGATGAAATTTTGGCCCAGTCCCCTCTGCAGAGTTGTTTTAATTGGGCCATACTGGAGGATTTTGGAGCATGAACTGCATTTTTATCAGATGTGTGTCAAGACTTCGACTAGGCCACTCAAAAAATGTTTTCATTCAGAGATGGGCTCGAAGGTGTGTTTTATATTCACATTGAATTCAAACCCAGATTCAGTAGAAATCTGGAACTGAACCCAAAACTTTCAGGATGCATGACCACTTTTCCTTTTACAATATATAAAAGGAACAGTATAATAAAATATACCTAGGTACATCACTGAAAACAGTTGTCTACTAAAAAACATATTTGTTGCCAGTTAGACAATGAATGGATCATTTCAAACCGATCCCAAACACAAAATAAACACATTTTCATTTGAGAAGTATGTAGGAAATGAGGCAGGTATCTTTCCAAATTTAACATTCTATAATGAGTAAAAAAATGAGTTTTTATTTACATTGTGGAAAAATGGCATGTAATTATTTAGTCTTCTCAATTATCAATGGAAAAAGTGATTATCGTCATTATTAGCCATCTGTTGTCGAGTTGTTGAAATGATCACGGGCGATAACACATGAGAACAATAAATCTGTCGTTTTCTGTTGTAACCCACTAACTTAATGATGAAGTATCGAGGTACCAGGGGAAGAAATTATATCAGGGATATAACCACAACTGTCCTCGCAGAGCCACATAGCATCACAGCTGCGCTGTCTTATTTGGAAATAAAAGTATTTTCTCCTCAAAGTGGTCAGTCTAGTCATACAGTCATTAGAAGAAAAAGTAAAGGAATTTTATTTTTTTAAGGTTTAGAACAGTGCTGCATCTCCCTCAAACATTGCCCATCAGGTAAAATACAGCAGAAAACGTTGCACAGCATTACACTATTCGGATGAAAGCTGCTCTGCAGCCGCGAGATGCGAGCACCGTGTTGCAATAAAACGCCCATTTTAAGAAACAGTAGCTTTTGGCAGTATCTACTTTCTAACTAAACTTAAAAATAACTTTAAATAACATTTTAGATCAGCACATAGCCTAAACAACATAAACGGGCAAAATACATAAATATCGGAGATATCTTAGAAGTAAATAACATGTACGTCTAAGCTACAGTCTTATTAAGCAAGGACTCTATTAAGTGCAGACTGTGTTCCATAATTTGTTTGTTGTAGATTTAAACCTGGGGAAGAGAGTCACTGGTCACTAGTGAGTGGGTGTTTCAACAAACACGTCACTGCACGTCACTCCCATGACATAACATGAACGATGACGCATCAAGGGCTTTGATGAGTTCTGAGTTCTCAGATAACCTTCATATTTACTGAAAGCTCTAAACAAACATCTGTGGAAAGAGTTCTCCCAGTAAATATTAAACAAAAGTTATATTTTCAAACTCTGCCTGTGTCTATAAAGCCATGGAGAAGGCAGCCGACAGAAAACAGCTTCAGCTTTTTGCATCTGCCTGTGTGCTCAGGCTGCTGCCTGACTGCAAGGTTATATGGATTTTAGATCAGCTCCGTGAGGATGAAGCCGCTGTCATCAGGGAAGTAAGAGAAAGGGTTATAGTAGGTCTCACAATGCAAGCAACTCCATAATGTTGGAGTGTTTGTGCAAGAAGATGGTAGATGAGCTGAAAGAGAGAAACAGTGGCCCAGATCTAAAATACCTGTTGAAATGTAGGGATGAAGATCTCGTAGCCAGAGCTGTTGAGCTGTTGCAAAAACATATAAAAAAGCTCTTTGAACGTTTTAACAACAGACCATTGAAAAAGCTTTGTGGAGCACAACTCACAGGATTTCTCATTTCATTTTTGTTCACAGTTTTTGTGGGCTTGATAATAATACTTCTGTAAAAATTGCAAATTTGTGATGAGTCTGTGCCTTTTTTGTTTAACTCAACTCTTCCAATTGGGCTAGCAGGGCATCCTTCTGGGGTGGCAGATGCCACCTCTTCCCAATCCTTTAGATCTGCCTGTGGACTCTGAACAAGGTATTTGCACAACAATTTACAACAATATGAAATGTGACATAATTAAATTCAATTCACCTTAAATTACTTCCCATATCAATCCCAAGTGTAAACTAGAAATAGTTGCAGTTTGAAGGCTGTAAGCTGAAATGTTTCAGTTAAATACCACTAAAGATGGTTAAGTTATTATGACAAAACGTCTAAAAACAAATTTACTGGCGTGGCGCTGGTGGTGTAGGGGTTAAGCGCGTATATGTATATGTAACCTGCAAACTGACGAAAAAGATGCAGTGAATGGAAAAACAGTTGATCAAACATAATCAATCAGCAGGAAATTCAGAAGTACAACCATACTTGTAAGCTGATCTGCTGAAATAGCAAAAAAGTCGCCTTAAAAGTGAAGAATTTATAATAATGTAATGCAACTTAACTTAAGGTTGAAACTTGCTCCAAATGCTTTTAGTTGAGCTGTTAAATCAACTAGACCACCTGCTGAAACTTTAAAAAGCTTTAAACACTTTTTAATAGCTGAAGAAATAAACATTTGAAGAAATTTTAGTAAATAAAAATGCTCTCATTTCCACTGATATGCTGAAGTAGCAAAGCAATAAAAATGCGAAAGAGGAACTGCCAACTTATCCATAAAAGTAACTGGACTGTCAGTAGAGTGGAAATTAGCAGAATAATTAGAAGAGGAAAAATTTTATTCAAAATATCCTGAAGAAATACATCAAATGAATACCCAAGCATACTGGCTGAAGTATTAGATGTAGTTCAACAAGTGAACTGAACTTTCAGTAGGTGAACCTGAGAAGCAACAGTCGGGAAAGTAGATTGGGGTAATGTTAAAAATTATGAAATCCCAATTCTTCGCAAATGGTAGAATTATAAAGGAAACTAGAACATTTCTGAAGAAATTAAGATGGGGCCTACCTCTTGGCCTACCTTGGTTGGATAATAATAGGTGTATTGGAGGCAGTGAATGGCCTTGCTTCTGAATTTTAGCATAAATGCTAACATTAGCTTAAATGCTCTCCCTGCATTGCCATGGCAGGCCCCAATAAATATACTATATAAGAGTACAGTTTAGAGGTGGATAATAATAGGTGCCTCCATGCAATGCATGGGAGGCACCTTGCTTCACAAGGCCATTCACTGCTTTCCCGTCATTTCTATGGCAAGCCCTAACTTAGGAATGTTAAAGCTTTTATTTTGTAAATATCAATACGTTTTATTTTGAAAGGATAAAGTAGACCCATTACCCATTACTGAGTTCCAGGAGTATTGTTAAGACCATTGCTACAATTATCTGCTGTGTGAAAGTTGAAGGATTTTATTTAGTAGAGTATGTTTTGTCTTATTTTGAAAGTCCAGCATAGTTGTCCTTTCTGATCGGGGTTTGTACCATTAGTTATATAAAACCTGTCTGCTATGCTAAATTATAAGTGTACTATTTTGTCAACTTTAAATGTAGAAGATGACAAATGAACATTTTAACTTTTATTTTGAAAATGTCAGTAAGCCCGAGTGAGCTCCAACAGTAGTGTTACGCCCAATGCTTCAATTATGTTTGTGTGTATTATAAAGGCTTTTATTTTATAGAGTATGTTTAGACTTATTTTGAAAGTCCAACATAGTTGTCCTTTCAGGTCTGGGTTAGGTCTGTTGGATTTATGATTATAAATATTTATCAAAAATTACGATTAAAAATAAATATATGGGCTGCACGGTGGCACAGTTGCACTCTTAGCACTGTTGCCTTGCAGCAAGAAGGTCCTGGGTTCGACTCCCGGCCAGGGGTCTTTCTGCATGGAGTTTGCATGTTCTCCCCGTGCATGCGTGGGTTCTCACCGGGTACTCTGGCTTCCTCCCACAGTCCAAAAACATGACTGTTAGGTTAATTGGTCTCTCTAAATTGCCCTTAGGTGTGAGTGAGTGTGTGCTTGGTTGTTTGTCCTGTATGTCTCTGTGCTGCCCTGTGATGGATTGGCGACCTGTCCAGGGTGTGCCCTACCTCTCGCCCGTAGACTGCTGGAGATAGGCACCAGCTCCCCTGTGACCCACTATGGAACAAGCGGTATAGAAGATGAATGAATGAATGAATATAATTAAAAATCACAATTAGAAGAAATAAATTCTAACCAATCATTTCCTACGAATAAAGACCAGAGATATACTCTGGTGGTGTTACTATTGGGCTCAAAGCACTTAATAATTACCATTACTTAATTATCATTAATAATTAATAATTATTAAGCAAAACCACACCAAATGTCACTGTGTTATCAACCGTTTCACCAAATGGTGGGATTCTAACGTCCTCTTGACAGATAATCACTCTCACACAAAATTTACACAAACGCTTACACAAACGCTGTCTCTTTATCTATGTGAAAATTTATTAAACCAACAGTCTCTCTTACAACCAAACTATTCTGGTTCAACAACGTTCACCTAACTAAGCATGCACTATTCTACAAAAAGGCGTTTACTAATAATCAACATAAGAATATGTGTGGCAGGGTAAGTGGAGATCAAACCAGCAGTTCATGGACTAATGAGAATAACACAACAATTTGGATTAACTTGGAAAGATGAACAAAGTCGATGGGACTCAAAGAGTTCCACATGGGCAGTGCCCTTTCGGGAGCGGCTTAGCTCCGTCAAGGGCCATAAACTGTAACACAATGAGCTACACACGAGGCTCAGGTCGTAGCCTCAGTCTGCTTTAAAAATTTACTTTATCCTTAACTGAGTCGGTGCTCAGTTGTTAAAAACACAGTATGCTTCTGGGTTCAACAGTGTTAAACAGCAATCAGAAAGTTGTTGGTGAGTTCCTTTCAGGTCTCAGTTAGTTTCATTAGTTTTATAGAACATGCTTCCTATGCTAAATTCCCAGTGTATTATTTTATCAGCTTTAAATATAGATAGCAAGTATAGCAAATTTAAGCTTTTATTTTGAAAGTCCTCATGACTAAAACTGTGGAGATCTGTTGTAGACCCACTTGGAAGAGTTTATATATTTATTATATGGCTATGGATTTTAAACAATAGCTGGTACACTTAGATTGAAAGCATGACTCATAAATCCTTTTTTACTGCTGGTTTGAGCTTCTTAAGTATCCACCTACTGTAAGTCTGCATAGAGTCTGAAAAAAGGGTGTGAACAAATCAACGCTGTTCCGAAACCCTATCATTGTATTTGAAACATTTTTGAACCGTGGGCGACAGCTGTCCCTCGTCCCTGATCGTGGGGATTTTCTACTTCATTCACAGTTTAAGATAGGACAATGGAAAGAAATGTCACTCAGGGATTCCTGCTTAAACTCACACTGAGAGTGTGAGAAAAAGGTTTTGGAATTTTTTGACTCCTGGCGATCGGGAGAGATTTGACAGAAATCTGTGAGACCTAGAGCAATTACAAAGAGATTGTGTGAAAGCAGAGGCCCGGCCCTACAAAATAACCAAAAAAACGTGACTGTAGAGCGAAATGTGTTGCCGTGAGGGCAAGTTAAAAATCATTTTCCATGAAAAAAAATGGCTCCCGCCACTCTGACTAACTTCCATCTCCACTCTAAAGTTTGAGGCACTTGAAGTCTAATTTTGGAAAAACCTAAGCAGGTTTAGCGCCACTCGGTTTGAAGCCATTTCCTTTTTATTTTCAGGGGATTATAAAGAGTGAAATATTTTAAAAAGCATTAAAGTTGGAAATTTGAACATAGATAGCCGGCATGTGGCGTAGCAGAGTGGCAGAAAAATGGAATGGCTGAAATTGCACAAAAATTGTAGGAGGAGTTGAGGTCCAAAAAAATACTGAAAGAGATTCTCAGTAGTGTGAAGCCCTAAGTACGGAGGCCCTCAAAGGCAAGTGAAAAAAAAATTTATTGACTAATTTTTTAAGTCTGACCAAATTATGTTATTCTCATGAGTTTAGAAGTCAAATGATTATTTACTTATCCGCTCTCTAAATACAAATCGGGTTCAGTGGAAGGAAGAGAGCCAAATTCTGTTTTCATCCACCTGAATCTGACTTCAGTTGTTACCTGATAACTGAATGAATTAACACAAACCTAATGTTTTTAAGAATTATTATTACACTGTTATTGTTGTTGTCACCATGTAAAGTAATGTATGGATAGCATATAGAGAAAGTGATTACATTTCCAATGAAATGTATTAAAATGTATTTACAAAAAACATTCTTCACCATAAATTACTGAGAGAGATCACTGGGAACTGTCCAGAAACTGTATCCATGCAACTGCCTGCATGAAACGATAAAGAAGAGATTTTATTGTGCACTGCTGTGGCTTATGAACAATCCTAATTACAACATGGATTTCTTCTTTAAAAGGAACATTGACACTGCTCTGATTTATTATTAATAGGCACTTTAGGCTGAAGGGGAGTTCCTGCCTCCAGTGGAGGAGTTCGAGTATCTCGGGATCTTGTTCAAGAGTGAGGGGAGAATTGAGCGGGAGATCAACAGACGGACCGGTGCGGCCGCCTCAGTAATGAGAATGCTGTGCCAGTCCGTTGTGGTGAAGAGAAAGCTGAGCTGAAAAGTGAAGCCCTCAATTTACCAGTCAATCTACTTCCTACCCTCACCTATGGGCATGAACTTTGGGTCATGACTGAAAGAAAGAAAAACATAGAGAGAAGTCAGTCGAGGTGGCTCAGGCATCTGTATCGGATGCCTCTTGGACGCCTTCCTAAGGGAGGTGTTCCAGGCACGCCCCACCGGGAGGAGGCCCAGGGCACAGCCCAGGACACGCGTGAGGGACTGTCTCTTGGCTGGCTTTGGAACGCCTTGGGCTCCCCCCAGAGGAGCTGTCTGGGGAGACGGAAGTCTGGGTGTAACGAATCTGCTGCCCCTTCGACCCGGTTTCGGATAAAGTGGAAGACAACGACAACTTGATTTAAATATTATTCTCAGTAATCATAGCGCACTTAGACTGTCTTTAGAATTGCAGGCTCAAGTTTTCAAACTAATAAACATGCTACTTCCTGATAGTAGAGATGGACAGTGCCTTTAAAATAAAAAAATGATTACCCGCTGAGCACATGACCAGTAGAGAGATGCAAGCTGCTGGTAGATACCGAAGACACTCAGAAGACAAGTTACTTTGGATTTTTTTTTTTTTTTTGCTTAAAACAATAACACACCAAACAAGCCGGGCTGTTTTTATCATAACCAACAAAAACACCGTTCACATTTGGAATCCAGTTTTTCATTTTCTTGCTTGTAAGCAAAACACACTAAGCCAATGTTTTGCAGTTTTGATACATGAGGTTGTTTACCTATGAATAACTGACATGGAGTTTTCTTTGTGCTTCTGCTGTAGCACCTGTTTCTCTTAAGCTGCATTCTGCCCTTCAAAGTTCCGTAGTTTAACAGGTAAGATCCTTACTTTCTGAAGGCATACTCATGTCAAAAAGAATGCTCCACCCACGTTCTGCTTTGCCAATATGGTGAGGTGAATAGGGTACTAACTTAGTAGTGTTTGAAAATTTTGGCTTGTAAATTCAGTGCCATTACCTGAACGAATGCTTCCGATTTTACCATAAGAAGCTCTATCTGCTGTGAACCTCTCTGTACATTGCATCGCATCACTTTTGCCTTTTTATGTTTTTTGCAGAACTAATGTTTCTTTATCACACTTTCTTTTATCTCCATGCCTTTACTACATCGTAAAGCTTTCCTACATCTTCACTGCAGTGCCCTTTATTTGTAATGCCAGATTTGGATATCTTGAAATACTTTACAATGATTATGACTCATCAACAGTCGGCAAATAGTAAAGATTTCCATTTTCATGAATGTCAAACCTGCTACCATCTTTGGTGTTCATTTGACTGTTCCCTTTCTTGAAACTGATTATTGCTCCTCCTATTGTGTGGGTATGAAGGCATGTAGAGTGCATACCTCAGCTGCGCTCTGTGTCAAAAAACACACAGCATTGTCGAATGTTGTGTGTTTTTTGAATGTAGCTGTCTCTCATTTCTGAGCCATTCCCGTACACTTTGTCCCATCAGCTAATTCCACAGTGTGTTATTTGGGCAGGAACGTGTCATCAACGTCTTTTAAACTTTCTCATGCCATTCACAATGTGGAAAATTACCCCTGCATCCAACTTGATGCCTCTCAACATTGGTTGTTTCTCATTCTGTGTTCAGCTTTGAAGAAATGGTCTTGGCCTCCTTCTTGTTCTTCTGCAACTTGTCTAACTCCATGTTGATTCCCCTTTTTCTTGCGCAGCAAATCCTTGTGTGTTACTTTTGCAGTAATTACACCACACCCTCTGTACACATTTCCTTGCTTTGTGTCCGTTTGTTCCACATTTGTAATGTGTCATGCTAGGATCTTAATTTTTCCTGTGGTTTGTGTGGGACTTAGTGCCTTGCACATGTTTTCATTACATTGCCAATAGACTATGCTATCTTAATTCTCTAAGTTTCTTCATAGACTCTTAATTTTCTCTTAAACTCTGCAAATGTAACATCATCTTTATCCTGTGTTACATCGACAGCAGGCAGCTTGAAGGATTCTGATAGCCGCTCTTTGTGCTTGCCATGTGCAGCTTTGTCAGCGTTGTATACAGCAACAAGTTTTATCATCCAGCACTTTGACCAGCTGTCCATTGCAATATGCTTGTTTCTGTTTGTCTTCAGCTAGCCCGTCTCACCTCATTGTTGTTGAGCCCGCACAGAATGTTTTTTTTTTTACATCACAGTGTGCAGGTTTGCAAGAAATCGTGTTTTCCCATAAATCATATTTCTCCTCACATCCATCGAATAAGACTGGAAATAGAGAGATATTTGCTCCTCTGTTCGCCATTTGGTCTAAAGCACTAGCTTGCTATACTTCTTTCACTGGTAAGCTTGCTCATCGGCTCGTCACTTCATCACGTTACTTCTTCGCGTCAAACTTACTCTGAGTGGCTTAGTCTTTGCTTATTTCCGTCTCACCTGGGCTCATAAACTGTTAAGGGTGGGTTGGAGTTGCACAGCTCTCCTTGTGTGGGTTGATAATGAGCACTGCACTCTGACTTCTTTTAGGTTGTTGTTGCCCTCTTACTAATGAACATAACCCCGACTCCACACATGGCCATCTCCCAACTTTAACAAGTTACATTGTCAGTAATCATCAGTGGAAACAAAAATTCATCTCTGCTAGCAAAATAAGTGAATAAGAGTGTTGTCAAATAAGAGTGTTGTCAAACACTTAACATAATAGTTTTCTGTTTTAAATTAATGAATGCTGTTGGAGTTGTCTATTTTTATTGTCTCATAAATGTATAGTTCCTACTTTATTGCTTGCACTCGTACTCGTACTCGTACTCTTTTAAAATGTTTTGATTTTCTTCTGGACACAACGAAAGAAAATAGAAAAGGAAATTTTGAAAATTCAAATAAATACAATATAATTTTTTTCAGGTCAAAAAACGTCTGGTAAATCAGGTCTAAAAGGTTTGAGAACCACTCCAGTTAACCTGCTGTATACATAAATTCACTATGTATTTAAAAGGGAAGTGGCTGCAGACTTAGGACATTTGAGAAAGGATGGATGGATGGACGATGCCTGCAGGAGAGACCTAACAATAAAACAGTGAAAAGCTCCTGCCAAAGATAGGCTTGTATGAAAATGTACACCTCTCACGCTGTTTAAATTTTCACATTTCACATTTTTTTCAAGGGATATAATTTGCTAGGAATTGTGCCATCTTAAATGCGATATATATATCGAAACAAAACGCTGAGATAAGCGAGATAGATAGATAGATAGATATGACCAGTTATCTATATTTATATGTATAAGTTACCAGTTATCTGTTGTACAAACCGAGTGAAAACGGTGGCTTGTTCTGGCTTTGGGGACACTGTATTGTATGGAGTAGTTCATCCTGTCGTCATTAGATACTCTTTGTGTTGGAGCGCGTCGTCAGTTCCGTAAAGCGTTTCCCTTGGCTTCACAGTGGAAGGAACAGGTTTATTTACGTAGAGTCCTGTTATACCAACGTCGCTCAGAGTTTCCCGTTACCTCGAGATGTTATTCCGATATTCTTAAGTAGGAGTTTCTCCCTGTCTTTTCCATTTGGGACTGACAGTAGCCTACTGTCAGTAGGCACGACATTCCGCTCTGAATCTTGCAGAAAAAGGTATGCATTGCAGTTAGCTTGCTATTAGCTTTCGCGTTAGCTTTGCGCTGTATCAAACGAAGGGAACACGCACATTATCGTAAGTTAAACTGTCTGAAAATGGGATGCTAGTATTTTAGCTGTTTTTAATGTTGTTTTACAGCTTAGCACTTGTTTTTCAGATACGCCTACATGTTGAACACCCATATTTCCTATGGCTTAGATTGTCTTCTCTAACCAGTTTAGCCAGCTTTGCATTAACAGATGCTTGCGATGTTTAACTGGAAACGTTCCGTTTTGACAAAATACAACCCCATGCCAGATTCCCATAAATAAGTTATGTGCATTTCTGAGATTTGAATGAAACTTTTTATGCGAATAAACAGTATCTGTCCAGGTGGATCTACCTGACGGGGTGAGACCTTTGCACCTGTTTTTGTGCACCTGCAAGGTCTCTGCAATGCTTGCCACGTATCAGGCGCCACATCCTAGTTCTCACTACCTGCCTTTTTGTTTTAGGGATTTAGTCAGAGAGTTCAACTCACGTGTAAAGGTGATTTTTCTTTTATAACTGTAAAGTGTACTTATCTAGCTTTAACATGTATACTCTAAATCAGTGTTTACCCCAGTTTTTGAGGCTTCTGTTTCCTAACATCGGATTGTCTTGATTCCCAACTCGCCTAAATTACGGAGTTAGGCCTTCATTTAACTCACGTCATTTATACAAATCAAATGACAGTAGATTTAAATAGGCAAGTATGTGTCAAAGTTCTTAGTGTGCGTATTATCTGAACAGATGCTGTTGTGTAAAGTCAGTAGACATTGAGCATGTCCAACTAATTCCTTGCATTGGAAAAGCTTGCTAAGTGAAGTCCGAGCCAGTGTAAACAAGCAGCTTACACACCTTCAGTTGTGAGTGATTTAAAATTCTAGAAACCTGTTAAAGCTGCAGGAATTCCTTGGGAGTTAAATGCATAGCACAAATATACAAGGCACATATCAGAGTTATAGGCATTTAAATGCCAAATGTCGCTAAATGTCCAGAAAAGGTTTTCTTTTGCAGGGTTTCTCATAACCTTTGTGCTTCCTCTGATTTAATTTTTAAACGCATCTCTTACTGAAATGAGTTAGCTTTGAATCTTCTTCCATCAGTAAAAGCTTCCACACTGAAAGGTGTTTTGTCTACGCGACCTGGTCATAGTGTTCTTTCATCGATGAGCAAAAGATTAGATTGACCTCTCACCAGTGAAGAGCTGATGAAGCACGCTAAGTTTTAGAGAATCAGCTGATTGTTCAGTGGTTTGATGTAAACATTTTCCCTTCTCATTTTTTGTCAAGGTTATTTTGGGGGAGTGTTGCTGGCAACAAGAGTGTAATTGCGCTGTAGAGTAGAGTGGCCACTTCACCTCAGCAGCTCATCGCCTCTTTTTCCGTGTGCGTATAAAGGGGGTGGGGGCTTTAATAGGTGTGTTGATTTTATCCCGAGCAGCAGCCTTGATCTTTGAAATCCACCTCTGCTGTTTGTTGTAGTAATTACATTCCCATCTGCTTCATGGAGTTGGCTTTTTTTTTTACCTAAGCTCTGCGGTCTATCCTCTTTCAGGCTGTGGTTATACCTTTGCGTCGTTCACTTTCCCTTTCCTTTTTTTGTCTTACAGACAGAGTGACAGCATGACAGACAGTGTTCTGAGTAAAGCAGCCACAATGGAGATTCCTATTAACAGTAATGGCGGCACACGGGCATTAGCAGAAGATGACAGCCTTGAACAGGTGGGTCACAGTTAGCTGATAATGTTCAGGTAGCAGGTTGAAAACAGTTTGTATCCGCTTAATCAAAAAACAGCAAACAGAATAAAGTATGTAGGTTTGTACACGATTTATGTACTATTTTATATATTGCTTTGTAATTTGTTGTATTTTATATGGTACAAATAAATAACTCATGAAATACTCTGATGCAATGATATGCCATTGTTTTGAGATTGAAGTGTTGATATGTACGTATATATGCTGTTTGTGTTACAATCTCACAATTATGCAGTCGGGGTTGGTAAAAAGTCAAAGGTCTAAAAAATGTAAAATATCCTCTAATTAGTGCTGCAGAAAATGATGCACATCTGTTGTTGTTTCCATAGTCGTGTACTCGGTATTAATACTGCAAAGGCCCGTTTGGAGTTCGCTAAGATGTTCCCTGTAGTATGAATTCACACTTTACATGCCAATAAGATCTTCACTAAGTTGGATGGACTCTTGCTGCAGTAAAGGCCCCACTTTACACACATTACAGATCCTAAGTTGTTGAAAGTCACAGAAAGAGTTGCAAGGAAACGTGTTGTATCACAACTGATATCATGGTTGCACTTTTTAGAAAATAATATCACCGCAGCATGATTTTGTGATGCCACCTTTAAATTTGTTGGACGACTACCAAAAAGTTAAGCTACGACACAGATTCCTTGTTGCCGTTTTAGAGCAAAGCAGGACTTTAGAGGAACGTTTAAAGGAGCAGGACTTACTGTGCAGTTGTTTTTTCAGGCATGCAGTTCCACGAAAAAAAAGATTTGCCACTGGAGATGCATTCTTAGGCAAGAGTGGGAGCTCCCATAGAGCCAAAACATGGTGGTCTGTGTGCAACGGAGGAATTCAACAAAAAATGACGTAAAAAAAACTTCCACTATTGTTCTAAGCATCCTGTATTAACCTTTGAAAACCCATATTAACTGACCTTACACTAAGGTTGGCTCTTACTAGGTGCTATTATTGTTTATTTGACATTTTGTTACATTTAGTTTTAGTGTGTAATGAATAATTTTTCCTGTCAGTGGTTTGGGATTATGGTTTTGGGTGGCGTTCCCAGCTGTCACATGATTAGCTGTGTGTGCTTGTTCTGTTCACACCATTTACCCCACACTAAACTTCTCTGTGGAAATATGCAGCAATAAGTCTCCTCTTAGAAGATGCAAGTTACTTTACAGTCAGGCAGTTATGCTTTTTCATTTTTCATTATTCGTTTACTCATTTCAGAATGGTTATTCAGTCAAACTGTATTTCAAACTTTTTTTCCCCCCCATCCAGCTAGCATTGTGTTGCACTGGGTAACTTGCTAATCCACAGCAGGGAGATCGGGTTCTGGAGATGAGGCGCTGTAGTCCAGCTGTCTCCTTGGAAACCCCTTTGCTCCTTCCAACAACTCTTGTAAGCCTGTGTATAGGTTTACACTTTTGGGTTTAGGAAACAGTTTCTATTATAAAAGGTATCTTTTTGGTTCTGATATCAGACTTTTATCTTATTTTAAAATATATTTTCATGAACTCAGATGAAACTTTGACATCTCTTTCTACAAATGCACCTTATATGTTTCACTTCAAATGGGACAAAGCACCTGGCCCTCCTTTTACTGACGGGCAGCCTATCTTGTGAATGCTGCTGAACGAAAAGGACACCATTCGTAGAGGCAAACTGGATCCCCTTCATTTTTGACGTCTTGGCTTAAGCTGGACAAAGGTTTTTGATTTTCCGGCATCTCAAGGCACACCTTGTTGGGCAAACAGACCGAAGATCCTGGAGCAAGCTTTTGAGGGTTATTTATTATTTGCTCACCAAACTGTATGCTTGTGCTCAAGCCATAAAAATGTTCCTCCTCCCCAGCAATACGTAATAGTAAGTCAAATATTCAACAGGTTTGTGTAGTTAGCTCATTCTCATGTGTTTATTTAAGAGAGGTGTTCAATTGGTCTGTCTGTAGAGCAGCTGTCATAGCAACTGTACAATTTGAAACTAGCAGGGCTTTGTCCTTGGGTGAAAGTTCTCTAAAATCAGATTGGTAACTGTCGTGCAACACTTAGTGTGATGCTGAAGCAGCCTGTGTCGGTCATGCTCAGAAAGATGAAGATTGGCAGAATGGAGAGGAGCAATTGGTTTCAGATGGTGTAGATGGTGCACGTGTCAGAACAGGGATGGTGACTGTCAGCTTGATGGAGAAGGGTATGACTGCCAGAAACGCCTTGGGAAAGCAGTCAGATGGAGTAACTTGGGTCTACACAGAGCAGCATTTTATTGGTTAACCCTGCTGCTCGTAGAGTGAGGAAAAATATTTGTGCTAATGAGTCGTGGAAGTTTTTCTCCTTTCCATGCTCCATAATTTTTATTTTGAGCTAACACTGTACAAAATGTGCAGGGAGGAATCCATGTCTGTGTCAGCCTTCACCCACGTTGAGCAGATGCCACTACATGAGGCTGAGATAAAGTACAAAGTTGTTGTTTTTTGTTTTGTTTCTTAAAATGTTCATATTCTGCTCCTGATGGCAGTTTTTGAAGTATACGTCATACACTGTATCGATGTTAATGTTCTTATTTGTGTTGTTTAAATTAAAGTTTCATTAAAGCAAAAGTAAAACTGAGTTCACTGTCAACATCAAAGTAAATGAAACAACATATGGCTAATTGTGCAAAATGGTTAACAGATCTAAGTCCAGAAACTGCTTCCAGCTTTAAAAAGTAAATATCCACTGATCTAACATCTTGTGGCCAATTTTTTAATCACCAATTTTGTAAAGCACTGACCTCTTTAAGAGCCAATGATAACAACAACATATATATATTTTATCATTTTTTGGAAAATTGAGAATTTGAACCATCTTCCTGAAACATTTATAGTATAATAAAACAGTCTCCGAAACTGCTTGAAATTAGTCTCCCTCTCTGCATCACTTAAAATCCCTAAATGCAGCAAAATCCTCGACTTTATGACAGAGGTACCTATAAATAAAACCCAACTAAAAATAATCACAGCACACCTCATTTACTCCTTTACAAGACAGATTATAGCTTACTATCTTTTACTTTTTTTTTTTACTTTATTCTGCACTTCTGAAAATAACCAAAGTGCAACATATCCCAAGATATTCTATATCAAGATTATTTCAAAATAATCTTATTTGTAGGAGGCTCTTAATCCCATGTTGGCATAATTCGCCCTTTAAGTTTTTTTTTCTTTACACTGTTTCTCTTTCCAGGCCGGTACTCTGTGTTCCTCTCAGTTAAGCGGTAACTTAGGATGTTCTGATATTATTCCTAGTCAGGGAAGAGTCTGAGAAACAATTTGTTGTTCGACAAAAAAAAACATACCTTTTAATGTTTTGCATCCACTACATAAGTAATAAAAGTTTAAAACAAATTAAACAAATTTGTCCAACGAAATATTTGAGTAGAAAAAAGTTTTGATTTACTGTTCTGTGTTAGATTGTTCAATCTTGCTTTACTTTACTGTAACAATACGAAGCCTGTCTTTTATGATTAATCATTAGTTCTTAATATCAGGATCAGAGGCAACGTCACACTGTGTGTTAGCAAGAGCAGTCAGCGTTACACAGCTCTTCAGTTACACGATTTCACTCATATTTTAAAATAAAGACATTTTTATGACAGAGTTCACAGTGATCAGCAGGATTAATGTGGTTAGGACTAGAGCTGCACAATGTGTGGTCATCGTAGTAACATTAATATAGCAAAGAAATGTGTGCAGTGCAATAATTGTTGGCCATTTTATTTCAGATGTTATGAACTCAAGGTTTGCATGCTAATAATGCAGTATATTGGATGGAGGCTCACCGATGCTAACGCCTTTGACAGATGATGGTTCTGGATACATTATGACCGATTAGAAAGAGGCATAAGCTCTGGCCAGCCTAAAGTGATGCGTTCCCTGATTATACAAAGATTGGATTTTTAAAGTCCATCCAGCCAGTCCTCAGTCAGTTGAACGTTAAAGTTGTCTAATTCTGGTCACCAGGCTATTTCTTGTTGGATCTGTCCTAGCAAGACATTTTTATTTTTTCAAACTAACCAACAGCTTAAATGATGAATAAAAAACACATGCTGTCGATGTAAAAATCTTTTTCACTTCAGAGAATGCGTCGCCAACATTTTTACACTATACAACTTATTGTGACACAGTGACCGTGTTGTGCTGCGGATGAAGCCTGTGTCTCAGGAGGATCTGAGGAGAAAACCACTTCAGTTACGATCCACGGTTGCCGCCGTTTTTGTTTTGTTTCAGTGTTTTACATTTGTAAATTTTGTTGTATTCCTCCATTTATATTTGTTTTCATTTGACTGTAATGAAATAGTAAATAGGAAAATAAAAGGTATTGTTGCAAATCAGCCAAGGAAAGCAAAACATGTTTTAAAATCAACCAGCCAAACAATAAATGATGACAGTTCATCACTAGTCTTCATCTTGCATCACTCCTGTCTGTAGACTTCACAGTAACCTTCTGTCGAATCTTGTTTCGTCATTTGAGTTATGAGTTTTAATTTTTTATCTCTCCTTCTGTTATTTTTATTTTAATTGTTATTGTGTTTGTCGACCCCACCCCCCACCCTTCCATCTCTGTGCAGGCTGCAAAGCTGCAGTGGAGCTTAGATGAGAAGGTAGGGAGCTCCAGAGGCACCAGGGTGAGCAGGCCATTTGTGCATTTGCGTTTGTGTTGTCAGTGTTGTCCTGTTAAGTGGTTTCAATGGGTTGGTTGTTTTATTTGAACATGTCAGGTTTTAATAGGAAACTCCTGCGCTGTGTGTCATCCTCGCTCAAACGAACAGTTGCTAGGAGTCGGTTAAACGTCTTGGGATGTCCTTCCATCTGACTTGTATTAACAAACAGCTTCTAGTTAACACTCAGATCTCAAGTCCCTTTTTAATTATTAGATTCGAGGTAATTTATTGTGGGTTGTTCAGAATAGGCTTATTTGACCTAGATTCTGTGTGTGCACTTTGGTGATGCCTGTGTGTGATCTAGTAATCTCTTGCAGGTTAGCATTGACAAACAAATCGCAGTATAATTATACTAACCACCACGTTATACTAAATCTGTGTTTTTATGTTGTTCTGCTTCACTTCTGTTCTGATGTCTTAACCTTTTCTTATTTAAAAAAAAAGTAAGGAGGAGCTTCATATGGCTAGAGCTCCATTTTTACAAATTAATGAACTTGATACTGTATGTCACACCTTAAACAGCACAAACACCCCCCACTCTCGTTTATTTTTACCCTCTGTTGTTACTATTAGTCATACTTTTTGCATTTGTTTACAGAAAGGAAATGGCTGCCGTCTTCCGGAGCTGTTTTCTGTAGTTTCCTTATGCAAACACACTGTGGGAAGAGGCTTTACTTTGTATGTTATCTTATCAGAGTTTCTGCAGGGTCTTAAACAGTCTTAGAATGCATCATCTAAACTTTAAGCCTTAAATTAGTAGGTCTTGCATCACATTTAGCTGTTTTTTGAAATTATGTTGGTCTTCATTTTAAAGACCGACATAGTTAATTTTCATAAGCTATATTGGTCTTTAAAATGAAATCATAAAGGGCTGAAATAGTCTTCCATATATTTTGCAAAAATCCTACATTTACTGAAAAACTGTCCTTAAAGTTGGGGTAATCGGTGTGTGTTGAAGTGAAAATAAGTGGATTTATTTAATGAATTTAGGTCAATCTGGTGTTTTGCCTGAAAGGGAATCCATCCATAACAAATGTTCCTTTCTTGTTATACTTTTTGTTTCTTTTCTTTTCCGTCTGCCTCTTGAGAAGGACTGCAAACATAAGAAAATAGTGAGTTAGAGATAGCAAAACAAACAGGAGGGATTCTGCGGCTCATAAGACAGCTTTAATGACGCCTCTTTGAGGAAAATAAAAACTTAGTTGTGTTTTCACTGCCGGAGCGAGTCTTTAAAGCTAAACCCACAATATCACTGCTGTAATTTGTTTGTATTTGTTTCATCGTTAATGTTTTATTTGTTTAATACTGTTTTACAACATTAAGCAAATAAAACATTAACTATTAAAGACTGAGTTTTATTTAGGCTAGTCAAGGAGAATTATTTTTATTTTATATCTACGTCTTAAAAAGCATTTATGAAATTAACCATCTATGAATAAATAATCTGACTAAAACAATAATTTTTATGCAAGTTAAGAGCATAAATGTAATAATAATAAATATAATTGTCCAAATGCCCAAATTACAAAATAATTCTGCTCTGAAATGAGAAACAGCTGCTGATCATCACAGATTGTATTATAATTTTCTTTCTTCAAGCATATGTAGTATGATCAGAATAAAATTTAAGTTTAAATCCTAGCCTATCCAGTCGCAGTTGCTTGGTTTCAGCCGCTTTCCAAAAGTTTGTCTTGGTGTTTCCAATATAATCCCAGTTTAAAATTAACATGCATTTGTAGTTTAGGCTAATTATTGACTGGCACTATTGCGTTTTCAGTCTTTGTCATGCTTCAATCTAACCTTTTGGCTTCTTCTTTGGCTTACCCTAGTATTATTTGTCCCACTCCAGCACAGGCTTTTAATTTTAAATGTCCAGCCATGTCATGTCAACACTAAAGTTTTAATATTATGTCTACATGTCCATACTCCACCTCAAATGTTCAAAATTATTTTTGGCTTTTTTTTTTTGTGTCGTTTTTATTCTGTTCCTATTTATGGTTTTCACCTGTGCAGGATCTACAGCAGGTGATGGTATCAGGTCCCAATCTCAACGAGACCAGCATTGTTTCTGGAGGCTATGGAGGAACAGCAGAAGGGATCATTCCCACCGGCTCCATCAAAGGTACGGCCCTGCTTCACTCCTGTCTATGAGTTGGGCTCTGTCTGAGTTAGTATTCCCTGTGCGTTCTGTTGTTTCTGTATTTTCTCAAATTTTATGTTCTAAATTCAGATATAAGATCAAACTGGAGTAATGAGGGTTAAAAAATATATTAGCAAACCTCTAATGCTGCGTTCAGACCAAACGCGGTTTGAGCGTCAAAAAGGCGTCCAACGCCTCAAGTTGCACTTGAACTCTCGACGCACGTCAAAAAACTGAACAGACGCGCGTTGGGAGGAGCTTCCTTTCCCTGTCTCTTGTGTACATTGGTGGATGCAATCGAGAGAGTGACTTGGCTTTATTTGCTGAATAAAGCAAGAGAACGTCGTCGTCTGGCGCATCTGCGCCGTGTCTGGATTCACCAGGCAATTCAGAGGCGTTCAGAGTTTGGTGAATTTCACCACTTGCTCCAGGAGCTGCGCGCAGAGGAGGATCGCTTTCAGCGCTATTTTTGTCTGTCCCCGGCCCAGTTTGACAACCTTCTGACCCGCATCGGCGCCCGCATCTCATACCAGGACACCAACTACAGGCGCTCGATTTCAGCTGAAGAGCGCCTATCCATATGTATACGGTTAGTTGGCATCTTTCATCAATGATTATTAATGGTAAGCATGAAACTAGTAGTGGCTGAACATTACTGGACAGATTTGTCTAGCTAAGAGCCAGGAAAATTTTACTGTGATCAAAGTTTTATTAACTTACCCGAGATGCCGACCTCCTCACTGATTCTCCTCCAAGCAAGCTCCTTCCTGTTTCTGTCTCTGTTGTGGTAGCTGGATGTATCATAAATAATTGGATGGGCACAAACCGCAACGATAAGTTTATCCTCCGTTGTCTATGTGGGATTTCCCGGGATCTTTGTGGTCTTTCCGTCACATGTTAAAATACATCACTACATTAGAAAGCTGAGCTTCTCTGATTGGTTGACGCGGTTCAGATTTCCCAACTCAAGCGTCGGACGCTTTGGATGCGCGTAACGCGCTTCAGAGGTTTGAAACGCTCGAAACGCGTCAACATAAACGTTGCATGAAGACCAGACGCCCCGGATGCTCAAAGCGTGTTTGGTCTGAACGCAGCATAAGAGGCTCCTTTTTAGTAATTTTACCCTTATAGAGTTGTTAAAAATATGCTTGAAAACAGTCACCACCTGCATCCTGGTGTTCACCAATCAAACTAACTATTTTTGTTTAAATCTCTTTATTGAGCACTGTCAATCACAAAACAAAAGAGAACATGTTTAAAACACTGCTTCCACTCTTTTCAAATATATTATACATGCATAAAACCTGGTACTATTGTCAATGAAGTCTTAAAACATTTACAATACACTGCGTGGACAGACATAACAGAGGAAAGAGAAAATAAATAAACACTAAATAAAAATAAAGGGTGGAAGACTGCCCTTTAAGATTAAGCAGGCATAGTTATAAGTGTGCCTAGGTATGTCAACACTGGGTTCCAAGTAGAAAAGACTTTATCCCTAGACCCTTTGAATCTATATTTATTCTTTTCTAGTTGAATAAACTGCATTAGATCACTTAGCCATAAACAAGCTTTAGGTGGATACTTCGATATCCACTGTAATAATATTCTTCTGCGTGCAAGCAAGGTACAAAAAGCAATCATGTGTTTATGTGTGTTCAAAGTTGTAAGGGGGTCTCCATCTGTAACACCAAATATAGGGTTGTAAATTGGCAAATGTAGACACTCCGACAGTGTTTGAAAAAACACTGACCAATATGTTGTCATGGAAGGACATCCCCAAAACATATGGGTTAAGTTGGCAGGTGTGTTGTGGCACCTATCACAACATGCCCTGGCATTAGAGTAAATCTTAGCAAGCCTTGCTTTAGTGTAATGACTGCAATGTAAAACCTTAGATTGTATTATACTGAGTTTTGCACAGAATGTGCTGCTATTTACTCTCTGAAGAGCACTGTCCCAATATATCCTGCTCCAATTCTTCTCCCAATTCATTCTCCCATTCAGCTTTTATCTTAGCAAGGGATATATTTTTAATAGCAGCAATAAAGTCTTTTATTCTTGAAATGAGTGTATTTTAATCTAAAGGGATTTCTAACAGGGCATCCAAAGGGGAGACTGATGGGTCTTGACTCCTTAGAAAATGACGAACTTGAAAATAGCAGAATAGGCTAATCCAAAGAATGCTGAATCTTAGCGATAAGTTGTCAGAATTTTGAAAGACACAATTTATGTACATATCCTTACAGGCGCATAGTTAGAAAACATCCTGGGCTTCTGAATAGCCCCAGACTTCTTGATAGAAGAAATTTAGAAGAATTAAAAAGATGCAGCCACAAAATGGTATTGGACTCCACATTTTTATTTAAAAACAATCAGATTTTTTCATGTGTTCCATATAATCATGTCCCGCTCCACCTAACCTGACAATGAGTTAAAAGGGGAAGACAATAAGTAGCTATTTGCGCACTCGCAGCACCACGAATGTGCAACTACGCGCACAGCCAGAGACTGACTCGATTCTGGAGAAGTCCAGAACAGCAGTTTACTCCAGGTCGACCTGCCTCCTTCATTACCTGAAAATTTACACTGAGCGCCTCAAACAGGGCTCATTTCAGAGCAACCGTGGAGCCAACCGGAGAGGGAGAGCCTGGTGCGTGTGTACAGGAACAGGTGGACGCCGAGCGGTATAACCCAAACGAAGATAGCGGTAAAACCTGAATGCTGACTCAGAATGGGCTAATTGTAAGTTACAGCTAATCACTGATTCACCCAGCAAGACATGAGGTGGAGGTTCACTCTAATGAGCATCTTCAGGGTTATGATGAGGAACTTTCATCTGAGCTACAGGTGAAGTAAAACGATCCGTCTGTGATAGAAAAGAGTAGCAACCTTCTCTGTGAGCTTCTAGCCGGATTTGCATCATAATGTGAAAATATCTGGTCCTTTACTTCAGTCAAAATAAAAGCATTTAATCCTAACGTAGCTGAAAGGTCCTTTAGATCATCACATTGATCTCATGGCTGCAGCCAGTCTTATAGTCCAGTTCTACATGTAGACAGAAAAAGTGTTGCTCAATAAACCAGGAAAATATCTCCTGGTTCCAGTAAGACGTAGTAGAAAGAGAAAAAGTATCCCTCCCTCTTCTCTGTCATTTCTTCTGTGCTGATTCTAAACATACAGCTCTGGGTTTAAAGATGCAGTATAATTAAGAAATGAATCATAGCAATTAATCACAGGTGGACCATTGATTAGCTAACCATTTTATTTTTTCTGAATTACACATGAAATATTATATAAACTAAACTATTTAAACAAGGATCCAGTTTTACTGAAGGTGAGACATACATACCATATGTATACAGTTATTAATAACTGTAATATTAGTGCTGATATGGTCCAGAATGAGGCTCTATGCTATATTTTAAACACCACAACTTAACATCCTTTCCTCTCAAAGTGTTTATTAGTAAGAACTGCACTAATGTCTCACATACTCAGTGCAGAACAAAAGACTGTGTTGAAAAATGTTTCTTTTATTATTTTTGGCAGGCCAAATTTCTCCAGAAGTGGAATGAAGGGCTGAAAAGATGGCGATAAAAGAGAACAGGTTCATAAAAGAAGGAACAATTTTAATAAAATTTTTCGAAGGCTCTTTGCATAATGAAATAAATGTGTTTTAGGATTTTACCAATTGACTAAGATTTAGGAAAAACAACTTTATACCACTTTGGTTTTTTGAAATATAAGAATAAAGACAATGGAGCCTCAGGAGTGGAACACTTTGATGAGAATGTAACGTTTAAAAAGGTAATTTATGGAAATGACAAAATAAGCACATTTATCTGGCCCAGAGTAAACATCTCTTGAGTTTAAGAAAAACGTTTGTCAGCAAAAATTCAGATTGTTCTTTTCTAAATACCTCAAAATGTGTCATTATTTGCTTCAGCAAAATGGTTTTTCATCAGACCTAAACTCTGTTTCTCCTTGTCCTTCATTCAGCTTCTAACAAAAATAAAAAGTAAAATTATTGCAAACCTTTTTTGTTTGATTCACAATAATTTACATTCAGTCTAAAACCAGCCGAGACACAGAACTGGTACAATATGTCTTATATTATTTTAATTTTAAATTACCTATAAATTGTCTTATTGAAATCTAAATATTTTGGATTTGGGCCAAAGCCCCCAATGTTTTGAGACCCTAAAAACGCCCCTGTATCCTTAAATGTGTGTATCCCTCGTCTTTGCCAAGCAATAAACTCAGACTCTACCTTAGCTGGCAGAAAAACTAACGATTTTTAAAGAGATGCCACTATTTTCATTGCTTTCTTCACCAGAAAGGCAGTTGCACCCTAAGAAAAAAAGCTTTAAAGGGTTGACATGATTGCCAGAATAGGACTTTTACACCAGATACTACAGGAAAAATGTTATTCTGATCTAAATCTGTGTTCTAATAGGTGTTCTGAATGTTGGGGTCAGTCAGTGTGTCCATGTAATAAGTTAATTATAGATGGTAATCTGATTTATGATCCCATGAATTGCAAACCACTTGTTTTAGACAGCCTGGTATTTTGGGGAGTTTTTAGTAATATAATGGATCTGCTTCAATATTTTGCTCTTGGCAATTGAAAAATGAACCACATTTATATCTGGGAATCTTTTCATATGTAGCATAAATACTTTATATAGTCTCTGAGGGAAATTAAAGTCCCCTCTGGTGTAATATCCTTTCTGTTCACCTCTCTTTCTCAGGCCCTGCTGTGTGCTTCAATCCTGAGTTTAACAAACGGATCCCTGTTACAGGATTTGGTGGCTCGACTTAACTATTAATTATAATCAAGAGCTTTTTTCCAAAGTGTGAACCAACAAATATGACATTTGGGAGTTTGTAGTGGTTATGAGCAAATGTCCAATCTTTTTTTAAAAAACAGATAAAATGTGAGATGTATTTAATTTTAATTAGGTGAATATTTCCAATCATTCTTTCATAAAAAGGACATTTTGGAAACATGCTCTCTTTACTGAGTGGGGTGATTCGCTTTAGATGCTTGGGAGTTTCCATCACTTCTGTCTCACTCGAGAGGGGCGTTAATAAAGGCATGCCTACCTGCTTTCTTTTTTTCAATCTCACTTGCTGAGTTTCTAAAGGTAAATTGTACAGAATCATTTGAAAAACAAAAATCAACTAACGAACAAGTTCAGATGTTCATGTCATGTGGCTTTTAAACTTCATTCTGTTCTTAACTGATGCACTGAAGGTGACCTCCAGGAAAGTTTTGTTCAGCCTTGACCCCCCCCCCTCACCGATTGTACAGAATGCAAAAATGTTGACAAAACTAAATATTTTATCTTTTTCTTAGTCATTTTCACTTATTGGTAATTAATCAAGGCTTTATCCTGTTTTTTATAGCTGCATTTCTGTCTTCATCATCATATTTGGTCATATCTGCATTGTTCAGTGTTATGCAATCAATGTTGTCTTTTCATCTTTGTTCTTCTTGCTTCTGCTTGTCCTTCATTTTCTTTTCAAATGTGCCTCCTACATGTGCATTTGTTTTCTTCATGTGGAGCCATATTTCTGTTCCTTTCTGGATTTCCTTATATTGCTTTCTTTAAGTGCCTTTCAAACGTGTTCATGCCTCTTGAACTTTTTTACATTCTGTCACATAAGAATCGAAAATTTGAACATATTTTATTGTTTTTTTATGTAATAGTCCAAGACAAAGTGCAGCATTAATGGGGGGTTTAAGAGAAAAAGAAATCTGAATAGTGTGGCTTGCATCTGTATTCAGAAGCCACTAACAACCACCTACTTTTCCACCCCAGTTCATACTTTGTAGAACCACTTTTGGAATATCTCTCTATCAGCATTACTCATTTATTGACTGAAATTCACATCAGCTCTGACCAGCTTCTCTCTGCCTAATGAAGGAAAGGCACACAGGATGATTCTGCCACCACCGTGCACCACCATGGGGATTGTGTGTTCAGGGAGATGTGCAGTTTTATTTTTAGGCACAAACAGCGTTTTAAATGTACGTCAGCACTTTTCATATCTGACACATTTGACCAGAGTACCATCGTCCACCATGTAAACTTGATATGGTAATACTTTTGCAAGGTTGTTGCTTGTATGCTGATTCAGTTTAAACCATAAACTGTTAAACTTCAAAATTCAATGTATTTCCAGTCCTAATCATATATATATATTATATATATATATATATATATATATATATATATATATATATATATATTATATATATATATATATATATATAATATTTATATATATTTTTGTATTTCACACATCTTTGACACAAAATGTTTACCGTATTCCAACCTGCCCTTTTAACTTGGACAGACCTGCATGCGCAGGCCAGGGAGAGTAACATTACCCCAAGCAGTTCTGCCATCTGCCACATGGCAGGCAAATCATGTTACCATTAGGTTACTGTAGAGGGGACAATCATACGTGTTTATGGTTTTTTCGATTTAGATGGTTGAAGCTATGAAGATCTTTTAGAAGTTATTTTGCATCTGTTTAAATATCAATGTCATATCTGTTTCCTTTGCTAGTAATTCATGATTTGATAGTAAGTTAGGGGTTGGTTGTGGGTATCTTTAATCTTGCTCCAATGCTGGATGCTTTGAGGAGTCAGCGATGTCTGGCTTATCTTTGCTGGGGCTGATCTTGTCTTCTTGAAAGTTCAGCTTGTGTTTGTTGTTGACTATCCACGTCTACTTGCATGTTTCAGGCCCCAACATGCACCACAGCACTAGCAACTCGTCAATGACCGCAGAAGAGGCGACACGTGGCGTGGCTGTGGAAAAATATGAAGCAATGAAGAAATGGGGTTTAAACACTTACAAGGTATCCGCGATGTGTTTTCTAATTATCTTTTTAAATCTTTACAAAGGCATGTGGGAGGCAGTTTTTCACTACTATAAATAAATTATGTTATTAAGTTCTCTCTGTGCCTTCTCTGGTTTTAGTGTACAAAGCAAATGATCTCTGAGCGTTTTGGTCGGGGATCTCGAACTGTGGATCTCGAGCTAGAGGCTCAGATAGAGGTGCTGAGGGACACGAAAAGGAAATATGAAAGTGTGCTGCGATTGGCCAAAGCGCTGACCAATCATTTTTACAACATGGTGCAGACACAGCACGCGTTGGGTGACACATTTGCTGACCTCAGTCAGAAATCTCCAGAGCTACGTGTGAGACCTCAGAAATTAACATTCAACATGTTGAACTGTCAGTGAAAGTTTTTCAGTAAAATTTGGTTCATTTAGATAACAGAAAGTTCTCTTTTTTTGCAGGATGAGTTTGGCTACAATGCAGAGACTCAGAAACTGCTGTGCAAGAATGGGGAGACTTTACTTGGTGCCATTAACTTCTTTGTGTCCAGTATCAACACATTAGTCAACAAGACAATGGAGGACACTCTGATGACAATCAGGATGTATGAAAATGCCAGGTAAAGACATGACAAGGCTTTTTTCTAAAAAATATGATCCAAGGTATAACTGGAGGTTGTTTTTTGAAATGTGTTTTACTCAGTACATCTCTAGAAGAATGTTGCAATTACAAGCAGATTTCAACCGGACTTCTCCGTCATTCAAATCATCATTTGCAATTTGCTTCAGCTTGCTAAACCTGAACAATATTTTTTCACAGCTTTTGGCTAAGTTTTGTATTTTAAAACAAAGACACTAATTTGGGAAGCTTCTTCCTTGACCTTAATATTTTCTAAGTATTATAATATCCTCCTTAATATTTCAGTATTTTCTCTGTTTGGTGTTGTTTGTGTACAGACTGGAGTTTGATGCCTACCGGTCAGACCTTGAGGAGCTGAGTATGGGTCCGAGGGATGCAGTGACCATGGCACGTATAGAGGGTGCACAGGAGCAGTACCAGGTTCATAAGGAAAAGTATGAACGCCTTCGTTCAGATGTTACTATAAAGCTAAAATTTCTGGAGGAAAATAAGGTTCGTGTTGCAGGTCTAAATTGTTGTTGTTCTCCTAAATGCAAGAAAAGTCTGCATATTGTTTGGCTCTTTGTTTTTGTGCAAACCAAATCTAAATCTGAATGTGTTTTTCCCCCTCTGTCAGGTAAAGGTAATGCATAAGCAGCTCCTTCTCTTCCATAATGCCATCTCAGCGTACTTTGCTGGCAATCAACAACAGTTGGAGCAAACGCTGAAGCAGTTTAACATAAAATTGAGGCCCCCAGGGGCCGACGAGCCTTCTTGGTTAGAAGAGCAGTGAGAGGCCCTGCAGCCTTTGTCTCAACCACCTCCACCTGTTACCTTTTAAAACCCCCAACCTGCAGAGGACCACTACAGAAGGAAACACACTGAGATAAATTGGTGGATGAAGCTACTGAGCATATTTTGGATGGATGGTTTTTCATGAACTTAATGCAGCAGGAAACTAAGTGGATAGTTTCACAAAAACCTGGGTTTTTTTCTGTGCCTCTTCTCAACTTCCTTTATCCATTCTAACTTCTCCTTGCGCTCTGTTCCTTGAGAAAGTGTTCACCTTCTCTGCCTGATCCACTCGATGTAACCACCTTCCGTAACTGGGTACCTATTTTGCAGTGTGTGCTTGTGTTCCTCTTATTAACGGCCATTATTGTTCTCTTAAGTGCTCCCAGGGCTTGGAGTTGATCTTAAAACTCCAGCCTTACTTATAGCAGCCTCTGTTACTTCAGTAAAAATTGTGGCAAAAGTAATAAAACACAGCTGTAATTTAACACTACTTTTAACCTTTTAACCTTCATCACTCTCCCACTGTGCCTCCTTATTTATGAGCAACAGGTAAACCTTATTTGATTAGAAAATCACCCAACAGTTTACTTGAGTATTTTAATTCAAAATATGCGAAACTCAGATATAGATGAATTACACACAGTGATACATTTCAAGAGTGTTTATTTTTATGATATGTCTTTGAGCTAATCAAAACCCATAATTCAGTTTATGAAAAAAAAAAATATTACAAAAGACCAATTAAAAGGGTTTCTGGACAAAAACATTATATTACTACACAGTTAGGAGGAAAACTGCTTACTTGACAGTTGTCCAGCAGGCGTTCAAATAAATCTCCACAAGGAGGGTGAGGTAAAAAACAAGGTTATTGCTAAAGAAGCTGGCTGAGTGCTATATTGAAATATGTTGATGAAAAGTTGAGTGGAAGGAAAAAGTGAGATTGAAAAAGATGCACAAGCAATTTCAACCCTTATGGAGATGCTGATTTCATTTTCCACCACCATTTGCTATCTGCCCACACTTTCAAAAGTTTTAATCAACCCAGTATCACTGGGCTTTATTATCCAGCAAACTGGCCTGACCTAAAGCCTATAGAGAATTTGTGGGGTATTGCCACAAGGAGGATGATATTTCAGAAGGCTCACATTTCTGTATTAAAAATGCTTTTATTAGTTGGTCTTCATGGGTTTTAGGGCGTAATCAGCAAAATAACACAAATAAACACTTGAAATATATTATTCTGCATGTTATGAATCTATATAACACAAGTTAGACATTTTGAATTAAATTGCTGAAATAAAATTTCAATCATGTTTGAATTTATTAAGATGCACCTGTAATGTGGTTAATAAAATATGTCAAGGAGAAACGTTCATAAAATTCTTTCTTAACACGTGTATTTGTAGTAAACTAAAAACAGAGATTCCAAATCAATGTAAATCTTAAATTAAGGGTTACTTCACTTTTCAAAAACACTTGATTGTTTGTAGATTATTAAAGTAAATTAACATATGTCTGTATTCTCCATCAAACACTTTACTCTTCAACAGGAAATACTTTGATTCCGATATGCAACAATCATTTACGGAGCACTGCCACAGTTTCACTGAGTACTTTCTTTGATTTTTTTTTTTTTTTTTTGACTAAAGGTGTTTTAAAAAGAAAGAACAGACTGAGATGTTAATTGGATGCAGACCTTGTTTGCCTTGTTTACACGGGCCTTCTTTTTTTTTTTTTTTTCTACTGATTGGTTTTCATAGCGGAATTTGCCCATATATTTTTACAATTAGTTTGAGTCAAGAAACGTAACTGGAGTCATTTCACTAGTTAACTCTTACTGAATAGTATCATTTAGGAAATAATTACATTTAGGTTTTGTTTTAAATATGTTGATACTTTGTCTGATAAATGTCTAGCTTACATTTGCGTAAAGCTGCGTGTGTCTTTTGACATCAACAGTTGCACCTTCTGGTTCCGCTAAAGGAGAACATTGATCTACAATAGGCATCCTTGAAGATTGCCATTGATATTCCAATGTTACTAATTTGATCAGTTTTAATGTCAGATCTTGATACTGGCAGTCTGGAAGTATGGTAACATTTGAGATTTGAAAACAATCTCAGATGAAGGCAATAGCTAAAGAGTTTTAATAAGGAGGATATGTAATGTCAAGTTTTTACATATCACTGTATTTATTGTTCATCTGTTGAAGTCACCACTTTGTTGTAAACACTATTCAGTTTGTGCATATGACATTTAAGATGGCAATACACTGATGAAATGACCATATCTATGACTAAACCACTCCAAAAGCTAAATCAAAAACGATAAAGGCTACAATACTGCTTCTGTGTTCATGAGGGCCTCTTTTTTTTTTTTTTTTTATAATTTCCATCAGTAAATGGGTCACTCCTCCAGCTGCTTGTTCTATATTTGCATGGCAGGTGGGAATCCAGAGGTGTAAATAAGTGTGCTTTCACTGATGAACAGCGCTCATCTGCCATGTCATCTAGCATGGACTGGCATGATGTAATTTGTTACATAAAGCTGGCAGAAGCGAAATTTAAAAGTTTAGTTTACTTGTCAAATGGCACTCTTAGGGAGAATGATAGAAAAAGAGTCAAGGGTTTACGTAAAAGGTGAGGACCTTTCTATATCAGGATCTCCTGGCCTGCTTGACTACCATGAAGGAATATTAACAAAATGTGATCCCTTTTTCCAAACTGTTTCTTTGGGATTCCTTACCAGACATTAAAAGGAATGGCAATACATTTGATTTTTATTTTGTTCCACTACTTTGGAAATGGCTGAATTTAAAAACAACTATATATATAGAAATATATATACATGTGTATGTGTGTATAATCAGATGTTTTGTAGACCGAGTTGATGTATGAATGGTTGAAAGTCAGGTATTTATGATGATAAATGAAGTTGTCATGGGTTTTCCGCCTTCGTTCCTCATTCACACCTGAAAAGTCCAACCCCACTCTAAAGGAGCAACATTAAAAGTTCACATTTTCAAATTGTCCGTCTGTATTTTCTTTGGCTTTTGTCATAGTATTTATATTGTCATTGTTTTGTGCTATACGGACACAGAACATCTAGATTTGGTCAAAACATTGAAGTAATTTAAAATGTTGGTATCTTTGGTGTTTTAAAGTTTGTTTACTTGCTACAATAAATTAAAAACATTCAAAGCTGTCTCCTACCTCCCTAGGACTGCTAAACGGAGAAAGAAAAACACAACCATGCTGTGTGCTTGGCCCTCATGTACAGTGCTGGGTTAGAAATTACATACAATAATCATTGGAATTGAGGTCAAATTAATGTGGGACTTTTGATTATGCCTTTCAACTGTTTTCCCTACGGTGGAATTATAACAGAAAACTGGAATGAATTTCAAAAACTGGAATTAGGCGCGCACTTTCAATGTGCATTGCCAAGTTGCAAAGAAACCACACACTTTATGTAGCCATAAATAGCTTGTGCCTCCTGGTATAATTATGGCTACATGTTAGACAATTCTTACTTTGATGCAGTTTGATTAAATTGGTTGGTGTCCTGCCACAAACCGGCCTACAAGCAAAGTCCATGTATTTCCAACAGGGTGGTGTTCAGGGTTTTTCCATTTGATTCAACATGTCACACTCAGGTGACATGACGTTGGTTAGGGTGTTCAGGGGGAACCCACGAACCACCAGAGCACAAGCTGATGATAAACCGAAAGATGCTGAGACGTCCATAGAAAGGCAAGGGATAACAAAGTCACCAGGGATTGAGAGAATGCCTTGCTCAAAAATCAGCACCTTTATTCACTGATGTTTGGAGTTGCCAGATTTCTTCTGGAGATTTTACTGTAAGACGAGAAAAAAATATAGCTATTTTGCTACAATGACAAGAATGTTTTAAGAAGTCGAGGTGGGATTTCAGACCTGAGAACACTGTCAAGCACGATGGAGGCAGCATCATACTGAGGGTCTGTTTTATTCCCAAAGTACTAGTGCATGGTGCAAAGGGGATGGAATAATGGAGGGCTACCCCCTAATTCTTTAACTTGACCTCAAGTCAACAGCTAGATGATTGATTCCAACTTTCAACTTGGACACAATTGGGTGTTCTAGCAGAACAATGAACCCAAACACCTTTGAACCTGGTTTGAAAATGAAATAAGCTGTAACTTTTCTACCAAGATAAATGGTCAAATACCCAGCCAGAGTTATGCCAAAACATTGTTTATGACACCAAATTCAACAGTTTTTCATAAGTGTGAAGTTGCAGGTCTGCACGGTGGTGCAGTGGTAGCTCTGTTGCCTGGTCCTGGTTTGGAATCGTAAAGGGACATGTTTACTGACAGAGGTTGTCCAGTACTGTTTTCACACAGTACTGGACAACCGCTGTCAGAAGCTGAAATGTTAAGGTTCCAAGTTGAGAAAAGTGTTAAATTTAAAATTATTAACAAATCCTCTGAAGTGGAAGTTTTAAGAGTGAAAGTCTGGAGTGTCTAACTAACTCCAACCTTAAAATTGTATAGTCACGGCCTGTTCAGGGGATTTCCTAAAAAATAAAATATTTACATTTTTCTCAACTTCGAACCTTAACATTTCAGTTTCTGAGTAAAAATTGAATGCAGAGTTAAACCAACTCATTCTGCCTGGCATGTACGTTGTCAATGGATAAAAAACGTATTTTCTTGTGACATAGCTGAGTACAAGTCGTGTTGTGCTGTTGTTTTAAAATATCCTTGTGCATAGTGGTAACTGGAAACCTTTTTTAGCCTTATGCACTACTCGTTAGTAAACAGTGTGAGAACCTGCCGTACACCTATTAAATACCTAACAAGCTGGCTTCAAATTCTTTTCTGACCGTTCATGTTTTTTTTAGCTCCTCCTTCCCGCTAGTCACCACATCATGCGCCGGTGACAGAAAAAGGAGCGGACCCATTCACCTCTCGTCATGGGGGCGGCCCTCTACCTGGACCTGACTTGAATTTGATTAGCCGAGGCTTTCACTGCACCTGTGGCTGTCGTTTCTTAGACAGAGAGATGACATTCAGCGAAAAAACGACGCCAAAACGCAAACGGCATTTACATTACAGCTAGTTAAGCATTTAAAAAACGCTGTAAGTACATAATTTCATATAAATCAACATATTTTTATTACTTGCCATCGTATGTTCTAAATTTAGTCAGGGTGATAGCACTTTGGCGAAATTACAGCGAATTCCTTTTAAAAAGCTGTAAATTATTGCCCCTTAAATGTGATATTTAAAATTACAAGTCGCATGTTACTACTTAATTTTTCTGCAGATGAATAGTAGAATAACATGTAATTCTAACAATGTTTTATTTTTCCTTTTTTTTATTCAATTGACTGAATAAAAATTGGTAAAAGTTAGTTATCTCGAATACACCACCTATGTTAAATTAGATAATAAGTAGGTAGAACACCTTTAGGAGAAATTATCATTTCTGAGTTCAGTTAAGAATAGGTTGACTTGTTTTTTTTATTTTTTTATATTTGATATATTTGTGGCCTAAATAACGAAAGCTAGGTTAAAGAGTCAAACACTGAAGAACAGCTCTTCTTTTATGACTTGCAACTTCTTGTTTTGTATTTTTCCTTTTAAATGTGTTTTATGGATGGGAGTTGAATCATCTGCATGTCTTTTGTAATACATGTTGGATCGGTTCACAGTAAAGTCAAATCTAAAGTCTTATTACATTTTGTTAACACTTGGCAGCATTTTCACACAGCTTGTTTCAGTTGCTACTTAAGTGTTCATCTTTTTGTTGAAAGTACAGCTTTTTTAAAATAAAGGTACACTGTGTTTCTGTCTTCTCAGTTTTGATTGGTGAGTAGCAGCAAACGCCTGCCGTTCCTCTTTGGATTTGAGGAAAAAAGATGGAAGGGATGCTAATTTTAAAATCTGCTACTCCCAGTTGTTCACTTCGTGACCCCTCTTCTCCATCTGCACGGGATGCTCAAGAAGATTTGGATCTCCAACCATCTCCTGTGGCACCTTGTACAGATGTCACAGTTGTACCACCACCACCTCCTCCTCCTCCACCTCCGCCTTCCATGTCCTTCGGCTCTCGTGACATCCAAAGACGTTCTATGAAAAAGCTGAACTGGGACACGATACCCAACCATCATGTGTTGGGTAAGCTGAATGTGTGGACGTCCAAACGGACTCAAAGAGACCTGGTACTGGATATACGAACCATGGAGGAGTTGTTCAGTCATGTCGACAAAAGGGCATCGCTACGTTCTTCCAAGGTCCTGGGTTTAAGTAAGAGTGATGGGATGAACCTATGTGCGCAGGAGTCTCAGGTAACTAATACAGATGTACATAAAATAAACAGATTTTCTGTACAAGCTCTGTTTTTTATGGTCCTGCAAATAAACCACCCAAATAGGGGAAGTGGTAAAGACGCCAATAGGAAGTGATATTCTTTTGTTAAGTTCCACACAAAACATGTTATCTCTGCAGAAGTGTTAAAGTAAAACCGTTTGGGATTTTCTTTCCGCTTCCTCAAAAATGTTTAGGATTTTTTTGGATTGTAGAGACGTGAAGACTCTTTAGTTTAACCTGTTTCTTTTTGTTTTTAGGTCACAATATTGGATTCTAAGAGGTGTATGAATATTGGGATCTTCCTAAGACATTTTAAAAGGTAATGCCGTATCTTTAGCTATGTATATGTAGGAATGATGGCGGAACGTAAGTTAAAACAAGATGGGTACTAACCAAAAGAAGTTAAATGACTAACGTAAGCTGTGCTGTGAGTCTTTTAGACTGGTCACCTCCACTGTGCTAATCATTACCCAACCAGAAGGCTTTATCTCATCTGAACTCATGCAAATAAATGGAAATCCGCTTTACAACATCACTTTAGAGCTGAGATGTTACTAATGAGAAATAGGTGAACTCGGCATGGGACCTGGGGATGTGCAAAAGATATGAAAACATAAAAAAAACTGCAATGACAACAAATGACAAAGTAAAATCTTGAGCAGCCTGTACTTATAGCAGCATAGCTATATAGATGACACTCACTACCCCATGCCACTTTAACTATAGGCCTTATCTAAAATGGAAGATTTTAAGCCTTGTTTTACAAGGAGATGTAATGTCTGCCCCATGGGGAAAAAACCGAGAACTGCTTCCACAGGAGGGGATCCAGTTAACTAAACACTGGACCACCTGACCTATTCTGAAGTTAACAGTGATCTAATGAGGAGAAGCTAAAACTGCATAATCACCATCACAATATGAATGTTTACCGTATTAAAATTGTATAAGACTACTTGGAAAAAATATTTGGAAAGATTTCATATTTCCAGTAGCCAGTTATTCATACTCTGCATGCCAATGATATATTTAGCCAGTTTAAAGATCTCCAACTGCTCTTGATGCCCAAACCAGATGTATATTTTTGGTCCCCTAGATACTATAGTTCACAGGTGTAGTTTGTCTTGTCCCGATAGTAAAGAAATGCAGTAGTCCAGACGAAAAGTAATGAATTTTCCTCTATTGATCTGGCAGAGGCAGCTTTATTGAATCAGGATTGCGTACACAAACAAGAAATTTCACTTCGGTTTCATGCGCTCAGTGTACAGACATTAAGAATAAATATATAAACTTAACTCAATATTGCTACTGGAGTATCTGAGCTAATTACTGTTTTTATACATTATCAAAATGATAACACTTTGTATCAAGTGTTTGTTCAGCTCTTAATTTGAATACCAAAGTACTTTGAATAACAAAGTAGGTCAGCTTTAAGCTTAGCTTAGTTAACTTAGTCTAACTGAAACGGTCAGGTGCGCTGTGCTAGGGGCATTTTTAGTTATTCTACACTTCAAAGATGAATGAATCTGGTTTTGTACAAATAAGGTTTATCCTAACAAGTTTTTTTCATGTGCCATTATGAATTAAGAAATTCTAGTCATGTTTGAAGAATATCCCACAATCCTCTTTTAATGGGTCTAGATTATTCTAATCTTTAGATCAGCTTCCGTCAGAAATCTGCAGAAACAAAAGTCCAATCTTTAACTTTGCAATGTCTAAATGTGTTGACAAGGCTTGAATGTCATGTTCCTAATCAGCTGTAGCTTTTACCGTGTTGCACAGTTGGTGTTTACAACCAGTACTTCAGAGCAACAACTTCATCAAAACAGCCATATACGTATTGATTATGACTGCACCCAATACAGTTGAAGTAGATTTTTATAAGTAGATTTATTTGAATTCTGTCTTTGGTTGTATGTCTCCCTCTGCAGGCCTGTGAGTGAAATAGTGGAGGACATTCATCAGGGGAACTGGCTTAGGTTTGGAAATGGCAAACTAAAAGAGCTTTGTAAGCTGCTACCAGAAGAAATTGAGGTAACGGCAACCCTCTTCTGTTTGATTGTTCATGCATAAAATAAGATCAATTTAAAAAAAAAAGAACAAAAAACACAACTATAAGGTTGGTCTATGGTTTTAAGAATGGTTTGTGGGTAATTTTTTAAGTTTGTCCAAAATCACTGCACATGCTGCTGAAGTTACAGTGGAGTTCACATCTTTTGTCTTTCAAAATCATTCTATAAAATCTACCTCAGAGCCTGTGTACATAGAGCAGAAAAAGGCTGCAAATCTTTCCTATTTCAGCTGCAATTAGGTTTTCTTCAATCTTTTATAGAGGTTTAATTCTTTAGAAAATGGCCCTTGTGATTTTCATTGCATTACTGTTGCAGTTTTTTTATTTTGTTTTTGTACATGTGCTACAGAGATTACATGTGAAACATAATAAGCAGAGAAACAAGATGTTATAAAAGATGTATTTATCTTTATGGCTCATTGACATAAATCACCAAAAAGTATTTTTCAGTTTGTTTTTGTCTAGCTGTATAATACATCAGCTGATAGCTCTCCAAATGTTTAAACACAGAAATATCCAGGTCTCTGCAGTTCTTTAAGTTCAATTAATGACTTTTGTCAACATGTAGGTAAAAAAGCTGCTGTCATATAAAGGAAAACTCTCTGTGTTACCGGAGGCGGACCAGTTTATGGTGCAGCTCATTAAAGTACCTGGGTGAGTCTGCAGTTTTCAAATATTTAACTACATTGGTGCATAACATCAAGTTATCAAAACACCAGAATCAAAGGGATGAATCTTAAGGTCTTACTTGGTATGATGAACTGACTTTAACTAAGCTGTTTTAAGATTTGGGTTAGATTGTACAGTATGTCATTGGATTTAAATGTTAGACTTCTTTGTTTACTCACAAATAAATCAAACATAGTAAGAGTTGCAATAGTGGTTCCACTGGAAAATTATTATTTTATGTCTTACCTTTACATGGGTACCAACAGTTTGCATTTAGACTTTATAACTGTAGAGTGATTCTTGATTTATATCAGTTATGTAACTTCAGGCGGAAATTGCTCTGAAACCCTTAGTGTTGCTTTGCATGAACTAATCTAGTATTACATCATGTTATGAGGTTGATGTGAGAAAAGCTGGAACAATAATAAGCAGTTCTGCTTGTCTGTTTTGCCTTTAGCTATAGGGAACGTCTAAAAGTGATGGTTCTGAGGGAGGAGTTCTTCCCCCTTATGGAGGAAGTGAAGAATGCCATTGCTGTCATGACCAAAGCAGCCAATGGTAATATTTCACCTGCATCCAGCTACAGACAATCCTACAAAGTCATTCCTCCTAACATCAGGGGCCCTTTTTTATGTCTTTTCTCTCCTCCATTAGAACTGTTGGACTGTGATGACCTCCATTCAGTGATTCGACTGGTATTGAAAGCCGGGAATTACATGAACGCTGTTGGTATTTTTCTTTCACAATCTTTTTTTTTTTCACTGCATTGTGTTTACTAGTGGCTGTTGTGCTTGTAATTAAGCCATTGTTAAAATTATTAACAGAATAACCAACTGAAAGGTTTCTTGTTCTTCAGGGTGGTCACAGTGCAAATGTCATAGGATTTAGGATGACTTCCCTGCTTAACTTGGCAGACACCAAAGCCAACAAGCCTGGGATGAACCTCATGCACTATGTTGCCAAGGTAAGGTGGAGCTTTTAGATAGAAAAGATTATTAAAAGAACAATAAGTCATGTTAAACTTCCAAATACTTATTAAAGAAATGTAAAAAAATAAAACAGTATTTGTCAGTTAGGTTGCTTGGTTTAACTTTTGCTGTCTTGCACTCAATCTTGTGACTCTAGGAGCCTCATATGCAAAGAGTTGCCCGAAAATGTTGCTCACACAAACAAAACCAGATGTATGAAACTCATGCATACTGCATGTATAAATCGAAGCACATTTCCTTTGTGCATCCTGATTAGCATTGAATTTACCTTGCCACGCCTCTAGTTAAATATGCAAATAGATTTAAATATGTTAGATTCCCCTTTCTGTGAGATCAGTTAGTCAAATTGCAAGAAGACAAAAGCAAGCAGCAGCCGTTCCTAAATGAGTTATAGGCACATAAAAACACAGGTGCAGCAAGTAGCAATATTATAAGGTGCAACACAGACTTAATTGGTATATACCACTTATTCGTACAGAGTACAATACTGTAAATAAATGCAGACGTTCACTGTAAAAACGGTAAAGCATTTCAAATTTTTTGGATTTAACAAAAATTCTGGATGTTTTTAACAAAAGTACTATAAACACAGAAGTACGCAGAGGTCTGGTCATCCGACCCTGTAGCTTAAAAAACAAAACAGGAAGTCGCATATTTGAACCGCAGACCATTAAACATGCCAGGAAGACAGGAATATTTCTGCACGGTATACACCATTCCACATCAGGAGATTAATATTGGGACTAGTGAATTTACTCACCAAGTAGCTGTGTGTCCTAGGCCATGCCAGCTTGTAGTCCCTTCCCAGATGTGCTGATTATTAGAGTATGGTACAGGGGTTGGACAATGAAACTGAAACACCTGGTTTTAGACCACAATAATTTATTAGTATGGTGTTGGACCTCCTTTTGCAGCCAATACAGCGTTAATTAGTCTTGGGAATGACATATACAAGTCCTGCACAGTGGATTTTAAGCCATTCGTCTTGCAGGATAGTCGCCAGGTCACTACGTGATACTGGTGGAGGAAAACGTTTCCTGACTCGCTCCTCCAAAACACCCCAAAGTGGCTCAAAAATATTTAGATCTGGTGACTGTGCAGGCCATGGGAGATGTTTCAACTCCCCTTTCATGTTCATCCAAACCAATCTTTCACCAGTGTTGCTGTGTGTATTGGTGCATTGTCATCCTGATACACGGCACCGCCTTCAGGATACAATGTTTGAACCTTGGATGCCATGGTCCTCAAGAATGGTTCGTAGTGCTTGGCAGTGACGCGCCCATCTAGCACAAATATTGGGCCAAGGAAATGCCATGATATGGCAGCCCAAACCATCACTGATCCACCCCCATGCTTCACTCTGGGCATGCAACAGTCTGGGTGGTACGCTTCTTTGGGGCTTCTCCACACCGTAACTCTCCCGGATGTGGGGAAAACAGTAAAGGTGGACTCATCAGAGAACAATACATGTTTCACTTTGTCCACAGCCCAAGATTTGCGCTCCTTGCAACCATTCAAACCGACGTTTGGCATTGGCATGAGTGACCAAAAGGTTAGGCTATAGCAGCCCGGCCGTGTATATTGACCCTGTGGAGCTCCCGACGGACAGTTCTGGGGGAAACAGGAGAGTTGAGGTGCACATTTAATTCTGCCGTGATTTGGGCAGCCGGGGTTTTATGTTTTTTGGATACAATCCGGTTAGCACCCGAACATCCCTTTAGACAGCTTCCTCTTGCGTCCACAGTTAATCCTCTTGGATGCGGTTCGTCCTTCTTTGGTGGTATGCTGACATTACCCTGGATACCGTGGCTCTTGATACATCACAAGACTTGCTGTCTTGGTCACAGATGGCCCCCAGCAAAACGTGCACCAACAATTTGTCCTTTTTTTGAACTCTGGTATGTCACCCTAATTTTTGTGTGCATTTCAATATTTTGAGCAAAACTGTGCTTTTTTACCCTGCTAATTGAACCTTTCACACCCCTGCTCTTACTGGTGCAATGTGCAATCAATGAAGACTGGCTACCAGGGACGTCCAATTTAGCCATGAAACCTCCCACACTAAAATGACAGGTGTTTCAGTTTCATTGTCTAACCCCTGTACGAGTGTTGAACCAGGCCACCTTGACAAAATGTTGCTGTGTTGTATTTGCGTATCCCACTCAATTTGAATGTTGACTGAATGGTAGGGCTTCCTGTTAAACAAATCCATACTGTAATGGTGCTTGTATATAAATATGCAGTTAATGGCTCCAATTGCTTAAGGAAAAACATTTCACTGCAAATTGCACTTAAATGTTGTCCTGTTGTACCACACTGCATGGGGATTTGATATACCTGGATATAACACTGGTTATTCAGTCAGACATAGCTGGCTTGGCTCTGGTTGGGGTCAACTAACACAGTTCTTTAGGACACCAGAGTGGTTAACAGCTCTATGGGTACAGATAGCGCTTGACTGTTAGCTGCGTCTTGCTCAAAGAACAGCTGCAGCTTGAACTGCGGCTGCCTTCGAAATGAATTGGAATCGTAAAACAGTTAATGAGCCAGTCGACACATCTTGGTCCAAAGATCTAATCTCGGGTATAAATTACCTGCTCTCTTGACACTGTGCTGTTTGCAATATCTTCTGAGGCTAAAACGTATGTTACTTTTTTCTTTTTTTTTTATCACTTTAATATATCCATTCATGCATGGAAAAAGGTTTCTGCCACATTTTTGTGAGATGTAATCATTTGTACACATTTATTTTTTCTCACGCCTTTGGCATCCTCAGCAAGCAGAGGAGATTGATGCAGAGTTGCTGACTTTTCCCAGTCAACTTGATCATATTGGGATGGCATCAAGGTTACCCTTTAAATGTGGTTTACCCATAATTTTTTCCACTTTTTTTCTCTTAATCTGATTGTGAGCAAGTTTGTATCTTAATGTCACCACAGGATTTGTAAAGAGGATGTCATCAAGGACCTGGAGCATGAAATCCAAAAGATTGAAGAAGTTAAACTGTTTAGCAGCTGGCAACCTGGCCTCTTACAACAAATAGATCAGTTTCTGAAGGTAAAATTTTATCTTAGTTTATCTTAAAGGTGCAGTTACAAACTGACGCTGATGTGTATACAAGATGTATTTAAGCGCTTTTAAGAACTTTTGTGTGACAGAGGGCAGAGGCCAAGCTTGCAGATGTGGAGATGTCTCTAAAGGAGCTGCTGGCTTTAACTGATGCTGTTGTGGAGTACTTCTGTGAAGACCCAGCTACCTTCAAACTGGAGGAGTGCTGTTCCATCTTTTATTCATTCTGTAAAAGGTTTGAAAAAGCCGTACAGGTAAGAAGAACAAGGATTTATGAATATCCAACATATTTAAAATGAGCTCAAAATGTCATCATTCAGTGGCTTAAACCTTAAGAACTTTAAGTTCTTTCTTCCAGTTTTGCGTCATTATGAAACATTTTCTCTTTACTTGGCCTGCAGGAGAACCGAGAGCGAGAAGCTGCTGAACAGAGACACAAACGCACGGAGAGCATGCGAATAGCCGCCAAACGACGCTCCATAGCATCATGTTCAGCACCTGAACCTGCCGACGACTCATCATGTTTGGAGTCGGCACTGCACAACTTTCTATCCAAACCCCTATCTGGTCTAAACAGATGTAGGAAGAACAATCCACCCCAGGCTGAAGGATTGGATTCTGAATCATGTTCTCAAACTGTACAAAATGAAACGCTAACGCCTTGTAAAACTAAGGACAGCCCAGAGAAGAAACAAGCTAAACTACTTAAAGAAAACATGAAATTGGCAAAATTGGAGGAGGAAGAAGCCGAGAAGATGCGTGAGATAACCCGAAAGGTGCTTCACTACCAAAGCAGCCAAGGCATTCATAATGATGAGAAGGTTTCAGGGAGTCCTCAGTGTTCGAAGGGAGAACAAGACAAGGCTGGTACTCCATGTACCCCTCAGCCTAGAACTAGAGACTACTTCTTTGCCAGTAATGGAAATGTGGGATCTCCATGGACTATTCTGAGCCCCATAAGTTCCTCTCCAAGGAACAACCCCCTAAGAAACAGATGTCGCAGAGTGTCATCCGCGTCTAGCGCAAATGATCCTGATGATCGAGTCTGGGAGAGCGACGAAAACAACTTCCTAACAATCGGCAGCAGTCAGGAAAGTCTGACCTCTCCGTCTGGAGGATCTGCCTCCCTTCCTGAGTGCCTTCGCCGGAGAGCTTTGTCACAGGGGCCGCTATTAAGGTCGGCCTCCATGGATGAAACCCTGCGGTCTCCTGGAATGGGCTTTCGACTTAGATACTTGTTCCAGAGGAGCACATCTCAAAGATCGTACTCCTCTGGCTCAAGAACAGGAAACATGAAAGAAGGAGAAAGTGACAGAAAGGTGGGAAATTATGCTGAGGGGTCATCTGGATTCAAGTCCTTCTTCAAACTTATTGGAGGCAAAAGTAAGCTCTGTGATTTGGAGGAACAAAACTTCAAAGAATCCACCACTTAATTTAAAGTTTTAAAGATAAAAACTAGGCTTTGTCAGCTTTTCTGTGGTTTTTAAATTGGTAAAATTATTTTTTTAATGTTTGTCTTTTTATCTGTCATGTGTTTACCCTTTAGAGGACACAATGCAACTGGGGACTTGCTTTGAGCTCTGAGGGTTAAGATTTTTTGTTTTTATTTTTTTTGGATCAAACAAAATCCTAAAATCCTTGCAGCTGTCTTTGTTTTGTCCTTTTTGTACTTTAATAAAATGTTATATTCTACCATTTATTTGCATTAAGTATGCACTTCTTTTCAGGTTAAAAGGTGGGCTGGGGTGTGCCGTGCGAGAGGGTGGTTGGCCGGCATCCTGGGGCTCCTCCGGGGTTTGGGTGTGGGGTTGGCGGGAATGCCCGGTCCTTGGCATGCTGCGGTGGCCATCCTTCAATGCTTCCTTCTGTGGCTCTTGCCCCTGGCCGGGCGCAGGGCTACAGTTGGCGGTCAGGTGGGGCGGTGGAGCATGTCTTGTGCCCGCACTGGGGCGGCTGATGAGATGTGCTTGGCCTGGAGCGGTTGGCATGCCCGGCCCGGTTACCTGGCTGGTTCATGTTTCCCTCTCACAGACTGATGGGCTTGGGCTGCTGACGGTGGCCGAATGGTTGGGTGGGCTTGGCGGTGTGCTGCTCTGCTGGCTGTAGTGTCTGAGGGGTGGATCAGGGTGGTGGGCTAGATTCATGGCGTTTGGTTCGGGGGCATGTGTTCGATATCTGTGTCCTGGTTGGGGGTGGCCCAGTGGAGAGATTCAGTGGGGTTTTTGGGGTTTGGGGCTCATGGGTTGGATCGGAATCTTGGGGTTTGGGACTGTTTTATACTGTGGGGGCTCTGGGGGGGGGGCTTTGTTTGGCCCTGTAGACCCTTTTTGCACTGGCCCCCCCCCCATAGGTCGGGGGGGTTTGGGGACGGGGTTAGGGGGGGGGTGGGGGCGGGGGGGTTTTTTTGGGTCGGTTAGGCACAGGCCGGGGTAGCCCAACCCGGTTCAGGTTTCTGGGGTGGGCTGCCGGGCTCCATCCCGGGGGAAGGGGACCAACTCCTGGGCTATGGGCTGGTTGTCCCCGGGGTATGGGACCGGCCCGGGAATATGTATGGGGACGTGAAAGGTGTCGACGTCCTTTTTTTGTTTGTTTTACTTTGGGGGCGGGTGGAGTTTTTTATGGTAGCGAGGGTGGGAATGTGGATTGGACTGTGGTGCTGTTTTTTTTTGTCGGGTTTTGGGGGGTTTGGGGTTTCTCCCTCCCTGGATCGGTTTGGGGCCCCATCGAATGTGGGGCCTATTCCCTCCCCCCCCACACTACCTTTTGGGGGTGATATGTCCCGGGGGCTCGGGTCTCCTGGTCCATGGCTGGATCTGCTCGGGCATATACGCTGCCGACTGCTGTGGCTCGTCGCTGCAGCTTCCCTGGGGCTTCTGCAACTGGTGTGGGCTGCTGGGTTGTTCCCCTGGGGAATTTCTCCCCTGCTCCTCTCTGGGGGTTACGGTCACTGCCCGCGTGGTTCTCCTGGGGTCTCCTATGCTCTGGGGGGGCCTTGAGATGTCCTGGTTGGCTTGTCGATCTCCTCGTCCTGTCCGGGTCCAAGGGCGGCGTTCTGTGGCTCCTCACACTCCTGATTTTGCGTTTTTTTTTTATCGGAGAAACCTTGTATGCCAAATTGCCTCACCACTCAGACCCAGGTGTTTAGAATTCAGGTATATATCCGACTACACGTATGTTCTATATATATACACTTAAATACATCTTGCATTCATAAGTACCATGTGCACCTTTCGGTAAAATGCTGGTAGTTGAACGGTTTCTGCGGTTTAGAAGAAGCAAGTTTTATCTTGTTATTCTCTTCATATCCTTCTTTCTTTCCTCCATTCTATTCTAAACTTCTCCTCTCCCCTTTTTTCTTTTTGCCCCCCTTTCTCTTGTCGTGCTTCCTTTTTTTATTATCCTTTCTCTTTCCGTCCATTTCCAAAATTGAAATAAGTCCCAAAGCAGTTTCTAATAAAGTTTCTTTTAGAATATCAAGCCAGAGCTTTAAAGCGTTAGCTGTAAATGCTCCACTTGTGAAAGTGCTGGATCTTCTTTGGTCTTTTTCTCTTGGCCACTCAGACTACAATTCTGAGTTCTACTCTGCGGACAGGACATCGGTAAAAAAATAAAAAGCTTAAAGCGTCATCCCTGGAATTGACTCCACCCCCCCACACGTACCCACTGTATTTTCTTTGCAATTGTGGTACTGCTTTATAACAGCCGCTCACCATAGCTTTATAATTTTGTGGTTCATTGGCCCTACATCACATACGATCTCCGATTTTATGGTTTCTTTTGCGTTGGTGGGGGGGGGAACACATTGTGCATATTTACTGGCTCCTCTGCAGTAAATGCTTTGTACGACACCCCCACCTTACACACAACCCTTTCTTGTGTCAACAGAGGCTTGTCTCTAACATTTATACTGCCACTCTATTATTTCACAATGTGTGGTCATTGACAAAGTGTTGTGCATCGCTCCTGCTGTGCTCGCGTGGATCCTCTTGCAGGATTTCGAGATCACTCTCATCAGTTCTCCTCCTTGAGTCCTTCCTCATTTACCCTATGGCTTTCTTAAGGATTTGGGTCAGGGGACAGAGATGGTATCCACACAGAAGCAGGATGCCCTTGTTGCCTTTCGTTTTTTTGGCATTGTGGGCTGTGCAAAATCATTGTTATTTGGACTCTTTCAGCTGTGGCAGGGCACAGTTGGGGAGGGTTAGGGAAGGTGCAGGTATTTCCAAGAGGTTCATGTGCCTTCAGGCTAAAGTTTTCACAGGCCCTGTTTATGGGCCCACAGCATCTCGGATCCTCCACCTTACTTGGGGAGGGAAGTAGGGGGCCGGGCAGGGGCCCGGGGGGGATTTTCACCAGAGGGGGGGGCGGGCTTGAAGCGCAAGGGGGGGCACAGGACCAAGACACACAGGGGAAGGGGAGGACAACACGAGAGGGAGGCCAAGAGGGGGGGTCGGGAAGGGGGGCCGGGGGGAGCACACACCAGAAGCACAGGGGGGGCGGCGGCACGAGCCGGGGGACAGGCGACGCGCGCCCCAAGGACGGCGAGGAGGGAGAGGCACCAACCCCCCCCCACAACCCGCCAAGAGTACGGGAGTAGACCCGAGGGATGTTGAGGACGAGCCGTTTGTCTCTAGAGGCGGGACGGTGTAGGGCAACCACAAATCGAGAGAAGCCTAGAGTGGAGGCAAGGCGAACAAGGGAGCGGATAAAGACAGGGGGGAAGGCTGCAGGGGGAAGGGAGGAGGGGCGGCAGGCCCGCGGGGGCCGCGCGAAACGGCGGGAGCGAGATGGGGATAACCAAGAAAACAAGAAAGGCAGGCTAGGGGGGGGGCCGAGGGAACCAGGTGGTGGACGAGCATAAGGCAAACGGGGGAGGGGAGGGCGGGCGGAACGCGGGGACACAGGCGGGGCGTCCCACGAGGCGGGCGGAGGGAGGGCAGGCACAGAGGGACGGAGGGGGAGGGGAGAGACAAGAGGGACAAAGGGATAGCGGGGACAAACGGGACAAAGGGCGGGAAGTAGGGGCAGCGGCAAAAAGGGGAAGGGGCGGGGAAACAAACAAGCGCGGAGGAACCAAAAGAAGGCGCAAGCAGGCCGGGAGACAATCCAAGAGAAAGCCCAGGCAGAAGGGGGGCCGGGGGAAGGAAAACGAGACAACAAGAAAAGTCGACCAGGGGGGGGAAACCAAGGGCGCGGAGGACCGGTCGCAGGGGAGGCTGCGCGGGGGGACAGTGGACCGGGCGCAGGCCAGGGCCCGGGAGGGGGGCGAGGGCGAGAGGGAAAGGCGGGGGGCGGCAAGAGGCGGGGGCGGAGGGGGGAAAGGGAACGAGGGGGGGCAGGAAGGGAAAAAGGGAGGGGGAAGAAGGAACGGGGGAAAGGAAGGAAGGCGGTTGTTTGGGGCTGAGCGGGGAGGCGAAAGAAGAACTGGTAAAGAAGGGGAAGAACAGAGGCACGCACTAGGAACGGAAAGGGGGAGAGAAGAAGCGGGAAGCAGGAAAAGGACCGGCCGGCGGTGGGTGGGGGGAACACGAGGCGACGGGCAGAGCAAAAGGGAACAGGGGTATGAGTGACGGCGGTGGGGGAGCTAGAGGGACGCAGGGCGCCAGGGGAGGGGAAGAACATGCTCGGGTAACGAAACCACGAAGGAGGTGGGCGGGGAGGCGGACTTGTGGGGGACCTGCCACCAGGAAGGCCGGGGAAGGGAACGGGGCGATCAAGGTGGGGGGAGAGGAGTGAGGGGGGACCAAAAAGGCGGGGGGATACGGGCGAGGCTCTAACCTTTATTTCAACTCTGACGCCTCCGGAGAGACAAAGGAAGGGGAAGTGCGGGCTCTGAGCGGACCAGCGAGAAGTGTCGCTGAGATACAAGGATATGTTGAGGCGGAGAGAAAAGGAGAGAATTATACAAAGGGGCCTGAGTTGGGTCCGAGGGTATGATCTCAGTCATTTGATTTTGTGATGAAGAAAGGAACCACCCCAACAATAAGGAAAAACAAAGGTATTTAAAGATCACTACATCTAGTTTATTTTTAGAGGTATTTTTCTTTTTGACATTCAGATTTTCAGATTTGTGTTTGATAATAATCATAAAGATTCATTCACACACAAAGTGATATATCTCAAGGGTTTTTTTCTGGAAATTTAGATGTTTACGGTTTTTATGGTTTACATCTAATTAAAACCCAAAAATTATGTTTCTTTGAAAATTGACTTTTAATGGAGGGATGTTGCCTTAGGGAAAAGTATATCCATGTTCTGTACAGTATATTCCTTAGACAGAAAAACTTTTTATCCAATTTGAATAAATAACTAACTCTGACTCCACTGTTCAGTGGTTAGGATTAATTGGAATGTATGTACCTGACTGTTGTGAAGTGCCTTGAGACAACATGTGTTGTGAATTGGCGCTATATAAATAAACTGAATTGAATTGAATTATATGTACTTAATACTTGATCAGTGCTCCTGCATGGATTACTGCATCAGTGCAGAATGGCATGGATGCGATTAACCTGTGACTCTGCTGAAGGTTGCTTTAATAGCAGCCGTCAACTTGTCTGCATTGCTGGGTTGGGTGTCTCTCATCGTCCTCTTGACAAAAGCGCTGCAATTGTCAACAATGTTTTCAATTAATCGATAAATAATTGGATTGCAAAAAGTTCTTAATATATTTTTTTTACAGAATTTGAACCAGGTGAAGCTAAAACTATGCCACTTGAGGAGTTCTGGATAGAGCATATTTATATCTTAAATACAAATTGTATATATTTTTTGTACAGTTTTGGCCTAATTATTGCTCTGAGGGGGTTGTTCCTTTAGCATACGGCATGTTTTAGAGTCTGTATACTCCAGTTAACGATTATTCAATTACTAATTTTCTTGCTCTGCTCTCGGTGGAGGACGCACGCGTTTTCTCTCCCTCCCTCTTGCCTGCTTCTGCATTTGTTTTTGTCTGTGTTTTTCTCAGAGCCTCACTTTGCATATCTTCCAAACTTGCAAATTATGGATTTGGTCAGCTGGTCTCTCAACGCAATTGATCAATTTTTTTCCATGGGAAGACAGGGTAAAGGAGAACCCTCTTGCCCAGCCGGTACTTTTTCTCTGGATACCCAATGGATTCCTGGCAACAGTGGACACGATTGTGTGCTTGATTACAATGTCGTTTGAGGACGCAGAGAACGTTATATATATTTGATTTTCTCTAACAGGATTTCTGCTTTTTGGAGCCGGCGTTTACCTGACTTATCGAGTGAGTAGCAACATTGGGCGCCTTTTCAAAGCATCCCAAAGCTTCCTGCGTATGCTGGATGGAATCTGCAGAGCGTATTCATGCTCAGACTGAATATTTTATGAGAGCTAAATCACAAGCTGGTTACAGTGGGTGGGGGGAACAGAATCGTAGCCTGGAAGCGGCTTTTGGACTCAGAGGTGAAAGGATTTTAATCAGGAGAGGTGGGTTCGCATCTCGGTCCAGAACTGCAGGAAAGTCTCCCCAGAAATTTGGATTCATTTGGATTCGCAATTGAGTACTGCGCCTGCCATACAGTAAAAACTCTTGTGGTTGGAATCCACACACCTGCTTGAACCAGAACACTTATTGTTTGCCTAAATCTGGTGCCCCACGTGCCTTTGGCAACTTCTGCTAAGGGCTATCAACGAACAATATCTCCTGGATGTTATGTAACATGGCCGCTCTTTCCAGCACCCCCGAACAGCTGTGACCCGAAAAAGCTTTGCAGCCGATTGAGAAAACTTCCATCTCTCTCCTCAGGACAATGGCGCCCTATCCGGTTTGACAGTCTAATTCCTTGCACACATAATCATAGTTATTATTTCGCCCCCCAGGATTCCACCGCGCTCTTGCAAAATCTTTTCTTCTTGTGTGTTGCTTAGCCCTGTACCTAATTGCGTGATTTCCATTACACGGGGGATTGATTTTGGGTTTTAAATCAGGATTTACCACGAAAACCAATTAGGGTAAGTTGGACTATAGCTGCTCTTAACCCATGAACCAGCTTTCTTATTAGATAACAAGGGACTGTTTATATGAGAGTTGACAACTTCAGTACCGAGTAAAAGCATTATATTAGCACCTGAAAATGTGGATTAAAGCTGGTTTGTTACCAGTGACTCAGCTTCGCACTAGTTAGAAATGCTGGAATGATGAGACTATCAATGTTTATCATCTTCTTTTAGCATAAGATGCTTTTTTATTAAAAGTGGCTTTGAACATTTTCTACCAGTAAACTGTGGTTGATTAATTATTATTACTCCCAAGGATTATTAGTGTCATTTGATTTGTTTTTCTTTGTCTGTATCTGTGTTTATTTTCTTTGTGATTGTATTGTAATTTTTCTTCCTCATGTACAGAGCTTTGAATGTCTTGTTGCTGAAAAGCGCTATATAAATAAACTTACCTTACCCTACCTTAAATCAGTTGACGATTATTTCAATAATTCATTAATCGTGATTAATCCGCTTGTTTCAGCCCTACTTGACAATATACTGTAGTTTCTCTATGGAGTATTTTCAAGAAGACAGTTCCCAGGTTCTCCTGTGAAATGAAATCAGCATCTCCATAAAGCTTGTTAGCATAAAGTGCTCTATAATTTCCGAATGGCTGTGTAGACTTTGGACTTCATAATATAAGTGGACCAACACCAGCAGATGACATGGCTTCTCTGTTTCTCTGGACTGTGGGACCATGATTTCCAAATAAAATGAAAAATGTACTTTCATCTGAAAAAGAGGACTTTGGACAACTGAGCAAGAATCCAGTCATTATTCCTCTTAGCTCACGTAAGACACTTCAGACTTTGTCTCTGGTTCTGGAGGGGCTTAACACAAGGAGTGTGACCTTTGCAGCCCATGTCCTGGATACGTCTGTGTGTGGTATCCTAAAAGTGACATTTTAAACATAGCTCTTCGTGTGTATTGAGTCGATGTATGTTTTGCTTTTAGAACTGAGTCACAGAACCAAAAGACTTTGAAGAATTTCTACAATGTGGAAATCAACTTGCATCTGTATATAATAAGGTTGACCCCGACGTGATTTGAACACGCAACCTTCTGATCTGGAGTCAGACGCGCTACCGTTGCGCCACGAGGTCTTGCGCCGCACTGCCCTACCATATTTAACAGAGACCTGACGCACAGTTTATTTTTGTATTCCAGCGGTTGTTCAATTGCTTTCATATTTCGTTGAACATTTGCATTTCGTAGTTTTCAGGTAATGGAACATTAGGTCTATTCACAAAGTCTTATTCATAAAATTACTGTTTAGACACAATGTAAAATATTCCTCCAGATTTCCCTGTCAAAACATGAACGGGTTTTCGTGGATTCTTCCTGCATTCAGACACTAGATGGCGCCTTTCAGATTAGATTAATCTCTGCATCGCTGTTTTTCTTCTTCAGTCTAACTTTAAGTAATTTTGAGTCATTTGAAAGGTTGTAACTTGTACAATTTTGAAACAAGTACAGTATTTTAACTGTAGATGATATTTTTCATTGATACATTATGTGTTGTTTTTTCAGGGAAAGAACAAGAGTGCACAGATAATCTGACTGCTCTCTACCAGACTGACCGTGTATTGCAAAATGGACAGGTAAGTGCAAACTATAAGGAAAAAGTTTAGATTTTGCATGACCTGCAGGTTGGCTGTAGCAATTACTTCTATTTCTCTATCATTCAGATGAAAGATATTTTGTAAAATTGTAATAATTTAATTTTTATGATTTTTTAAAATAAAAGCTGTTCATTTAAGTTGCGATCAAAACAAGGAACTGTAATAATAGTTATAGTCATCCGTCCATCCATTATACCTTTTTATTATTGCTTGTTAGGATGTACAGTCAATGTGCAGTTAATAATAATAATAATATGCATGATTCAAAGTTCCTCTGTGGACCAATTCTCCCAGCTGTGTTGCTGCTCTTTGCAGCTCCTCCAGAGTTAGCCTATGACCCTTGACTCAGATACTTGATTAATGCTCTCCTTGACTCTCATTGTTTTGCAGTTGTACAATATTATTTCTAATTTTGAGTGATTTCTGTGATGTTCAAACCTTGAAATATTATTTTAATAAATTTTACCTGTTTTAAACTTCTCCATTATTTTATCCTTCACCTGTCTTGTGTTAATTGATTTTCATGATGCTGTTTGTTCCCTAATGTTTTCTAAAAAACCTCTGGGACCTTCACAGAACAGCTGCAATTATACTAAGATTAGATCACACATAGGAAAACTCTATTGACATTTAGGTAGCTTTTGACATAGGGCTGCTTGACTATGTAAAAAAAAGAAAGCCATTATTTAAAACTGATTAGTCATTGAGTTTAGAAAACAAAATTTACATTAAATAAATTAAAGTATATTGGCATAAACATCAGATTTTTCCTGAAACGCTGTTGCTGAATCTTCCCTTAAAATAAAGATTTTTTTTCTCGAATGTAGAATATTTTACAAATAAAATACATTGTACTTCAACAATATACCAAAAATGAAAACTAAATTAAAAATAAATCACAACACATGTTACAATGTAAAAATGAACTAAATTACAAAAGAAATACATTTTAGCTAAATAATAAATAAAATAAATAATTTTCACAATTAATAATAAACAATGCCATGTTTCCATGCAAATAAATTTGCACACATTTTAGTCCAGCTACTTAAAGATTGCTTCTAAACCACAAACTACACAATGTATATGGGTTCAGCCTTCACAAGAAGAAGAAACATCAGTCAGGAGACATTTTTACTTTGACAATTACCTTGTTATTGTTTTCAGATGTTTTTTTTGAGAGTGAAAAACAAAACATGATTTTCTTTCCACTTTACAAATATATGTTTCTTCATGTAAAATACCTTGAAGTTTGCGGTTGAAACCTTGCAAAATGTGAGAAAGTTCAAGGGGTAAGCTTCAAGCTGTGTATTTTAACCGCCCATATTTTCAAAAAGCTTTAATGATTCTCAGGCTGCTTTATCAGTTTAAACACATAAATAGGCTTAATATGCATCAAGAGAACAATTTAAATCCTTTAGCAGATGAAAGGTTTAAATAGGACAAGTTTTGGTACATTTGAGGGATGTCAGAGCAGGTTATATTTCTTTTTACCCTCTGATAAGAATGAGTCATATAGTAGAGAGTTTATGATTTCCCTTCAAATCTGTTCGTTACACTTTAGCTGACCAGTCTCTAAAAGAATCAGAGATGTTTTTACTACCTGTCATCTTTGGTCATTTTTAAAATCAGCTGAAAGGAATGTCTGGAAGTCAGAAATGAGATATTGATCGTGTGCTCCAGTCTCAACATGGTGTCCGTATCAGTGTGCATTCAGATGCAGACCCTTTACTCTCCAGTGAACTATGATTACATTCAGCCAGTACTGCAATTGATTTAACTTTAATATAATATATCTATTGTGACATATTTTGAGCAATATTAAAATTTTCAGTTATGTAAAAAGATGCTCTATGATTAAACATTTCTGCAATTCAACTAAAAGACCTTTTCATCTCTGCCATGAGCAGTTTGTCAGGGTCTGAGTCACAGGCTAGTCGCAGCCCAGAGCATTTTTTTCCTGCCACTATCCACAAAGTCAAAAGGAAAAGTTTTTATGAATTGCAGATCAGGGATAAGAAGCGACCTGGACTGTTTCAGGGAGGAAAGGGAAGGCCATCTGCGTTTTTCTGCTGCACTGGATACAGTCTCCATGGCAACCTGGTGCTCCTGCAGCAAAATCCCGAGAAAGACGGCCTGCTCCCCCGCCCCCACGCTTATGCACACGGGCGTCTCACTCACACAGGAGGCAGAATGCTGCTCATGTCTCAGCTGTCCACGCAGACAGAGTTCCTGTACAGCTCATTAATGCTGCTTTGCTGATTATCTCGTATACAAGGTTCTAAAACCAGTTTAAACAAAACCTAAAACAAGCGCAAAACCGGCCCTTATATCTCGGTTCCCTGTTATTTTCTGCCAGTGTTTATTCTGACTGATCTAACACTGCAGCTCAGCCTTTAAAGCTGAGCTTTATTTGCCAATCTTTCTAGCAATCTGTTATTGGAGTCCCCAGCAGGGTTTGATGATTTATCCCCGCTGTTTCTCCCATCAGCCTCCCTGCACCTCCAGTCTGTGTGTGAGAGAATTACATCTTGGGTTGAGGCCTGTAGCTGGGGATACCTCATAAATCAACCCCCACTTTCTGTTTGATGTTTTGGGTGTTTCTCATTTCCTCTGCAAACTGATTCAAAAAAATAATAGAGAAAACACACAAAATTTGGAGTGTGATCAGGAATTGAAAAAAAAAAATCAGTCTCTTTGTTGCTATCTCCTCTTCGCTTGGTTCAGCTTCCGCACTATTGGACCGTCGAGTACCCTCCCATTTTCACACCAGCCACTCAGATCCTTCGAGCTCTCTGCATCTTTTTTTGCCTCTCTCTCTCCCTCTCAGCCGGTGCAAACACACACACGCATTAAAGCCAGATCCCAAACCGCCTTCCCATCAGTCCACTCTCTCACACACCCTCTTTTCAACCTCTCTCTGTGGGGTGCTTTTCTTTGGCTTTGGCAATGCCAGGTTTAGCGAATGGATATCACAGCCCCCTGGAGGAGAACAAACTGAAACTTCCTCTCCATCCCTAAAGAACACACTGTAAGTGAATCTTTCTCATCCTTTCATGTCATCCCCATTACATGTTCTCTTCTACTCTCATAACTGACATCATGACATTTTTTTCTTTGCTGAATGGTAAAAGTCTTTTCTCCTTTCATGGCTTCCTTTTGTCCCATCACTCTTTATTCCCTTTACATATCACTGGCTAATCCACACACCCTGTGTTGTCTGTATGCAAAATAACACTGCGGCCCATTAGATGCCCTTTGATGGCTTTGCACTGTGCAGTTAAATATGAATACATTTTTGTATTTATATCACACTATCTGTAGGAGTGAGCTGGCTATGTTTATTGATGAGTGCAGTTGCAGGAAGTGCGGTAATCAGTCCAGTCCTGGTCGGAAAATATATGTCATATTATGCTGGGGATTGCTGACTCCAGAAAACTTTATGATTTCTGAAATGATTCCTCACAAATCAGTTTGCATTGGTTTGAAATTGAAATATTTTGTGCACCATTTATATCTCATTTTCTTCCTTACGTACAGTATTTTCTCTGCTGATTTCAGGTGACAATCTAGTTCGGCTTTAGCTGATTTTTATATTTTCAGATTTCAAATGCGTGTACAGTACCTTGCAAAAGTATTCATATGTTCCAACCACAAAGTAATGTAGTATAGTGGATTTTTATGTAATATGCCAACACAAAGTACAACATAAGCGGAAGGTAAAGGATACATGACTTTGAAAGTTTTCACAAATCTGAAAAGTGTGGCATCCATATGTCTACAGCCCCCTTTTATTTCGAGACCTCTAAATAAAATCCAATGCAGCCAACCGTCTTCAGAAGTTACCTGCTTTATAATTAGACTCCAATAGTGTGTAATTTTATCTCAATATAAACCCAGCTGTTCTGTGAATCGCGGGCCTCAGAGGTTTGTTAGGGACCATTAGAGAGCAAACAATGTCATGAAGGAAAACAAGAGACAGGTCAGCCATAAAGTTGTGGAAAAGTCTAAAGTATTATTCAGTTATAAATTAATATCTCAAGCTTTAAACACATCACAAAGCTCTGTTCAATCCACCGGTCCAATCAAACTGACAGGGCGGATAAGTAGTATGTCAATTAAATGAGCAGCCAAGTGAGCCATGTTAATAATAAGTATAAGGTGTTTTATGGAAGAGTGGCAAGAATAAAGGCATTAATAAATAAAATCAATAAGAAGTCTCATTTGCACTTTGCCCTAAGCCATGTAGATGGCACAGCAAACATGAGGAAGAAGGTGCCCTGGTCAAATGAGACTGAAAATTTATTTTTTTTCTTAAATGCTATGTGTGTTTCACTGTGAAACGTGGTGGCAGCATCATGCTGTCCATATTTTTCGTCAGCAGGGAAAGGGAAGCTGGTCAAAGTTGATGAGAATGTTGAGATAATTACAAGTCATTCCTGGAAGAAAACCTGTTAGAACCTGCAAAAGACTTGAGACTGGGGCAGAGGTCTCCTTTACAGCAGGGTGACAGCTCTAAACAGACAGCCAGAGCTACAAAGCTATGGTTTAGATCATAGCATATTTATGTGTTAGAATTGCACGAAGTCCAACACTTTCTATTCTGACAGAGCTTGAGCTATTTTTGCAAAGTAGAATGGGCAACAATTTCAGTCTCTAGATTTGCAAAGCTGGTAGAGACCTACCTCATAAGACTTGAAACTGTCACTGCAGCAAAAGGTGGTGCTAGTATTTTTTCAGGGGGCTGAATAAATGCAAGCTACACTACCCACTCCACACTTTTGTTTGTGAAAAGATTATAAAAACCATTAATCATCTTCACAATTGTGGTCTTCTATCACATATAATCCATATAAAAACAATAAACTTTGTGGTTGCAACATGACAAAACCTGAAAAAAACTCAATGAGTATGATTGCTTTTGTAAGGCACTTTCAAACCAAAACTGAAGCAACAACTGAGAAATGCACACTTCTTTCAGAACACCATATTTTAATCATGCACTGCCACTGATGTGTGTTATCTCCTTATCTCCTTTATTTCATGAAATATAACTAACATGGGTGTGTTTTCCTAACTCTGCTAACATACAACTGATGCACATGTGAGCAGAACCTTACATAGACTTGAAGCAGATGCTATGAATAGAATATTACGCTGGGATTTAATCAGCGGATGACTACAGCAGAACCCTTTTAAAGATGCATGAGCGGATAACCTGGGATGATGAACGAGGACGTTTTTGTAAACGTTTTAATGGTGACCTATGGGAACCTCTGGTTGATCTTCGCTGAGCAAAGGTTGGAATGTCCAGCTGGCATTAGAGGAATGTCCCAGGAGCTGCACTAGAGGGGTGGGAGTCAGTCGAGCAGAGATGTAAACTTAGCCGTGAAACGTGATGAATGGTAGCCAGCGTCACTGTAATGACGGGATTTTCTACTCTGTTTGTGCTGCAGTTATATTTACCTCTCTGCTTAGTTAACACTAAGGCGTTGATGCTGTCAATGTCAGACAGCTGCCGCTCTGTATAAAAAATAACTGGTTCACTCAGGTGTTCCTCAGCTTCTCTGATTTTTCCAGTTAAAGTCTGTGTAAATGATTAAAATGTGTCACCATATAAAACCAGTACCAACCGAAATCATTAAATGAAATTTAGTGACATCTGACAAAGAGAATGTCTTTAAGTTAATTCTAAGGCTACCTCCCATGTAAAATCATATGGCCTCAGCTGGGAAACCAGAGCTCATGTTGGGGATACTTGTTTTCACCAAGAGCAGTAAAATCACAGATTGCTTGTAGAGCTTAAACTATATATTTCTTTTCAACAAATTTTTTATGTATTACACTTTCCCCAACAGTATCAGTACCTTCTCTTTTCCTCCTTTTTGCCTCAAAACTCCAAATTCAAACCACACAGACAAAGAGAAAAATACGGCAACTGATGAAAAAGGTATTAAAAAATATGTGTAGATGTTATTTTCAGTTTATATGAATGTTTAAGCCTGCTTTGTTTAAAAAATATGACAGTTTATCCAGAAAACAGGACAGGTCCAATTACATCTCTGGAGAGGATTATCGGAACTCACCTTCCCTCCATTTAGTATTTATACAGGTATAAAAGATCAGAAAAAGGGCAGCTAGATTTGCTAGAATTAGTCAATTGTTTCCTTTTGTGCCAGTGCAAATAGTTGCTTAACCAGAAACCTTCATTTTAGCCTCAGCGCTTGGAAAAGAACAAGCATTACTCAGATTTCTCCTTTGACCCAGAAATTTTCCTTTTTTTTCTCACAGACGCCCCTCTCTGCTAACTCCTCTGGAGCTTAGGAGATGTATTATAAACAGGCACTCTGTGTTACAGGATGCACTGAAAATTCTGTAGGATATAGTTTCACAATGCTAGTGTATTAAACAGTTAAATAACAGTTACCAAATGTCTCATTCAGATGGTGCTCTATAAAACTGAGATATTGTTTGTGCTTTTAAAGGAACCACATACTTATCAACTGCTTGTTTTTATGTTTTTTATTCTGTTTCCCAGAAGTAACAACATGCAACAATAGCAGTGTACACCTGTGTGTCCGCCGCTATAAACTGTGTGGACACAGGCGCTTCCTGTGACACTCCGCACCGCTCAGCTCAGATCACACAAGCTGATAATTTTAGCAGTGCTTATGTCACTCAGTCCCCCGCTGTTTGTTGACAGGAAACAAAAAGGTACATCACTCTTGCCAGAGGACTGCACACAATAAAAGTGTTTCTTGTAACATGTTGGCCGACAGTCAGCATCACTTTTTTTCTGCCTTGTCATCGGGGTGACAGTTTAGTGTTCGAGGCAGATGATGATGCTCAGCATCACGGCTGAGTAGCTTAGGTGTTTGAACAGCCGTACCACTCTGAGCAATAAAGGTCTTTAAAGTGCCATTGACCCAATAGTCATTGATTAGATCCTAGAATGCTTGTGTTCAGATGGCATTAAAATTCCAAGAGCATTCTTTAAGCCTTGTTAGACTATCACAATTATAATGTACAGTGCTTAACAAAAGTGTTTAGAAACCTTGAACCTTTTCGCATCTTGTGAAATTACAACTACAAACTTCATCTTGTTTCATTGGGATTTTATTTGATAGGCAAAAAAAGGAGAACAAAACTGGGAAGTGGAAGGAAAGGGATAACAGTTACAAAAATCTTCCCACATAAAAGTCTTACAAAAGTGTCATGCGTTGGTATTCAACCCCCTTTACTCTGATACCTCTAAACAAAAGTCAACTAAAGAGAGAGGACACTTTTCAGTCACCCCCCCAAAGCGATAAGAAGTTTGCATTATGCAACAAAGAAGGTACTCTGTTCAGATGAGACAAAATAGTAGAACTATTCAGCCTAAATGCAAAACATTATGAGTGAAGAAAAACTCACACTGCACATCACCTGCTCACACCATCCTCGTGGGGAAACATGGTGGTGGCAGCATCATGCTGTGGGGATGCTTTTTCTTTAGCAGGGACAGAGAAGCCGATCAGAGCGGTCACATCCTAGACATAGTCCTGTACAGTCTAGTCTAGTACAACATTGTTCTAAACGACGTTGACTCAGTCAGCCACATACACGCCTCAGATTCTTGCTGTGAAAAATGTGGATTTGATGGCTTATTTTTCTCTGGAGACGTTTGTCACTCAAAATCCCAATAACAGAATTGCAGTTTGTGGGTGCAACATGACTAAATATGAAAACGTTTCAAGGGTATGAATACTTTTGTACCCCTTCTAGTGTGTGAAATACAAAATAATGACTATGCAGACCATATTAAGAATGGTTTACTACCCAGTTAACCACATGCATTTTCGTCATGCTCTGAATTTTGATGCACGTTTATGATTGAATAACAAAATGTACATTCTTTGACATTCTTCACTGTGTGTGATGTTGATCTGTGTGAGCAAAAAGCCCATGGCAAAGTTCCTTTGTTTTCACATTGCATTTGGTGTGCTTTTCTTCTGTGTTTTCAGCTCTTACATAAAGTCCTCTTTTGACCTTTTTCTTTCTGAAATCACTCATATTTTGAAAAACCTCTAAACTGTCCACCTTTTCCTTTAACAGGCTGAGCCTGATACATTTCCGCCCACCTGAATCAGTATGGTCTGGTTTCAGTATGACTGATCTGTTTGTCTTAATGTTGTCCGGCTCAGGGCATTTATTCCCTCAGTTATTTAAAGAAACAAATTATTTCAAGATCAGCTCCTCTACCCTGTGGCACAAGCACTTATTTTATTGAAATACTCTGTGCAGGGAAAGAAAGGTACAGTCAGATAATAAAAAAGAAGCATGAGGAAAAAAAATCCTTGCTTCATGTACTGTCCCTTTTGAATGTTTTATAGGATCTCCATCTATATAAGGTTGGTGTACAAGCTTACATAACCGGCTGTTCCGTTTCGGTTCTGGTGTTCTGTGTGAAATCCATGCGAGAATAGTAAATGTCAGTGTAAAAAGACTTTGGATGACCTTCACATTCAGTTCAAGGCAGAGGAGAAATAGTTTATTATGTTTAAGGTTGGCCATGTTACAGACAGGGTCTGTGTTAAGATATAGAATCTGCACAATATAGTTTGAGAGGCGAATGAACTGTGTCTATGTGCCCAACCGAGCTGCTCATGTATCTGTTCCCTAATGCTCAGCTGCTGAAATCTGCTGTCTGGCTCTATGCTTTTCATTCCAAGAGTCACTTAAGCTTCCAAGAGAGGAAAATAAAGAGATTTTAGGACCTCGGCAGCCACATAATTACAATCATCAGCATGATGCTGCCACTATCATGCTTCAACATGGAAATGGTGTGAAGTGCAAAGTTTTTCACCATACAAAACGTTTTGCAAGTAGGCCCTACAGTTTATTTTTGGTCTGATCTGGCCAGAGTACCTTTTTTGGTAAGTCTGATGTCTTCCCTAGATAATGACAATGTGCAAACAGCACTTTTTATGGCTTTACTTCAACAAGGGCTTCCTTGTTGCCTCATCTTGCCATATAGGCTAGATTTGTGGAGTGCACAACTTGAAAGTGTCCTTCCAACAGATTCTCCCACCGGAGCTGCAAATCTCTGCAGTCCCTCTAGAGTTACAATGTGCATCTGTAAACTGGGCAAAACAGAAATCGGTCATGAAGGCTAGAGAGAGGTGCAACAGGGTGATTCAAAAAAGGATTAATTCAATAGTGTGCACACAAAAACCTGGCATTTCAACAGGGGTGTGTGCACTTTTCAGACCCACGTCATATAAGGACATTTTACGGTTGAATGCAACTTCCACTTCAGTCCTTTATTTCAATTTATTTCTCACATATTGAAAACTGCATACTTCCAATTCAATGCTCTGCATAATCTTGATCAGGAATGTCGTTCACAGAAGTAATGTTAAAACAGCTGGCTAACTCTTAGTTAAAGAAAAACATCAGATTATTATTTCCAACCACTGATAAAGTGGTTTGCATTCCCACTTTGGTTCTTTTATCTACATATTCATGTCTTGTGTTTTCATTGAAATACAAAAACAAGATACTCAATAAGTTCTGATAATTCCTCCTCATTCCTTATCAAGAGGTATGCCGACACAACACAGCTAACCTTGCTCTCTTTGCGCATGATCGCAGATGCTTAAAAACATTCAAACTGCAGTAACAGAAACAAAGCTTTGGGATATTATTGCCACAGAATATGCATGAATAAGGTGTACGGTGTAATTATTACCTACAGTGGAGATTTCAGAAAAGAAAGTTACATTTGAACGTTTAGCAAGATGTTTATCCTCAGTAGTTCCATTTAGCTGGCTATCAGAGTATAACTGCTTTTTAAAACAGTGTGTGCTGCTGGAAGCATGTGACAGTCAGTGGTGTGAAGGGAATGAGAACTGATAGTTCTATATATAGACATATATGTATGCAGAGGCTTACGACTGGACTGTACAGGAGATCAGAGGGCTGTCGAGCATGCTAATGAGCTGTTGCTGGCGTGCATTCTTCTCTTTACGTCTCTTTATGAGGAAAAAACTCAAGACTTAAACCTCAGAGCAGTCTTACCTGAAGGGATATTACAGCGCTGGCGTATTTCGAGCTTTTATTGATTTGTTAAAAAATAAAGTGAATTTTAAAAGCAATATTTGGGTTTAAGTTTATTACAGATTTTCTCTAATCCATACATGGTTGACTGTTTTAATACAAACTAAAATATTCACATAAATTACCACTAATATTTGTTGAATGTCCCAAACTAAGTTGCAACATCACCACCATCAAGATTCTTGAATTATTCTGGCTGAGTTTTGGCATGTTTTTATGGTCAGAGATGGTAGAGTTTATTTTAATTGTTTCTATACTTGGCATGAACCTGACTTTAAGGCATAGTTCGCTCATTCCTAATAATGTTGAGAATGTTATCAGATCAGTACTAGAAGCTTAATGTTTGCCATGCTTTATCCATTCCAAAAGACAGGTCCAACTCTGTTCAAGCTTCAAGCATCCAACCAAAACTGTCACTATGAGATGAAACTATGTTAGTTGTGATGTTCAGAAACAGCCCAGGAGCTTCAAAGGTTTAACCAATCACTATATAACTGGAAGCTTCTGGAACCTCAGCATCACTGTCACGCAGCTTTTACATCAGCATAACCTAAGGACATGCAGACCAAGAAGGAAACCCATCTTCAAAATTGACGCCTTCAAGCTTGACAGACATGTGCAGCAGCCAATATATGCATGTCTAACACCTTCTGAAAAAGTTTTTATAGTCGGATAACCCAAAGATTGAGCTGGTTGGCCACAGCGGCAAAAGTATGTTGGGTTGAGTAAATGAAGGCATTGAAACCTCATAACACTTTGTAAAGAATCAAGCATGCTTAGGGTCTGCTTTGCTGCCAGTAGTACTGGTGCAATGCACAAAGAGGATGGAACAAGAAAGAAGGAGGACTACCTTTAAATCACCTTTATTACACGACTGTGCTTAAAAGTCAGATCTGTGCCAGAAATCCAAGAAATACGCATAAACTAAACCATTTCTGTTAGAAGGAATAGTCAAATATCCACTCAGATTATGCCACAAGCTTGTTGATGACCACAAAACGTGTGTTATTTCTCTGCAACTTCCAAGCAAAATTTATCCAAATAGTGTATAACTAATAAAGTAAATTTTCAGTAAATTCTAACTTCAGATTCATTGACGTTGTTTGCTGTTTAGGTCTACAGTGTCGCAGTGGTTAACACTGTTGCCTTGTAGCAGGAGGGGTTCGAATCATGGCCCATGCTGGATCTGCAGTCAGTTGTGTGGGTCCTCCAGCTTTCTCCCACAGTCCAAAACCATGACTGTTAATTGGTCTTTAAACTTCCCCATACGTATGAGTCTGTGTTTGTGGTTGTTTTTCGGTCTGTTACCCTATGATGGACTAATGACCTTTCCGTGGTGTAGACCAGTGGTCCCCAACCTTTATATCACCGTGGACCGGTCAACGCTTGACAATTTTACTGTGGCCCGGGGGGTTGAACCATCATGTTGGTGTGCCCGCTGAGACTCACAAACTTAACAACACGCAGCTGCTCTGTTCTGCATATTTCTGCCGTTTTTAAGGAGATATACAGGGGTTGGACAATGAAACTGAAACACCTGGTTTTAGACTACAATAATTTATTAGTATGGTGTAGGGCCTCGTTTTGCGGCCAATACAGCGTCAATTTGTCTTGGGAATGACATATAGAAGTCCTGCACAGTGGTCAGAGGGATTTTAAGCAATTCTTCTTGCAGGATAGTGGCCAGGTCACTACGTGATACTGGTGGAGGAAAACGTTTCCTGACTCGCTCCTCCAAAACACCCCAAAGTGGCTCAATAATATTTAGATCTGGTGACTGTGCAGGCCATGGGAGATGTTCAACTTCACTTTCATGTTCATCAAACCAATCTTTCACCAGTCTTGCTGTGTGTATTGGTGCATTGTCATCCTGATACACGGCACCGCCTTCAGGATACAATGTTTGAACCATTGGATGCACATGGTCCTCAAGAATGGTTCGGTAGTTCTTGGCAGTGACGCGCCCATCTACCACAAGTATTGGGCCAAGGGAATGCCATGATATGGCAGCCCAAACCATCACTGATCCACCCCCATGCTTCACTCTGGGCATGCAACAGTCTGGGTGGTACGCTTCTTTGGGGCTTCTCCACACCATAACTCTCCCGGATGTGGGGAAAACAGTAAAGGTGGACTCATCAGAGAACAATACATGTTTCACATTGTCCACAGCCCAAAATTTGCGCTCCTTGCACCATTGAAACCGACATTAGGCATTGGCATGAGTGACCAAAGGTTTGGCTATAGCAGCCCGGCCGTGTATACTGACCCTGTGGAGCTCCCGACGGACAGTTCTGGTGGAAACAGGAGAGTTGAGGTGCACATTTAATTCTGCCATGATTTGGGCAGCCGTGGTTTTATGTTATTTGGATACAATCCGGGTTAGAACCCGAACATCCCTTTCAGACACCTTCCTCTTGCGTCCACAGTTAATCCTGTTGGATGTGGTTCGTCCTTCTTGGTGGTATGCTGACATTACCCTGGATACCGTGGCTCTTGATACATCACAAAGACTTGCTGTCTTGGTCACAGATGCACCAGCAAGACGTGCACCAACAATTTGTCCTCTTTTGATTTCTGGTATGTCACCCATAATGTTGTGTGCATTTCAATATTTTGAGCAAAACTGTGCTCTTACCCTGCTGATTGAACCCTCACACCCTGCCCTTACTGGTGCAATGCAATCAATGAAGACTGGCTACCAGGCTGGTTCAATTTAGCCATGAAACCTCCCACACTAAAATGACAGGTGTTTCAGTTTCATTGTCCAACCCCTGTATTATTGTGAGAGCCAAGAGCAGCTCATTCTACACATATTTTGCGTCGTTCTATTTATACTTTTGGAACGGCGTCGACGAATGCGTGCTACGAGCAAGGCGTTCTCTCCCTCAACGTGTTGCTAAGCAACGCCCAGCTGAACAGGTATGATTTTATAACTTTATATACCTTTGATACCAGCGACAATGGCTTGTTAAGTTCAAAGAGACGTTTTGTTCCGTTTAAAGGGACCAAAAGTAACAGGAGTGAATCGACCTGCATCTTTATGAACGTAATGTTATGCATATAACTACTGTTCCCTGAAGGAGAGTAACGAAGTACAACACATGGCTGCCCCGCTGCTCAGCTGGGCTCGGTGAATAGCGGCTATCGAACTGAGTAATGACGACGATGACGGACAGGTACACAGTGCAGGCGGGGCCTATCACCTGTCGTCATCACATCATTTGCCTAGGAGGCGTGATTAGAGGTGGCTTCAGCCAGGACACGCAGGGCGTGATATCCCATACTCATGTGTTGTACTTCGTTACTCTCCTTCAGGGAACAGTAGTTATATGCATAACATTACGTTCCCTTTCAGTCGATTCACTCAGTACAACAAATGAGTATGGGACTTATATAAACGCCCCGCAGAACAGCCATCAAACCTGGATCATGCACTGCATACTAGTGCAGCACTTCAGACCCAGCAGAAAGAACAGAGTGAGCCACAGAAGGGGTTGTCACATCCAAACGATAAAACTTTACAAATGTGTGCGGCGAAGACCAGCTGGCTGCAGCACAAATGTCACTCATGGGCACCCCTCTAAAAAGGGCCCAGGAGGTCGCTATGCCCCTGGTGGAGTGAGCCCTCACACCACGTGGCATTGGGAGACCCCTGTTGCTGTAAGCTAGAGAAATAGCCTCCACAATCCAGTGGGAGAGTCTTTGTCTGGACAGAGCTTTCCCCCTTCCTGGGTTAGCAATACACACAAACAGTTGATCACACAACCTCACAGTCTGTGTACGGTCAATGTAACTGCACAGTGCACGTAAAGGGCACAGGAAGTGTAACCTCCTTTGTTCCTCAGATGCAAAAGGAGGTGGACAAAAACTAGAAAGCTCCATAGTCATGGAGCTGTAGTCCGAAGGTATAACCTTAGGAAGATAAGCTGCATTAGGTCGCAAGGTGACCTTGGAACCATCAGGTGAAAAGTGTATGCAGGTAGGATTTACAGACAAAGCATGGAGGTCTCCAACCCCCTTTGCAGTTGTCAGAGCAAGAAGCAGAGCAAGCTTATATGAAAGGAACTTCCCATCTACTGACTCCAAAGGTTCAAATGGAGGGTCACAAAGAGCTTCTAGTACCAATGTGAGATCCCAGGAAGGAAAACTGGGTTTAATCACAGGTCTGAGTCTACGAACCCCCTTTAAGAAGCGCACAGCCAGAGGATGAGCACCTGGTGTGACTCCATTAAAACCAATATGGCAGGCAGAAATGGCAGCCAAGTAGACTTTAATTGTGGAAAAGGAAAGACCTTTATCCAGCAGATCCTGCAAAAACGTTAAAACGTCTACCATTAAGCACTGAAATGGAACAATGTGCTTGTCCTCACACCACTGCTCAAAAGCCCTCCATTTATAAGAGTATAAGCCTCTAGTGGAGGATGCTCTTGCATTCTGGATTGTTGCCACCACATCAGGGGGGAGGCCTTTGGCTAATAAGCTGGACCTCTCAGCAGGTAAGCATGCAGCTTCCACAGCTCTGGGTGTGGATGAAATATCTCCCCCCTGCCTGAGTGAGGAGATCTCGGCAAACGGGGAGCTGCCACGGCTCTGCTGCCAGCAGGCTGATTATCTCGGAATACCATGACTTTGCAGGCCAACGGGGTGCTACCAAAATTAGGGACAGACCCTGTTTGCGCACCCTATCTAGTACAGGTAGTATCATTTCCACTGGGGGGAATGCATACAGAAGTACATTGGGCCATGGATGGGCCAGGGCATCCACTCCCAGTGGAGCATCCTGATCTGTTCTGGAAAAGAACAGAGGACAGTGGGTGTTGGCTCTGGTGGCAAAAAGATCTACTGTTGCTGTCCCAAACAGACACCATATCTGTGCCACCACGGAGGGGTGAAGCCTCCACTCTCTCACCCGAGGTCTGCCTCTGGAGAGCAAATCTGCACCCAGATTCAGTCGTCCCGGGACATGAGTAGCTCTGATAGACAGAAAGCGTATGCTGCACCACTGCAAGAGGGTGTGAGATAGCTTCAGGAGAGGAAGTGAACGAGTCCCTCCCTGTCTGTTTATGTATGAAATCACAGTGGTGTTGTCTGTCCTGACCAGAACATGTTGGTTTAACAGAACCTGGCAGAAATGTTGCAGAGCCAGCAGAACCGCTAAGAGCTCCAAGTAGTTTATGTGGAGTTTGGATTGTGCTGGTGTCCAAACCCCCTTCACAGCCACGCCGTCGCACAAAGCCCCCCACCCCCTCAGGGAGGCATCCGTGGATACCACCTTGCGAAAGGTTACTCTCCCTATAGGCGAACCTCGGCACAACAGTCCTGGTTCCCGCCAAGGGCTGAGAGCCGACATACAGGCAGTGGTTATCGTTAGCTTTCTGCTGCGGTGACGCCATGCACCGGTGAGAGCGGGTCCACCGCTGGAACGGGCGCATCTTCAGTAGACCGAGTGGTACTACTGCAATCATAGATAACATTATACCCATCAATTGTAAGATAGTCTGGAAACGCAGTTTGTGTCCCAACTGAAACTGAGCGAGGCAGCGGTAAAACGCGGCCACTCTGTGGTCAGAAAGACGTGCCCTGCTTGTCAGGGAGCATATTTCCAGACCGATAAATGAAAATTGCTGGCTTGGGATCAACGAGCTTTTCTGAGAGTTTACCAAAAATCCTAGGGCCTGAATGTGTGACAGAACCCGAGACAGCTGCACTGTCGCCTGCTCTCTGGAACTGGCTATTAAAGCCCAGTCGTCCAGATAAGTTAAAATGCGGACGCCTGTTTCTCTGAGAGGTGCTAGCGCTGCCTCTACACATTTTGTAAAGGTGCGAGGCGCTAGAGACAGACCGAAAGGCAGTACGAGGTACTTGTAAGCCTTGCCCTCGAAGGCGAATCTCAGAAACTGTCTGTGGTCCGGATGTATCGCTACGTGAAAGTAAGCGTCTGTCAGGTCGATCGTGGCGAACCAATCTCCCGGGCCGATGGCACTCAGAAGCTGCTTGAGTGTTAACATCTTGAACTTGTATGTTCGGAGGTATTTGTTCAGAACTCTCAAGTCCAGGATTGGACGAAGCCCGCCCCCTTTTTTCGGAACAACAAAATAACGGCTGTACCAACCTCTGTTCATGTCCGACTGAAGAACCGCACGGATAGCTCCTTTTGCCAACAGTGTATTTATCTCCTCTCTCAGAACTTCTGCTGCTTGGGCTATTACCGCCGTGTGTACCACACCAACAAAGCGGGGTGGTCTCCGGCGAAACTGTAAACGGTAACCCATAGCAACGGTCCTCTCCACCCAAGGTTGGAGTGCACATGCGTGCCACATATGGAGACGTGCAGCCAGGCAACTGGCCTGCGGCACTGTTGGTGGAACGGTGCTGACCTCTCCCGACATGCGAGAGAGGTGCAGCCTCATTTGGCTGTCGCCTGCAGGCTTTTGATTTTGACTTTTTTCCATAGAAAAAACTGTCTTTATTGAAACGTTTGGAGCATACATACAAACATTTGGAACAACTGCAGTGCTCAGAAACACATTCAACGCACCCAAACTGGGGGCTTTTAGTGCAAATACATTTGTGGGGGAATTGTGCTTGGGAGACTGTGTGGGGGAAACGCAGCACCTCTTGGGACTGGGATCCCAAACAACACCAGAAAAACATCTTTTGGGCGGCACCCGCCGAAAACTGGCAAACATGTCTCCCTGCTCCTGAAACCCCTGAATCTCGAATCCCACAGCTAGGAGGACTGTGTCTTTTTCTTCCGGGACGTCGTCTTTCGGGGAGCTTGGCCGTGGTTCTGTGGCTGTGCCGTCTGAGGGCTCAAGCTCACGGGCCGCGTCATCCTCTTCGGTGGGGGTGGCGGTAAAGCTGGTTTGCGAGTGCCCGAGCTGGATTTGGGTCTAACATCTCGCCTGGGGATGATACTGCGCAGTGCTTTAGTCTGCTTTTTCCTCAGCTCGAATTTCGCCTGTATTGCGTCGAGAGATTGCCCAAACAGCCTTTGCGCAACCACCGTTGATGCCATCCCTCTGCCCAGTGACAGAGCTGCACATATACGCGGAGAATGTAGTCAGCGGTGATTCTCACCTCATTCAAGAGCGGCATAAAAGGGCTCTCCAGCGGTGTTGCGGCTCCAAGCTCCGCCAAGTGCATAGCTTGGTATGTTTGCAGCATTGTAATGGAGCTCAGGGCACGAGCGGTGGTAGCTTGAGCCCTGTAGATTTTCTCCAATTGAGCAGCGGAGAACCTACAGTGCTTAGACGGAAGCGATGTTGGACCACCCACACCATGATTTTGGGACGGGGCCAGATATGCTGCCAAAGATGGTTCCGTAGGCAGAGTATTCACCAGCCCGGCTTTTTCGGCGCCTTCCAGGTCCAGATACTGTCCATAACCTGGCACCATGACGTGGGTAGACAGTGGTTTGTTCCATGAAGATGTCAACTCAGAGACAAAGTCTGGGAACATGGGTAGATGGTGCTTGACTGCGGCCGGCTCCGAGGGGAGATAAAACCCAGCGAATCGCGATGGCTTCTCCGCTGGAGGTGGGGAGGGCCATTCCACGTCCAGGGTATCAGCTGCACGGCGGCAGAGAGAGAAAAAAAAAAGTGTCGCCCGGGTCTGCTGGCACAGCAGCGGCAGCCTGACTCGGCAGAGACTCAGCCTCATCATCGGACAGACCATGAACATCCAAACCGATGTCCAGTACGTCCTCCTCTCCCTGCAGGGGTTCTAGTTGACGCTGAGACCGAGCACCTGCATTATTGGCTAGCCCATCAACTTACTCCATATGGTCTGCCCAGCTGGAAGCGGGGACTTCGACCGAAAAGCTGTCCTCATCAGAATCGGACGAAACTGGGTTTCCCGCCTCGGAGAGCAGTGGGTCTCGCCACAGCAGCCTCTCCCAGCACCTTCTCGAAGAATTTAACCCGCCTCTCCAGGGTCGAGCGACGAAGCTGGCGACAGAACGCACATGCTTCGGGCTCCGCCAACGCTCTGCGAGCGTGAACGATCCCGAGACAGACGGGACAAGCCTCATGCTGGTCCTTCTCATGAAGCGAGAAGCCACATCCCTGAGGACAGGGACGAATAGAAGACTTCTGCTTTGCTTGCGTTAGCTTTGTGCTCATCCCTAACCACGAAAGCCAGACAGAACTGCTTGAAATTAGCGCTTCGCGGGCAGACACGCTTACCAGCAGGCAGCAGTGACTAACTCCAACAAAAGCAGTTGAACTAGTTCCAAGTAGCCTTTAGAAAGAGACACAGAGCTAACCAGCAGCAGCTAGCTAACCTGACTCAAAGAGGTGTTCTTAGCGAGGTGAGGAGCGTAAGAACTGAGTAATGACGACGATGACGGACAGGTACATAGTGCAGGCGGGGCCTGTCACCTGTCGTCATCACATCATTTGCCTAGGAGGCGTGATTAGAGGTGGCTTCAGCCAGGACACGCAGGGCGTGATATCCCATGCTCATGTGTTGTACTGAGTGAATCGACTGAAAGGGAACATACCATTTGTCAAGCTGCGGCACTCTTTGTTGTGCCATTGTCTAAGAAAAACACCGTCCCGGTCTTCATTGGCCATCCTCAGTACAAAACTCAGCCGTAATTTGGTCCAATGCTTCATCCACGGTTTAAAACGTTTTTCGGGAAGCCATTGGGGTTAAAAAACCAAATAATCCAACACAAGAAATTATTTTAAACAAACACATACATGCTCAGCTGCATAATCGGTTCTGCCCTGTTTGAACTCGATGTGGATTTTTGAAATACGCGCCATTACGCATATTCATAACCATAGTTTGGATGGGCCACAAATGATCCCTCCTTTTCATCCTTAGAGCCAGTAGAATAAAGTTATCTCCAAGTCTTTCACGTCAATCCCACCAATCAGGAAGCAGAGGCCGAGACTTCCGGTGACTCAATTTTGTAAGGTGTGTTTTACTTTCTGATTCAACTGCTTGTAGTTTTAACTGTGTTTGGTGTTCGTAGAAATTGTTTATATCGGCTTTTAGCCAAGATTCTGATGTTTCAGAGGATACCACACATGTCTATGTTTAACTAAGGGAAGTTTGAGCAATAAAGATAGGGAAAAAAAAAACTGGAGCTTCCTCCGTTTGCGGGGGGGTGGGGCCTAAGTTTAATTATTTCTTGTGTGGCCCGGTACCAATTGATCCACGGACCAGTACCGGTCCGCGGCCCCGGGGATGGGGACCACTGGTATAGACCATTGATGGATAAATGAATGGATGTTTGCTATTAAATTATTTTACCTTGAAAAAAGAACAGTGCAAACAAATCATAAGACCAAACTTAATATGAAATTTATGACGTTCTCACTGAAACTGTAAATAGACATCCTAGTATGTTCACCCTATTTGCTGTTCCTTCTGTTTTGTTCCCATGTTCTTTAATTAAGAACATTAACTCTTAAGAAGGGGATTCTTCTTACTCTTACTATAAATGCTCCTACAGCTGTTATTTTTGTATACATTATATATTTTAGCATTTTTAAAGAAAAGAAACATGTTTACATTTCAGGGAGAAACTTAACTGTAACAAGGCAAAGTGTTTTGAGAAAAAAATTTGGACCATGGTCAGTACATAGTAACACATCGTTTGGCTACCAAGCTTTTAAACACTTTTTATTGTTTCAGCCAAGGTGTGATGCTGTGTGGTTGTTGCTCAGCTACAAGGTTAGTTGTAGGGCAATGTTTCAGGGAACAAGGCCAAGAGAAACTAATTAAAACATCTGTGCTTGAGCGCTGGGACACGGACAGGCCAGATAAAAGCAGCAAGCCTCCAAGGTTCTTCTTTGGGATCAACACATTCAGTATTTTGTGTAAACATTTTTTTCTTGTGTGGAAACAGGACTAGGAGCAATGCTATATACATTTCTGGTTAGAAGTAACTCTGCATTGGCATGAATGCCAAAGAGTTTTTAGGCTATTTGGATAATGCAATATGCAAGTATAATGAATTTTACAAAACAAGAATTAGGTGCACAATTTTGAATTTATTTAGTATTTTCTCTGAACAAATGTGTATACATAGGCTGTTACATATGTATACACTAATATTTGTTTAGATGCTCATTAAAAGGCTGAGAAACCACATGGTTGCGACATAATTCTGGCTAGAAAGAAGAAAGAGCTATTTTCTTTGGTATGTATCCAGCTTTAAAGCATAGTCAATACATTTTCAAGAGTTGAGTTCAAGGTTATTCAAATAGCTGAATGTCAGCCTGCTTTATTCGCTTTAAAAACTGGTGACACTGGTGTTCTAGCATTTTTCAATTTATGACTGGCTTAATCCTCCTGGGTTCCTGAGTTTTTCCTTTAAATCACAACTAATTTACTTGAATCTGAGGTGCCAGATGAAGGAATCTTGGACATAGCTGAAAGTTCCAGCAGGTCAAAAATCCCAAACACACATAAAAACGTTTTGTGGAAGGCTTACATTTGGCTTTCCAAATGCCCTTTTCAATATCCCAACCTTAAATCTATTGAACATTAGTTGACTTTCCTAAAAAGAACGAATGAGGTGACAAGTGACAAATCAATTTAGATGAACTCTACCATTGCTACCAAGAGATGTGGCCAAATGTCCAGGCAAGATTTTATGAAAAGCCTCAAATATTAGTGGCTGTGTTATGTATATAATCGAGCCTGTAAGGTAAAAATTTAGAAAAAATTGAAAGTTGTTCTGTGGTAGACTACTTAACAACCCCTTTGATGCACCCCTTTTGGTAAAATTAGCATTTAGCCTTAAATCTGTCTATCGTAAATTTGGAAATGTGATTGGTATCATTGTCCTGTTGGGAATGTTGTATTTTTCCTAAATCTGGAACTTTTTGAAGGGTGATGATTGCATCTGTCATTGGCAGCTGTTTTGCTGATTTATTCATTCAGCCTTCAGTGACTTGAAATGTTGTGAGTTTTGCTGTCAGCACAAGTTCAAACTAAGCTTCAGTTCACATGCAGTACCTGGAAATAATTTGTTTTCCTAGATGATGTGCAGTGTTAGTTTTTCTATTAATCATAGGGGTTTACATGTAGACCCAAAAAGGTTAATTTTGGTCTCATCTAACCAGAGCACCTTCCTCCACATGTTTGCTGTGTCCCCTATATGGCTTGTGGCAAACTGCAAGAAAACAAAATCTTTCGGCAATGGCTTACTTCTTGCCACTCTTCTAGATGTGTAGAGTGCCCCATTAAAATGTTGTTGAATACTCTTGCAAGGCACTATTTTCTTATATATGTCATACATAAATTCTTGCCAACTTCTCCCCTTTTTGGTTATAGTAGATCAAAGTCAGCTATTTGTTTCCTGAGGGAAAAAGTACACATTTTCACTCTAATTCTCATCAATCTCCAATCAAAAGACTCCCCAGATGAGCCTCAACATCAAATTCTTCCTTAGCGTCACCCATTCCACCACTGTGGTGAAACCCAGATTGTTGTAGAATGATCCTCGCCGGTAAGCTATTTTCTATTATTAGAACGATTTAAGGCTGGAGTGCTGCATGTGGAATATTGTTCATATCAGATATCCTCTCCAAAATGACTTTCTGTGAAGCAATAAAAATACATGCTCTCAAATTGTTCAATCAAGGGACAAATTGTTTGCTAAAATCAATGTGGACATACCAGTTACCAGATAAAGTTTTAGCAATCCTTGTTAGGAGACTGAAATATTTAAAACAGTGTCACAGTGAATTCAACAGTGAATTCCTTTACAGACAGACGTTTGAATGTTCTCTGAGTGCTCTCCTCATCCTCTTATCCCTCACTTCCTGCTATCCCCAACACAGCAGTCTGCAGGCCCATGAGTTTTGAATGATGGGGGATTTTTAGAAAAGGTGCGGGAGGAACCAGAGGAAGTGGTGCGGGGGAGGAGGAATATACGACTGGACTCAATCCGTACAGATTAACGGCAGATTGATGGGGTGAGAACCGTCACCTTCTGGCCCAGATTATGCTCTGACCACATCATAACAAGACAAAGCTTCGGCACTGGGTGCAAATTTTATTTATTGGCAGCACATTTTAGCTATAGTGCCTTGCAAAAGCATTCACGGCACTTGAACCTTTGCACATTTTTAACATTAAACTTAAATGTTTTAATGTTTTATTGCGATTTTAAATGAGCAGTAAAAGTTAGAGTTTGATTGTTTAGTCAAAGAAAAACAATACGTGATTTTCAGTCGTATCAAAAAATCAATATCTGAAAGTGTGACATCCAACTGTATTCAGCCTCCTTTACTCTGATACCTCTAAATAAAATCCAGTTACATATTAGTAAATAGAGTCCACCTGTGTGTAATTTAATCTCAGTTTAAATACAGCTGTTCCGTGAAGACCTCAAAGGTTTATTGGAGAAAATATGTAAACAGACAGCATCATGAACACCAAGGGACACAGCAGACATGTTTGTAATAAAGTTGTGGAGATGGTAAAAGCACAGTTTGTCTAAAATTGAAGTTACTGGCTTACATGCAAAATGGGGGAAAACACCCTGAACACACCATCCCTACTGTGCCATGCCCACACAGAATGATACTGTTGGCATGCATTTCTTCAGCAGTGACAAAGAAGATGGATGGAGCTAATTACAGGGTAATCATGGGAGAAATATAGGGACAAAAAACGTAAACAGCTGCTGCTACATGGAAATAGTTTAGATCAAAGCATAATCACGGTCTAGAATGACCCAGTTAAAGTCTAGACCGAAATACAACTGAGAATCTGGGACTAAATGAGAAAATTGGCACTCCAGTCAGATTGGATGTTCTCCATCTAATCTGACTGAACTTGATGTGCAAAGCTGGTAGGTACAAACAACCAAAGAGTTGCAATTGTTAAAAAAAAAATATTCAATACAAAAATGCAGTGGTGCCAAAGACATTCCTCAAGAGCTCTACTGTCCTGTATGTTCAAGATTCTTCCTAGTTCAACACACCTGAACCAGATGAATGGTTCATCATCATGCCTCTGTAAAATGTGACGACATGCCGAGTAGGTAATTAAACAGTTTGATTCAGTGGTGTTAGATCAGGGATACATCTAATACATACAGGACATTGGCCCTTGTGGAGTGGAGTTCCAAAGCCCTGCAGTAATGGCTCAGGAAGACTGTTTTTATTACTAACATGTGAAAAGTTGTACGGATGTGAACACTTTTCCCAGGCTCTTTAATTTTCTAATAAAGATCCACTTTTAGTGTTACTGTCAGGGTTTTTCTTGTTTGTTGATCTTTGGTGGACTTATGTTCCAAAAAGGAGACATCAGTAATTATATTAAACTGACTTTTCTTTATTTCCTAGCTTGTGTTGGCTTGTGTGCTTTGGTATGTCCTGGCTAGCAAAGGTATGATGTTTTTCTACCAAAAGAAAAAAAACCTGGTGGCTAGATTAGATAATATCAAGAATTATGCTTCTTTCAGATTTGTCCAATGGTTGTATTTTAAAACATTAAAATGACACATTTTCTTATGAGGCAGCAGGTTAACGTGTATGATTAGTTTGGAGATTTTTCTTTTTGTCTTACCTCTCATTCCCTTTTGCCAGCACAAATTGTTGGCCTATGATGCAATCTGTCATCCCCCCTAGCCTATGTTCCCCAGCCAATCAGAGAGCAGCAGTAGGAGGGTATGCAGTTGGCTCATGCTTGTAAACAGCTCTGACAGTAGGAGGGTCGGTTTAAAATTACAGCCCCGCCCTCTGTTGTCATCTGCGTTCAACCTTTTACAGTGCGAGATTTTACATGGAAATAGGAAAAGCAAGGGGAGGAAAAGAGCCAGTGGAGTGAGCAGTAACATGTGAGTCAGGGTGTACAGTTGTTCCTCAGGGAAACTCACACATACCAGCTATGAAGCCTTCTAGACGGTTGTTGTCCTCACTGCTGACAGTAGGTAGTGACTCTGTCAACTCTGTCTGTTTTTGTCCTTATATTCATGTTGTCTGCATGTGTGACTTTACAGTCTTCAGATTGGTGTTTGCACAGGCCGTCAGCACACATTTGCTGGCATTGTGCAGGTGCCTCACAGCGACCAGAAGCAGGAAAGATGCTTACCCTGTATTTATACTGTCTGTCCCTTTCGCATGCTGCTGTTGAAATGTAAGGTTACCATTGAACTTCCTGTGTCTTTATTTCCATGCATGGGCCATAACGACGAGTGAGCATAAACTGGGAGAATCATGCTGTAGTATAAACCCAACAGCAGAGGTTTTAGCTCTCAAAGAGAAAATCAGCTACTTTGTATTCTGTAAAGCCGACAGTGAATGGAGGCATTGTGTGCCTGGGTGTTAGCTTTTTGTTGCACACAAACCAAATGCTGGACACATGCACTGGACATATGCACACACACACACACACACACACACACACTTACAAAGAACGTCTAATCCTAAGAGTTTTGGAGAATTGCTCATGACTGAGGTCACCCCAACATTGCTGCTGTTTCCCAGTGAGCATGAAAGCCAAGGGAATTAAAACACTCATCATTTTTATGGTATCAGTTGACAGCTCCCTGCAAGATGCATCCTTTCATAAATACGCACATCATTTTTTTAAGCTTCCTGCAGTCCTGCCTGTTTGTGTTTGGCATCATGCTACCCCGCCGTGTTGGACTGCTGCACCTAAACTCAAATCTGCACGCCTTCAATCACTTTAGAGCCTGATAGTCAAATGGTCATGGTTACTTAGGAGCATTAAATCGAAAAATTGTGCCCCACTTTGGAATTTAACTGTGCATGGATAAATGCACAGAGTTACAGTTTTCTGAATGCATTTAACTCACATCTATGATTGTGCTCACCTCTTTACTGATATGAAGCAGGAGTTGTTGCAGTTTTCAGTTGTTTGATGGAACTGGAACAAAATCTCTTTTAAAATGCAGTTCATGCTTGAGAAAACATTTCCAGTAAAAGCTTAAATTCAAGTGGCCCTTTTTTTGATTAGCCTCCTGTGCCACCAAAACCAAACAGATCAAATGACAATGTATTCAGTCCACATTTTATTCTCCTCAGTTAATACATAAGGTTTCTAATTTTATTCACTCCATTCATTTAGTACTTTATTTATAGATTGATGATAGCCTAAATCTTCTTGGTGTAGATCTGGATAAACTCATTATACACTTTAACATGTGCATTTTTGCATTCTGTTTTCAGCAGAAAATGTGCAGTTTGATCTAGTTTCATGGTGGTTTTCAGCTTACTGTCATTCTCAAGTCTCAGCTTCATTGAACAGTGATTTTTATGTCTTGCTACAGATTTTTATTTGGAATTAGGTCTGGACTTTGACTGGGCTACTCTTACACATGAATTTGCTTTGATCTACCCCATTTATTGCCACTCTGGCTGTATGTTTAGGGTTGTCATGCTTAAAGTCTTTTAAAGCCTCTAAGGTCTTTACTTACAGGATTGCTCTGTATTTGCATGTAGCTCATTTATCAGCAACCAGCTCACTTGTCCCTGTTGAAGAAAAGCATGTCCTTAGCATGATGCTGCCACCATCATGCTGTGCAGTTAGGCTGGCTTGTTCACTGCAATGCACTGTGCTAGCTGCAATGCCCCAAAGTATTTTGCATGTAAGTCATATAATTTACTTAAGGTTTCATCTTAACACACCATTAGCATCTACGGTATGTGTTCGCTTTGTCTGATTACTGCCATGTCTGGCAGTAATCAGGTCATTGGGTGGCTAATAAAACTGACCTCAGCGCTCTGAAATATGACGTAAATCACAGTAAAAAAGCAACTGCTTTTTTACATAAAGCCTGGTTGGTTTGGATAAGCTTTTTTCTCTCATTTTAAAACTTTTTGTATCTTTAAACTTTGTTTGATAATCTGAAACATTAAAGTTTGACAAACAATAAAATAAACTGAAGAAATCCCTAAAAGGGCAAATACTTTTTCACAATGCTCTAAGCTTCCTTATTTCTGGTTCATTAAGAGTAAACTTGACACTCCTTACTTTCAGTTTAAAGCAAAGAACAGAGCAATACATATTCACATAGATTTAGACAAACCTACTGCTAAATGTTTTATTCTTGCTCACCATCACCACAGCGTGAAAGTGATGCCATTCTCATGATTGAGAGCTTCAGACATGACCTTTAACATCCCTAATATAAAGAGTGCATATCATTAGATCCTCTCTGTAATGACTGGAAAGACACAATTAGGCTCTTTATCACCCAGATTGTATGTTTGCATGTGACAATAGCACATGAGCACAGATTGGATTGAGGGCTGCATTAGATTCAGGTACAACAGATGTGAAGAGAAGAACAGAGGCAGATGAGGGCTAATAAATCAGTTTTTATTGTAAAATTTAAAATCTTAATGCATATGTTTAATGCATGTTTGTAACACATACTGCTTTCTTCTTAGGCATGTATAATATATATGCTGACCTACAGAGAAAATATCAATGAACCACATTGCTGGAACCAGTTAGCAACACTGAGATTCAAGCCAACATGTACAGGTTAAAGATCTTGCAATAAATCAGGGCAAATATTTTCTTGCATTAAGCTTTTAAATCAAACTTTATAGTACTGTACTCTTCTCAAAGGCAATTGGTTTTGAAATCTAACTACTGTCGTGTCTCACTGTGAAGGGAGGACGATTTATTTCTCCCAAGCATTATTTACAAAGTCATGTAACTTTTGTAAAAGAAGACAATTATATTGTTTGGCAAATAATTAAATAAAAGTGTATTTGGCAGATACGATTACATTTTAGCTGCAGTTATAATCACCATGATGGTGTGTCACAGTTGGGTTGTTTTCCCTCACTGTGAGACATGTCAGAGTTCAACGACTATGACTGAACATGCCTCAGTTGTTAGATTACATCTCAGGCGCTATCCTAATTTGGATATTGAGGTTTTTATCACTGCTTCTGCAAACTGGAGTAAAATGCAAAACAATCTCCTTTTAATTTTTACCCTTGGGTGATTTAAGCTCAATTTCCTCCTACTCTACCTGAAGCTGTTTTTCTTTTAATAATCATATTTTTCCAATTGTGCAACTGTTCTAATTAGTTGTATCATCAGTTGTATCCAAACACTCCAGAATCTGTTATTTATTGGCTAACTTGTCTGTTTTGTGTCTTTTTTCCTTTCTTTTTGTAAATGGTGGATGAGTTTTTTTCTCTATTATTACTGTTTTTTTTTTACATGCTCAGTGAACACCCACACTCCTGTGCCCACTGGTATCATTTCTGATTTTAACCTATAAATCTTAGTATAACAAAGAAAATTTTTGGAATTAAAATCTTTTCTTCAATTCAGTTTTCTAATTCCACATGAAAGAAGTTAGTATTTTCATTCGAACCTCGAAATTTGACACCCGATAGGTAAGCAAGTCTAAGATGTGAGCATCTTGTGTGACTTGTTACTTATTTTTCTATCCTTGCAGGTTGACTGCTGTCATTGTCTGTGGCTTTAAATGTCCACTGCCATGGCCAAACGTGAGGTTGGGAGCGCCAGCCCCGTTGTGCGTCAGATAGATAAGCAGTTCCTGGTTTGCAGCATCTGTTTGGATCACTACCACAACCCCAAGGTCCTGCCCTGTCTGCACACTTTTTGTGAAAGGTAACTAACATTGGATCTATAAAATTCATACAGCCAAGCCTGACATGTTGCTGCTACATTTTTTAAAGAATATTTTGAACTGTAGCTTCTTCCCTGCTTGTGGTTCCTGCATTGTATCCTATTAACTATGAAATTCACACAGCTTGAACACTCCCCCTTGCTGGGAGGTCTTTTCAGAGACAATTACAAATGCTCAGTTTAAAATTTCTCAGAAAAGAACACAACACCTATAATGATATGAGTGGAGCATTTTGTTCCTGAGCCAAAAAGTTGAGGTTTTATTTAGGTGGACTTGTGTGTCAAATTGTAAGGATGGAGGTTACATTGGGCTGTCTATAATACTGCTTCACTGCTTGAAATTTTTTTGCTGATTTCCTCAATTGTATTCTAACATAATTGAAAAAAAAGCTGGATGTATGTATGATAAAAACAAAAGTCACTTTTCCAGATTTCAGAGTCTGCTTTGACAGAGTGTTTGGTAAGTCAAGTTGTTTCCCAAGCTGCCAGTTGTTCAGAGAGATGGTAGTAAACCGCTGATAACCACAGCCTGGTTTAAACATGTATGCTTGTTGCTGTAATTATAAAAATAATAGAGTGTGCGTGCAGGCTAAGAAACTGCAAGAAATATACCTGCTCAACAGAGGTGTGCCATCAATAATAAAATGGGGATTATTATAATTTATACCATCAATTGGTTTAAAAAAGCAACTCAAAAAGTATATTAGTATATTTTAATCAATGTGGCTGACTTTTATTGCAGTACTGCTAAGTCAAATACAGTCGAAACAAGATGTTTACATGTACCGTTTGAAAAGAAAACACATTTTGTCATCAATTAAGTCAATTAGGGTTACAAAAATAATTGATTTTTGCTAAATGAAGTTTAAACGAAAATTCAACATGGAAGACTCACCACCCCCGCCGCATCCAATCACTCCTCACTGGCTGCTCCAATCAACGGCAGGTCCGCACTTCTCCTCGGCCAATCATCTCCCAGGGCATTGCTTTTAAAGACCTTCTGCATGGAAGACACTGCTCTTCTGCTGAGCTTCGACCCTCCTCCACCCCTTCTCCACCATAGGCTCCCAATTCCTTCCAAATATACCAAGGCCTACGCCCCCACCAGGATCGGGTCCCAGGGGTGAAGACGTACCTAATCATAATCCTAAGATGTTTATTCAAACCCACTTCATCCTCAGCGTTTACGTCTTCGTCTGGGGAGCGCCAAAGAAATAATCTTTCAGTAATAAACTCTCTAACTGTCTTGTTGTTTCTCCATTTTGTGAGTCTTTCCAGGTTGAAATGCCAGAATAACGAGAGAGAGGATTTTAGAGTTTTTGGTAGAATTAAATTTTCAACTGTATGGGTCAAATAATTTTCGTATCCTTCTACAAGCTTCTCACAATAGTTTGCTTACATTTTGGCCCATTCCTTCTGCCAGAACTGGTGTAAAAAAGAGGTTGGCCTGCCACCCTGACTGATTTTAAGGGTTTGTGATAGCCACTACAAGACATTGACCCTAACTCACTTTATATCTAATTTAAGGTTATGCTAAGGGCCATTGTCCATTTTGATGAACCATTTGTGGCTATGCTTTCACTTCCTGGCTGATATCTTGAAATATTGCCTCAGTATTTCCACATAATGTTCTTTCCTCATGATGCCATCTATTTTTTTTAAGTTCAACAGTCTCCCCTGAGGCAAAACACCCCCACAACATGATGCCGCCACCGACATACTTTAAAGTTCAGATAGTGTTCTTGGCCTTGTAAGCTTTTTTAGTATTTTGCAAGTGCAATGGCGGTCATTAAAACCAAATGCCTCAGTATTAGTTTCATCAGATCACTGACCAACTCTCCAAAAATGAAGACCTGTTTACATGAGAGCATTTTCAAACTGTAATCTGACTGTTTATGCTAATTTTTGGAGTAGTCAGTTCTTCCTCTGAGTGGCCTCTGAGTGTTGGCACAGGACCTGGTACACTGTGGATAATGACACACAGCTTCATCCAGTGTCTTCACAATGTATTTTGGTGTTGTTCTGGGATTGATTCACACATTTAGCACCAAAATATGTTGATGTTAGTATGGTCTTGTATATAAATGAATGAATAGATGAACATGGCACCTTCAGGCCTCTTGAAATTGTACCAGAGGATGAACCAGACTATGGGAGGTTCACAATTCTCTATGTGTGTTTTTATTCAATGTATGTAAATATCTGGATTTGACTCTATATGTTGCAACTGACTGAGTATATTTGATTTTGGCCTTAAAGTAATTAATGTTTAGCTGCTGATACACCTGAATTCCCCCACTGAGAGGCAACAAATTACATTTCTATTCTATTTTATTTTGTGTTGCAGGTCCTCAGCTGTTAAGGTTTAATTGAAGAGGTTTGCTACACAGTGACACTCACCGCTACTAGACCTGTAAAAAGCATTAACTAAGTTCATAGTTCATTGCAGTAGCATTATATCACACTGTAAATTAAAATATATCTACCTTTACTTTGAGAACATTAAATCTGTAGAAGAGAGAAAAAACATATATATATATTTGAACAAAATCATAATGGGGGACAATTATTGGTACCCCTACCAATCCCTTCACAATGAATTCAACTAAAGATTGTTTTTTAAATCATAATTTATTTTTAAATTTCAGGGCCTCCATGAACTTTTTATTTCTAACCCATTGCTGTTTCCCTGTGGTTAAGAAATAACACAAAATAGAGGGTCCTTTATTTTAGCCACTAGGCAGCTTATCTTGACACCATGCACAGATGGTAGTTGATGTAAAAACATCTCCAAAGTTCACTGTTAGAGGAAAGAATGTCATCTTGGGGTCGCTAAGTCTCCATAACAACCTCTAGACGCTATCTACAGGATAACATTTGTTTGGGAGAAATGCCAACCATCTCAAACATAAACATGTGGCATCTGCTAAACTTTACTGGAACATTAACTGGAACTGTGGACAGATTGAGCATTTCATCAACAAACTCTTCAAGTGTGACTGGAGTGAAACAAAGGACAAATACTGTATATGACAATGCACCTTATGCCCACTGTTATTGATGGATGATCTGCAATGCTGTGTGTCTCATTTCTGAAGGCCCTTGGAACCTTATTATAATCTATTTGAAGTACTGGGGCTTTTTTTTACCAGGTTTGATTTTCTTAAAATTTGTTATTGTGTGGCAATAAAATATATTTTGAGGCTTTTTATACATCTTTAGCAGAGGTGCCAAAAATGTAGCCAGCTCTGTAGATGACCTTTCTCAAAGAAAATATGGGCATACTCCTTGCTTATTCACCCACATTCACACTTCAATTCCCTTTGTTATGCTGCTCAGGTAATGTATCCCAGTGAGGGTGGTAGGGTGACAGTTAGACTTAATGCTTTCCTTTAGTTTTTTTCTTTTCTGTCACCATAATGAAAACACCTTTTAATTTTTACAGGGAGCGTTGTATAATACCTCTAGTAAATTCCATGCTGTATCCTGTATCCACTTCCTCCTTGTAGCTGTCTCCAGAATTACATTCCTCCGGAGTCTCTGACGCTCTCGTGCCCTGTGTGTCGGCAAACGTCCATCCTGCCCGAGAAAGGAGTGTGTGCTCTACAGAACAACTTCTTCATTACTAATCTCATGGAGGTCTGACCCTACATTACATGTTTTATAATGAAAACAATGCCTCTACCACAGAATAGGCACATACGTATATTACACAATACACATCATATATACTGCAAAAGAATATTAATCAGTATACAAGCATACCTATTACTTATACACCAACAATAAAAGAACTGAACAAATTAGTAAATCCTGTATATGTGTTCGCCTCTGGGATTTTTTTGTAAACTGCATTTTATGGGATTGACTTTGTGGGAGGGAGGGAGGACATTCTTCCAGACTGAGGTCATTCTGGACACTTCGTCTCTGAAAGGTTTTTTAAGGAGACACGGCTTTGAGAATTTAATTAACAGTGGCTGGAAGTTCAATAATTTAATGTTTTTAGTCTGGATTACAAAACAGTATTAAACTGATTTAAACAGACTGGAGATACCACTGTGTAATTTTATAACACAATGAATTTAAAAAAAGGGATATTTACAGACATTTTTATTAAAAATAACTTATAATTAGGATGGTAATATGTTGTGTTAGGTCCTCCAGCGTGAGCCGGAGTGTTCACGGCCTGAGGCCTGCAGCGTGTTGGAGTCGGTCAGTGCTGCAGCAGCAGGGAAGCCCCTTTGCTGCCCAAACCATGAGGGAAAGGTGGGAAATCGGTTTCTGTTTGCTAAAATGTCCTAAATTGTCTTTTTTGTTGCTTTAAATAGTGTGAAAAGAAAGTGAAATTGTATTGTTTTACAGTGCTAAGTGGCAATGATTTAGTTTGGCTCCACCTGCAGGTTATGGAGTTCTACTGCGAGTCTTGTGAGACAGCCATGTGTTTGGACTGCACAGGAGGAGAGCACCGGGATCATATGACTGTTCCTCTGCGGGATGTGGTGGAGCAGCACAAAGCTGTGCTAAAAACACAGCTTGATGCCATTCGCAGCAGGTGAGAACTTCATCTTTGGTCGTGGATTTTAGATTTCCCCATTCACGCAGTGGTTGCAATTCTCAAGCATTTCTTATTGGGTCTAATCCTAAAAAGGAAGTTTTTCTTTTACTTTATTAAACAGTTGCCAACAGTGACCATAGTTTTGTTTCACTGCTGAAAACGTCTAGATGATAACCTTCTCTATGGTTGCAGGCTTCCTCAGCTGACAGCAGCCATCGAGCTGGTGAGTGAGATCTCCCGGCAGCTGAATGAAAGAAAAACTGAGGCAGTAACAGAGATCAACAGTACGTTTGAAGAGCTGGAGCGGGTGCTGCATCAACGCAAGACAGCCTTCATCACAGACCTGGAGAACATCTGCAGCACCAAGCAAAAGGTCTGTTCTATACACTTACACACTTGCAGTTATTCATTACACATGCAAGTTCTTGATCCCCAGTCTTGCCTCCTTGTGTATAATATATGCTATCATTTGCCTAATATGTTCCTTTGTTTCTTCTGATATGCTTTTTTTCATCTTCATGAGTGCAGGTCCTCCATGCCCAGCTTTCTTCTCTTCTCCAGGGGAAGGAACACATCCAGAGCAGCTGCAGCTTCACAGAACAGGCTCTAAGCCATGGGAATGCAACTGAGGTGGGCTCCCAACATGTAACTTAATGGCTACTCACGGGGTAACAAATGAGGGAACCCACAGGAATTAACTATAGTAGTGGATGTTGCATCATTTCAAAAGATGTGTGTTTTTTAATAAAAAAAGGTTTCATGTTTTGTAAGTGTAGGTATTGCTAGTTCAGAAACAGATGAGTGAGCGGGTCACTGCTCTGGCCAGACACGACTTTCCAGAAAAGCCACATCAGAACGCACATCTAGACTGTCAGGTACTGACTACTTTCATCATGATTGACGTTCTCTCACCATAAAGTGATTCCATTTTAAACACCAGCAACACAAACAGTCGTCACCATTAAACGGTGTTTAAAGCAGCAATTGTGTACCCCAGGTGGAGACTGAAGGTCTGCGGCGCTCCATCCAGAACCTGGGCGTTCTCCTTACAACTTCAGCCGTGGCACACACTTCTGTCGCCACAGGAGAGGGACTTCGACATGCAGCAACTGGGCAGCACCAAACCATTACTGTAACGACAAAAGACAAAGTACGGATTTTTTTTGTTCTTTAACTTTAGTGCAACATTAATTTAGGGCAACTATTAGTTTTACAACTAATAGAGGGTATGAATACATCTGCAGTGTAAATGGTTACCAGACGCATCTAATTCTTCTTTTTAGCTTTAGATAAGGATTTTTTTTATTTACACTAATTGTTATAAGTATAGTTATAATGTTTTCCACTTATTTATAGGATGGAGAGCTGGTGCGGACAGGATATGCTGTTTTAAAGGCTGAGATATTGTCGGCTGATGGTAACAGAGCTGCAGAAACGGAAATAATGGACAACAAGAATGGAACGTATGAGGTGGGCTACACATTACGGTCTGAGGGAGAGTACTCATTCTGCCTGCTGCTGTACGGTCAGCCCATATGTGGCAGCCCGTTCCGCCTGCGGGCAGTCAAGCCGTCAGATGTGCCCCAGTCCCCCGATGATGTCAAAAGGAGGGTTAAGTCCCCCAGCGGGACAGGGGGCCACATCCGTCAGAAAGCCTTGAGGCGGCCTTCCAGCATGTACAGCACCACCAAGAAAAAGGAGAACCCCATTGAGGATGAGCTCATCTACAGAGTTGGTAAGACAGATTTCAAGGAGTCATTTGGAAATGTCTCCTGCAAAATATGTTACTGATAAGTCATGGGTTGATTTCCCTTATTGTACACCAGTTACTTGAAAAATACTTTGTCCAACTGGTAGACAAGAAAATATTAAATTACTGTACTTTTCGCTGTCAAAGAAGACAGATCCCAAAAGGATTACAGGATTTTACATGCACTGTTTACTGCCAGACTAATGCCCACAAAAACGCATAACTCTGTCAGTGTGCTGCATTACCTACCTCAATCAAGAGTTTTGAAGTTTGAACTCCAGCGACATAATTCAAAACCTCTATTTGTCTAGTAGGCTAAGAAGAACTATACAATCTTTGCCCAGAACTAGCAAGAAAAAGCTGGTTCAGGCTGTCAAGGATAATAAATCACACACAGCGAGACTGTTTAACACCCCAATTACTGAATGCAGAACTGTCTCCTGTCAGGTTCCCGGGGCAGAGAAAAGGGTGAGTTCACAAATCTGCAAGGAATCTCAGCCTCCAGCAATGGTAGAGTGGTGGTGGCTGACAGCAACAACCAGTGCATACAGGTGAGACAGACAGACAAATAGAGGAAAATGCATGAAGAAGCAGTTGTGAAGGGCCACCATGGTCTCAGAGATTACTGCTGTTGTTGTGAGCTGAAAATAACTCCCTGATACAAATGGTCACAGGTATTTTCCAATGATGGGCAGTTTAAAATGCGATTCGGGGTCAGAGGCCGTTCTCCGGGACAGCTGCAGAGACCGACAGGAGTCACTGTAGACATGAACGGCGACATCGTGGTGGCCGATTATGACAACAGATGGGTCAGCATCTTCTCCTCAGATGGCAAGTTTAAGGTACACAGTCTTATTTTTGCAGATCTCAGTCTAGATCTCTGTAATGTCTAGTGGAAAAAATAAATATTATTAATAGAAACTATCTGTCACTCGTGAAATGTAGACTCAATGGTTTTGCACATTGTTTTAGTTGATAAATCTATCTTAAATCTCAGGAATTTTTTGGGGGAATTCCAACAGAGAAAGTCCTTTGATGTCCAGCTGGTTCCAAATCCTGAAACAGTCTTAACCATAGAACAGAGCAAAAGTGGCTACGGCTGGGTCAGACGACTTTTTACTTTTTCAGAACCAACTTTGTGTTGTGCTCCAGGTTTTGTCAACTCTCAGCCCTCTCTCTCGGCAAGAGGGATTGTTGACCTTGGCTTCAATATCTGTTCTGTTGGCACAGGGAGGTGCTGGGTGGGACTTAAAGATTATACAGTGAACAAAAATGAAAAGTTACAATGAATAAAAACATCACAAATAAATAATAACCAAGTTGATCCATGCTTGATTCTTTCAGTTGGGCCTGTTCCTTTTTGATACTTGATGTCTGTGTTGGTCAGCCCATAAACCTATCTTGATCTAACTCTCTTCGTCTTCTCACTAGAGCAGAAAAGAACAAAGCCATGCACAAAAATCCCCTAAGAAATCCAGCCAACGAGTTTTTACATGTACTGTAATCTTTTTTGTCTTTTTTTATCACAGAATAAGATTGGTGCAGGGCGTCTCATGGGTCCCAAGGGAGTGGCCGTGGATAAAAACGGACACATCATCACAGTGGATAACAAAGCCTGCTGTGTCTTCATCTTTCAGTCCAATGGAAAGCTGGTGACTAAGTTTGGAGGCAGAGGGACATCTGATAGACAGTTTGCAGGTGAGGAGGGACCCTAAGCTTTTACTAGCAGACCTTCTTTGACCGCTGATAGAGAGAATCGCAGATAATCTGTCAGGGAGGGAGCATTAACACCAGCTCTAGATTTTCTATAAATGTAAAACAGTTTTCAACCTCATGAAGGTTCTACAAAGACCTACACAGGGTGTTTCTCATTCACCCAGTGACACAAACATCCATGCATTGCTTCCATAAATGTAACACTTATTTTTATTTTAATCCAACACTGTATGGAATGCTGAAAGTGCCACAACTTGAAAACAAAATAGTAATTGTTCATATACTTCTTAGTTAAAATTAAATTCGGTTGAAAGAAAAGTAATTTAATAATTATATATTAATAAATATATTACTTAATTAAATACATTGTTTTTAAATAATTTAGAAAATGCTTAATAAAACTTTTAAATGTAAAATTTATAAATTCAAATTTGATGTCATATGTTAAACTCTTCTAAAATGAGTTCAATATTTATTTACTAGTTCCTGTGCTGCAATGCACCATGAAATAATTAAACCCTCTGTATTGTCATGAATTTGCTTTAACAACTCCCAGAGCCGTCAATTTGACGGTTTTGAAAGTTTGACATGCCATAACTCTGGTTTATTAAAACTCTTATCTTCCTGGCATCCTGACTTTTTCTAAAACCATGTCTTTTATATTCCTATATTTGTATTCCTAGTCTCTTTTAAAAAAAAATAACAAAGCAAATAAAATATGTAATTATTTCTACCTCTAACTACCACAGCCGCTATTTTGACGGCCCTGTTATTTACATTGATATTTTTTTTCCGCAGCGGAGTATACGCGCGAGAGTTGCCTAGCAACCGCCACTCTAGAACGCAGTCAGATTGTTGGCATCCTACAAATGGCTTCTAGAAGGATATTTTCTGCTCAAGAGACATTGGAAATGCTTCAAAAATTAGATGATCGTGATTCTGGGTCGAGAAGGATTCTGACGGCTCTTGGTCAGCATTCAGTTCCAGTGACAGCGGGTCAGAGAGTGAACCTCCCCCGGCTAAAAAAACACGAGTCGTCCCATTAGCAGGAGGTTGTGACGCATTATTTCAACGTAGTAAAAGACTAGCCTGTGTAACGATTTTATCATTTTAGGCTATAGTTTACAGATTGGTAAACTAATAATATATAAACCATAGAAACAGTGCCACAATCAGCGCAGGTTCAGAGACAGGGAGACGAGCCAGGTCCCCAGTGCCCAGCTATAAACCTAGCAATCCAGCTCCCTGGCAGGAGAGAAACTACAAATCAAGGTACTGATAATGAACAAAGAAATAAACAATAAGTTAGGTCATAGATATAGTAGCCCAGTAACAACAACTTATCCTGCGCTTTACAGCATTTTCATCGCAAGACGAGCGCACACCTTGGAAGGCGGAGGAGATAGGAAAGGATGGCGCTGTGTGGACAGCGGTAGGGGAGGAGCAAAGTAGAGGGAGGCATCACAACCAGAACGCGTTGACAGAGCGCCAGATCCAAGATGCCCAGACCGCGTTCCTCTGCGCGGTGGATGGCGAAATGCTCAACCACGTTCAGGGCTGCGCCGTGGCCCGCAGAGTTTTAGGAGATGATTCCTCCTCGGACATGAGTGTGGATGAGCTGAATGCATTTTTAGCGCTAGTTTATGTCCGTGAAGTGAAAGGGGGGCGTAACATGGAGCTGTCCAGCTTTTGGTCAGATTAGTAAAGCTTTTTTTTTTATGTACCTGCTACTCTGCATTATTTTTCAGTACTATATATAAATAACAATAAAACATAATGGGTTTTGATCAAATACTATTATTAATTCTTGTCAAAAACAACATTTTATAGCATTAATGCGATGACGTCATCACCGCCCTCGCATCCAGAATGCTCGCCGTCAAATTGACGGGCTTGGGAGTTCTAGTAGTGTTAGAATTCTGGGAGTCCTAGTGTTAAAATGTTTTAGCTAATAGGGTGTATGTATCCTACTATGTTGGTTGATGCCTATTACACACACCAGGGATTTTATTGGAAGCTCTTTTGCTGTCATCTAGTGGTCAAAGGTATGCCCAATTATGCCTAATTTTGCTCATTTGCACAATGAATACCTACATTTATTTTTCCATTGTATCCACCATATTTTAACAACAATATTTTTAATTTAGCTACTTTATCTACTTTGACAATCAAATAAATAGAGCAATTGCATGTTTAACTGAAAATATATTAAATACCTTATTTATGTTTTCAGTTTTAATTGGCGATACATTTGAGAATTTCATTACTTATTTCTGAAATTTTGGCACTTTTGGCACTCAATATTTTATGATGCATTGGGCGAAATTAGTGTTTCATGTAAGTCACTACAAGGCTGAGGATCAAGCCAACGATATTTTGATTGGAAGACAATCACTTTGTCTAATTAGAAAATAAATAACTTATTTTACCCTGTTGTTTAATACTCGGATTATGAGATGTTAAAATGTATCTGCAACTTTCCTCTGCTAAGTCAGCAGCAGCACAAAGTGTCTGTGCGGCCTACCGTTAAGTGTTTTCTTCGTTGCCTATCTTTATTTCTGATGATGACCTGCTTATTCTTTCTTTCTGTTCTTCCTTCTGTTCTCTGATTCAGAAAAACTTGGCCCAAACTTTAATAAATCTGGCTCAGTTTTCAGTAAGTACTAAGTGTGGCCTTGCTGCGACCTTAATCCCACGGTGTCCTCTGTCTAACCTAATTCCCTGATCACATGCCTGACTTCCAGAGAAGGCAGATTGTTGATAAGAATTTGGATGAAGATAAGCTTGTACAGAGATTGTTCATAATTCAGGAACAATGTCATAAGTAACAAAATCAACATGTCATGTACATTGTGTGTTTTTTTGTGACTATAAAGATGGAAAATGGAAACATAAAGTGCTATGAAAAAGGTATTTGCCCAGTTACAGATTTCCTCTAAATTTGCTTTTGTCATACCTCAGTATTTAAGATGGTCCAATGAGTTTTAATATTGGAAAATGTTTATTTACTGACTAGACTAAAGTTGAACTTTTTCTTGGGTGCATCCAGTTACATTAGGCATAAATCTATCACAGGATTTCAGAAAAACAATATTAGACCTACAGTCAAGTATGATGGTAGTAGGGTGATGATCTGAGGGTTCTTTGGTGCTTCAGGACTTGGACGACGTACTGTAATTTATGGGACCATGAATTTTTCTCTCTAACTGAAAATGGTAAAGTTGCTTGGAAACCCTCTAATGTGGCTGAATTGAAACAAGAGTGGGTCAAAATTCCTCCTCAGTGATGTAAGACTCATTGCAGGCATTTAATGGTAGTTGTTGCCACCAAAGATGGCAAAATCAGTTATTGGTTTAATGATTTGTTGCTTTTTTAAAGGTTTTGTGGCACTAGTGGCCTTTATTTGAGGTATTCAGATATAAAATGGACAGAAAGAAGAGAGGGGAAGACATGCAGCAAAGGTCCCATGGTCGAGAATCAACCTGGGACAGCTGCGTCACTGGCTAATGACCTCTGTAAATAGGGCGCCTGCTCTAACTCTACACCACGTGCCATCCCTGATGTGTTGCTTTTCAAGGTCTTTTAGACTTTTTTATATTGTCAGACAGGCTTAAGGTTTTTGTTACTCTACAATTCAACCAGTAGGTGTGGGCAGAGTGCATTGGGTGGAATTTAACTAAAACAAATCTGGTTAATTTTAGTTAATTCCTGATACAACAAGGGGGGCTGTCATAAATTAATGTCATGTTGCAAGGTTGGTTTGGACAGTTTGTTTCCTTAAATTATTGAAATCTGCATTTGAAAATGTCTGTTTTGTATTTACTCATCTTATTTTTTCGTGATATTAAAACTTGATCTGGAACGTATAAGTGTGATAAAAAAGCAAAACCAGAAGAAATCTGTGGGACTAATGGTTTTTTCACAGTACCATGTAGATGATTTTCAGTGGTCTTTGTTAATCAACAATCCTTCTGTGTTTAAAGAAAAACAAAATGGTAGGTTCTGAAAAACTCCTGCGTGGGTGACCAAAAACTCAACTAATAAACACAGCTAACCCATGCTGCGTTTTCTTTAAACCATCAGTACAAACACGTGACATCTGTTAGCATGCTCTAACAATGCAAAACGGGATTCAAACTGATTATTAAAGTCTTGTGCCTCTCCATGATTTACTTCTTACTATTTTTTAGAAACATTTCAAAATTTTGTGCAATATATGAAAAGAATGTAAGCAAACTAATTTACCCAAATATTAGGAGCAACAACCTGATTAACCAGCCTAATAACTGTGAAGGGATTTGTGCAAAGAAAAAAAAACTGTTTTTCAAAAATTTCCCTGATTCTGTCTCATTGTTCAGGTCCACATTTTGTTGCAGTGAACAACAAGAATGAAATTATAGTGACGGACTTTCACAACCATTCTGTGAAGGTAAAAGAAATTTAATCCCTGCAAGTCATAGTATTCAATGCGTGTATCTGTGGCATGATTTATTATCTCTAACTGCAGGTGTACAGCGCAGATGGAGAGTTCCTATTTAAATTTGGCTCTCATGGTGAAGGTAACGGCCAGTTCAATGCGCCCACCGGTGTTGCTGTAGATGCCAATGGAAACATCATTGTTGCCGACTGGGGCAACAGCAGAATACAGGTAATGTTCAGTCTATTTACATTAGTATTAATAATGAGCTATTATATTAACCAACTAATCGCAACTCTTTGACATAATACTTTTCCTTGTAAAAATATTCATACCCTGTGAGCTTTCTAACATTTTGTCATGTTGAAACCACACAACTTTACATACGTAAAAAAGCCTGTGCCCCCAAGCATGTGCCCCCAGTATCTGTTCTAATTAGACAAAAGAGTTGGTATCTTCATACCAGTGTTATCTGTAAGGGGTGTCACACCACAGTATCTCAACAGAGGCCAGGGAAACTTCAGCCTGTCTTGGCTGAGCAACATTGTTACTCTTCAGAGGGAAACAAGACAAAGATTGAACCTTGAATCTATCTGCACAGGGGCCTCTGGGCATCTCTGAACCCTCCCTAAGGCCTAGCAGAATAAAATATAATGAGCTCTAAGATAAATCTAACTCTGCACCTGGAGCTGGCAGAGTGAATACTTTTTGAGGTTATACAAACATTAAAAGAGAGCTACTTTTTAAAATTCACATAACATTTATCTCTTCTTTAATTTCTTTGGATCACGGAAAAATGCAGCATTTTGACAGCTTGCTTCATAGAGAGGTTTTATTTAAATGATGTGATTTTACAGACTAGTCAGTCATTAGATCTGGGTGTGTCTAGTGAAACTGAACTAAAAAAGGTGTAGTGAATCACAATTAATTCATGATTGAACAAGGGGGGGAATTATATAGTTGATTTGGATAGAGTTTTTCACTTAAGAAATGAAATCATCAAATCATTTTGAATATAATTACTGTATATTTGATATTCAAATTGGTTTGATAATCTGAAACATAAAAAAAGTAATTGCAAACCTTCTGTTTTTTGTGTTTTAGGTCTTTGATAGCACAGGGTCCTTTCTGTCCTACATTAACACATCAGCAGACCCGCTCTATGGCCCCCAGGGCCTCGCTCTGACCTCAGACGGACACGTGACAGTAGCCGACTCCGGTAATCACTGCTTCAAAGTTTACAGATACCTGCAGTAGATAAAGGAAAGGCATCAACAAATCCTGCTTGATTAAATTAATATTTCATACTACTTGTAAACATTGACTGGCAATGTTCCTGCACCCTGTTTGGACAAATTCCTTGTTTATTTACTTCAGAGCTTAGTTTAAAGAAATTGCAAAAATATTTAAATGAAAAAATGCATTCCTAGAATTAGAAGAAGATAAATAAATTTGATTTCTGCCAGTATATCCACACGGACCTGTCAGACTTGGCTGTTGGTGATAAACCTAATTATTGGGTTAGATTCAGGACTTTCAATTACCAGCAAGGCTAACATGCACTTACTATCTAAAACCATATTTTCACACGTTACCATTATTCTGTAAGACTGACATAAGAAAGCTCAAACAGTAACTCAGAGAATAATTCCTAACTTTTGAAGTGTGGTTCTGTAAAAACGTTACCAGCAGTTAAATCTTACCTGCCGTAGATAACTTTAATAGGTTTTTCTTTTGGTATAAATCCAAATCAGTTCATGCCAGAGGCTGAAGCTAACACCTAATCTGAGAGGGGCCAAGACCAAAGAGGACTTAAAACAACCCCAGTCTAAAAGAAGTTAAAAATGTTTATGCAAACACTACTTTAGGAACCTTTAAACAATAATTGTATTTGAATTGGGCAGTTATTTTTACAGAAGGCTATTTAAATGGAAAATCGATATAGTGGGTGGTGCACAACTACTAATTCACCTGTGTAAAATGTATACTAATCGGAACATGTGTGTCTGCTCAGACTAACCTAATGTGAAAGTAAAGCAGAGTAAAAAGCAAAGAAAACAACACAAAAATGACCAGGAACAATAAAATGAACACTTTAATGTGCGTGTGTGTGTGTGTGTGTGTGTGTGTGTGTGTGTATGTATATTTACAGTATATATGCAAGATGAAGAAAAAAAATCTAGCATAAGGTGATGTGATTGGTTGTGATCATTTTTACTACCCTCTTGATTTGGAAATATGATAAACCATTTTACTGCTGAGGTTTTGTTGAGACATGCTAAAGAAAAGTGTGAGTGTAAACAAACAGAATCTGTCTGATCTCATTAGCTTTCTGCATCAACTGCAGTTTTAGCTCAGAGATTCACCACAAATTCACATTTCACATGTATAATTTCTACAAGCACACTTGTAAGCGTGAACAATCTGCCCTGTTATCATCAAAGTGAACATTTAGTAATATGGGACAAAATAGTAAAGTGTAGGTATGAAATGGAGATACGAATTGGTGAGGAGGTAAATTACAAATAGAAATTTTCTTAACTGTCCTGGGGTGGGGAAATTCAGGTGTATCAGCAGCAAAGCCACAGTCAAATGGAAGCATGTAGGCACAGGAATAGGAATTGACTGTACAGGAACAGAAAAGTTTACAACATAAGAAAAATACTGTACAGTTATTAAAAACTGCATACTCATATGAATGAAATGTGCAACTGAGTAAGGTGGTTTTGAAAATGTACAAAATGCGCATGTATAATTGTGCATAAAAAAAACAACAGACTACAAAAAATGAAGGAAAGACTGCAAATAATTGCAGGGATGTAAACATTTATTGCGTTTGTTGGGAGCAGTGATGGTTATACAGTCTAACAGCTGCTGGGAGGAAGGATCTGCGACAACGCTCCTTTGTGCTCTTATTTTATTTTTTAAATCTTGCTTTAACTGTATTTTTATTGCGGACCACTTTGTGGCTGAAGTCTGAGAAAGGTGGTACATAAATAAAATTGACTTACTACTTACTTACTCCTCGGGTGCAGCAGTCTTTATCTGAAGGAGCTCTCCAGTTCTGCAACAGCTTCATGCATAGGGTAGGAGATATTCTCCAACTGTAATACTGTATTATTTTTGCTAGAGTCCTTCTGTCTCCCACCGCCTGGACTGTGTCCAGGGGGCATCTTGGACATAGTGCAAGTGGTGGGAGACAGAGCTGGCCTTCCTAATGAGCTTATCTAACCACTTCCTCTCAGCTGTAGATAAACTGCTGCTCAAACAAACTACACCATAGAAGATGGCAGATGCCACCACAGAGTCAAAAAAAAGTCTTCAGGGGTGCTCTATGCATTTCAGATTATCTCAGTCTCCTTCTCTGTTTCCATTTCCTGTTCAAAAAAAGTCAAAGTCACAATTGTCTTCTGCCAATGGTCAAATGTACAGAAAACATTGAAAAGACTTTTCTGTACAGTAGAAACCACCTCTAATGTCCATATTAATCTCCAAAATGCAAACATAGTGACAGTTTATATAGTGTTTGTATCACTGTGAAGATGGTTTTACTGTCAGCCTCTGGGAACAACTAATCTGGGTTTACTCTCAATAGAGAGAGTTACCCATGAGAGCTGCTGTAGGTAGGATATTTAGTACTTGTAACGTTTTAAAAGAACACCCTTTCAAAATCCTGAAAGATCCCATTTGGTCATTGTGCATCAAAAAAACCTGCTGTGACAACCTTCCATTTTTTTAATCTGTAGACAAAACAGAACACATAGGAATGTGTAGTTACAGGTCAATATGTCATTCTGCACTTTATCACTCTCACAAGACAGATCAGTCATTTGTCGACCTTTATGCAAGTTGTTTTTGTTCAAAGAATCACAAGATCCCAACCAGCTCCACTTCTATATCTAAATTCCTTTTCTGGTCTTGCTGTTGTGATAACCAAAACAGATTTCTAAAGTTTGTCCCCATGGCTTTTTGCACTTTTGTCTGTTAATAATAAAAAAATACTGTAATTGTACATATGCATATGTAGGTGTACATACATATGGATTTATTGTCCATGTTATATTGCTATATATCCTACTTATTCTAGCATTTAAATGGAACCAAAAGTAGCCAGCTGAAAGACTGTAAACATTAGTAGAACAAAGTTGTAAACATGGTATTTGCTGTATTTTATTTTTCCAGATGATTTAATTTATTTTTGATTTTCTTTTCTATTTAATTTGTTGTACAAACTATTTTTCTAACTGTTGCGTTGGACACTTTACTCCCGGCCAAACATTATGTTACTTGTTATACGTTGTAGCATCTGAAATCTGATCGCTCCTCTTACTTTCCAGAAGAGCTCATGTTCTGTTTAACATAGATGTTTTCTTCTGCCAAAATGTATTGTTGTAACTTGTTTTTGAACATTGCACAAACTACAAATATTATAAGCCTTCTATCATTTTACAAGAGTAATATATGCCTCTATATATGTTTCATTTAACATAGTTAAAGAGTGTATTGTACATTACAGTCATTTTATTATTGTTATCGATGACCAGCACCTTTATCATGGAGTATTTGTTTTTACGTGTGGCTCCTAAAGGAACCCATTTAAATGTTATCTGTAGTTTTTAAAACCTGTCTCGCTTCTTGTGTTTCCCATTTGTTGTAAAGCTTTGTGTACTGACAAATTATGTTTTCTCCATATATCAAACTCCTCTGTTATAGTTACTGTTTTTCAATGTCTATGGCTTTAATTGCCACTAACTTGTTTATGTGAAATAACTAAAGCTCATTTACTTAAAACGCTCCATCTACCAAATATGTGTATGACTGTGTACAACAGGAGGTCAAACTTACAGGAAGCTGTTACAAGATGTATATAGTCCTGGAAAATAATTGCAAAAATAAACCAGAACTGTGTCGACTGCTGTTTAAGCTGTTTTTTTTTCAACAGACTTGTTATTTCATGTATATATCTTGAAATTTTTTTTTTGTGTAATGAAAATTATATTGGTTGCTTTGGCAGATTAAATGTTGTTGAAAAGCAAATTTAATTTAATAACTCTAGTTGAAAATAAGTTGGAAATGTACTCTATATTCAAAATCACAAATCTAAATGTATTTTTTAAATAATTGTATGTAAATTTAAGCAGCAATGGGTTTAAAAACCTTAACATGTGCAAGATTAAATGACAAGGACTCTCTGGCAAAGACGTATCGTGCCTAAATGGGGCCTTCCTGAATAAATAAAATAAATGAAATATTCGAGTAAGCCATCTTACTGTGAACAAAACACTGGTTTACAATAATGCATCTTTGTTGTCACGTGAATTGCAAACCTCACATCTCAATAGAGAAGCACCAAAAATTCACCCCTCAGTAGCTTCCAGAGCAGAAGGAGATGAAACGGTTTTCTCACCTCCTCCTTAAATGTTCTGGATAAGAAAAGTGAATCAGCAGCACCAGATTGGTCTGTTGTGGTTAAAAAAAGGAGGAAGCTGGACTAGAAAAGCAAGGACGATGCAACAAAAAGAGAAACAATCCAGGTGAATATATTCTCTCTTGTTGTGATTGTTACATGGTTGCATAAAAGCACACATAGGTAAAGGCCAAGGGAAAATATTTATAAAATTTGAAGTGTTTAAAATGTTCATTTTAGTTTAAAAAACAATAATACATAATATATTACAAATAAAAATGTAGTCCTAAACATAGCCACAAAAGTGAACAGACATCTTGCTGAATTCATTTATTGAATTTAATGAGCTGATGGACCCAAATTGGAATTATTTTGGCGGAGCATATATTAATGAGGACTGTTTGTTTCAGAAGAAACTTAAATGGATGAAAAAAGAAACCACAGTAAAAAAAAAAAAAAAAAAAAAAAAAAAAGTATTTTTCCCTCATTTTATTGAAATGAAAAAGAGAAAAAGAATGAATCGCAAGATTCAAGAGCCGCACTTTATGACACATCTGAAAAGAATCCTAGGCTGGATATGTAAATGAAACCAATACAGCTGGGTAAAAAAATCCAATGAGGTGCACACTCAGAGAAAAATCATAAAATGCAACAAAATAATCCCAATACTTAGACCGGTTTCTTCAGGACTAACTTATGGCAATGTCTATAAAAAAAAAAAAAAGGAAATATCTTGAAAATTTGCCATTTCAAAGGCCATTCAAGACCACATGTTCACAAACAAAAAAGTAAAATAAAAAAAAAAATATAGAGATCCATAACAGCACAAGTTAAAAACTAAACAAGAAATATCAGTACATGTCCATAGGATGCAGGGACTGCAAATTTATTTATCAGTCATATAGAACAGCAGTAACCAAAATAAGATAAAACACAAAAGCAAAAAGATACAATGCCAACATTCAACACTCTGTAACATTTCATTTCGGTCAAATCCAAGTTGCTGCTCTGAATAACTGTGGCTATTGATGGAATGTATGAAGCTAAATATTTATTCACCAAGTGGCTAAATGTATGGGAATACAGCTTAATATTTAGCCGCTGTGTATGAAAATGTACCCGTTTGACTGGCAGCTCTTCATCTTCGCAGCTGGATAAAACATTTCACATTTGTTTAGGTATCTCTAAAGCTCCATGCTTTCAGTAAAGTTACGCTGCAAAACCGGGGCTTGGAAATACAAAGTCAGACTGGCAACAGATGAAAGCTGTGTATGTGTAAGATAAAATAAGGATAAATAAAGATGCTTTAAAATGTTTTTGATAAAACCGTTTCCATAAAACCTGTGTCTGACCCATTCGTTCTAGAAATATGGACTTCATGGGAAATCCCCAGACAAGCATGGAAACCATGAGCAAATGTAACGTAGTTTGGCAAAGCGGGGGTGTTAACTGAGTATAAAGTTAATATGCTTTAAACCCCACAACACAGTGATATATGTAAACAGCAAAGCACCTCTCCAAAACCCCACCATAGGGGTGTGAGCCTACAGTTTGTGTCCAAGTCAGGGAAAAAAGAAAATTCACCCGGCTGATATTCATTTCATCTGAACCACATATTCAAAATGCAGGACCAGCAGGTTACGGCTCAAATGCATACAATAACATAGCTCCAATAAGCAACATAACATCATCACTCCTGCCCGTCTAATGAAAAGACGCCTCGGCTAACCTGAAAGCAAGGGTTGGACTCTCCACAGCCACTAATCACATCTCTGTTAATAATAGTGGCATATCTGCAGCCTGCTGCCTACATCGTTCTTCCCTGGGCTGAAGAAAGGATAGACGGGCTCCTCGAAGCAGGTGTTGAACATATAAAGTCTCTTCATTGTAACCGCATCATAGAAACTGAGGCGCCCGTTATCATAGTCCAGATACACACCGACGCGAGGTGAGTTCCAGTAGTCGGCGAGGGGAATGCGGCCGTCTTCCACGTTGGCGTACAGTCGGTCCTGCAGACAGAGGCTCCAATATCCTGCTGACGGAGTGAGGTTGACAAAGCCCTTTCTGTTGCTGCATTCAGTCGTCACCCCCAGGTACCACACTCCTTTGTCCCGGACATCCACTTCCCAGTAGTGCTGACCGCTGGCATACTGGGCTGTGGCGAGGACTCCGCAAAACCGGTTGAAGCGGCCCGGAAGGTCTGGCTCCTGGCTGCGAACGCGGCCCTCCTCCACTTTGGTGTCAAAGTCTGATATAAGCAGGTTTGCGTGAGCGGTGTCAGGGTCCAAGGTCAGGTTCTGAGGCACTATGCAGAAAGAAATAAGGAACATTTAGTTTACCTTCCTGATAGTGAACACTGAGACAGTCAGAACCATGATATATTGGTGGTCTGAGACGTATGAAGCAACAGTCTTTTTTATTGTATACATTATTAATGCTATAGTGGAACAAGGTACTCATCATGTGATGACTAATTGTTTCAAAGGAATATCCAAGCAATCTGAGCAGCATAACATCCTCTTGATTGAGCTATAATGAAAATGTCAGGGGTGTCAATTATAATTAGGCTTAAATATTAGAGATGCACTTCGAAAATGGATGATGATTGGCCGGCCCTCACTGTTGAGCTGCTCGAAGAATAAAAATCCCATCTTTTACCAATATGTGAGCGCACAATACCTCAGAACTACTATGTCACAGTCACACTACCAACTACAGTCCTCAGTGTGGATGTTCTTATTTCAGGAAGAAGTTTGTCTTTTTTAATATTAGTTAGGAGTTCTAAAATAAAGTCGGGAAACACATAAACTAGGGGTGCACCGATTGCAGTTCTCTGGCCGATAACCGATCTTTAAAAAGCCTGCTCTGCAGATTCAGATTTCAGATACTTATTCTTTTTAATGACTGACACTGTCAGGTGTTATAAGGTCACAATACACCTTTAATGTTCCAATCTTATTTTAAGGAAAAAGACTGAACAACATCTATGGAACAATACAAACTTGTTTTAACTGCACAAGGTAGTGTTCTCAAACATAAATCAAAGGTTTAGAGCATTGCAGTTCCTTTAGTCTTTCATTTTTCACATTTTAAAAACAAACAAAACTTGCACAACGGGTTAGGTAGGTAGATATGAACAGTTTCACATGTAGGTATCGGCCGATCACCCAAAATTAAGGATATCGGGGTCGATCGATCGGCGCACTCCTCATATAAACTGTAAGGACCTTTTAAAAAGGAGACTGCATTTTATTCAGGGGCAGGGGCTGCTCATTCTGCTTCTTAGTCATTTTGTGTTTTTGCAATTTTGGTTGTTCTGTAACATTTTTTTCTCTCCATGAATTGGTCTTCCACAGTACATTATTTTGTACCAAAATTACAAAATTACTCAGCTGCAGCCAATCCCAGAAAGGCTGAACGTATTACTGCACAGTTGTCATGGAAGATGCTGAATTAGAAATGTTGCGGCAGCGTTTTGGAAATCTCACAGTTAGTGTATGGTAATTAACACTAACAGTGAACTGCAGTAGTTTACAGTTAGTTATGCTCACCAAACTAATCATGCTAATTGCAAAATAAGATGCTAAAGACAATTTAAAATGTCAACTCCATAATTTTGTTCTAAAACAGTAAAACCCTGTTTAACAGTGACTGCTCTCTCACACCACCGCTTCTGATCTAAACATTGAAAAACATATTTTCTACGTTAATTAAAGAGAAGTAACAACTGGCTAAAATCTGTACTGGCAGGTCCCAGTTTTACAAACCCCAAGATCAAAAATTGGTTACAAACTTAGATCCTTCTAGTTCAATAACACCACTGCCTTTTTTTGTGGAACGTTTCAAATATCTGTTGCACATCACAAAACACGCCCAAACATGGATGTAAATAAGGAAAGAACAAAGGTCATCTTCACAGTTCTGAAACTCAATCTATTGTCAAGCCAGAAAATCTAAATTATAGCAAAGTTTTTTGCCTAGACAATCTTGTGTTGTTTCAATAGTGACCACTGTATCACTGTAATTTTTACTGTAATCTTAAGGAATTATTTCCTACTGTAGCATTTTTGTTGCATAAACTTACTGGTATGCAGCACGTGCATCATCTTCTTCCACATGATGAGCTGAAAGGGCCCTGAGAAGTCTGTCAATTCAGTGGTGCAACTGACTGGCTCAAGGGATGTGAAAGACTTACGATGCATTGCTCTGGAGAGGAAATAAATATGTTAGCATTAATTTTTTCCTTTTTCAATTTAATGAAGTCTTCAACTGTAGGTTACTTACTCATTAAATGTTTCAGCAAGACTCTGTTGGAGTAAAAGAAGATGTTACCTTAATTGTCATAGTGAATGTTATCACTAATTTACTGCAAATAAAACTAAGTAACAGTAGTCATTAAAGGTTTTGGTTCACATTATTTAACTGCCCGCATGTCCAGATTCTTCCATTTGTTACATGTGTCTGTTCAGCACAGATTGCGATGATACCTTCATGTTCAACTGACCTCAAAGTTAGTCTTCCCGCCGATGTGACTATGAATATCTGCTATTAGCTTGTCCAAATTGGCTGCTTCACTTTCAACAAACTCTAGGTTGTCATCAACAACAGCCAAAGAGGCGGCTTCCTCTGAGTCCAAGCTCTCCAGAAGAGAGTCTCTCTCATCCAACAAGAACTGGACCAAGGCCCCTACATCCGCTTCAATCTTCTCTTTGAGTCGCTGCTTCTTCAACTGGAAGACAGAGAAGTTTCAATATTCATGGCAAACTAATTAATATAGTCATGAAAAAATTAGATACCCTCCAGTAGACTGTGTATTGTTCTTACATAATTGGACACATGGATATTTAATAAAAGTTTCTACTACGGAGACATTTAAGCAATAAATTCAAGTAATATTTGGCATAAACCAAATACAGTATTCCATGTATGGACTTGGAAGTGTCATGGTTTGTGAAAGCTTTGCTGCAGCAGGACCTCATCTGCTCACCATCCTAGAATCCACCAGGAGTTCTATCATTTATCAAAGGGTGCTTGAGGAAAAATGTGAGACCATCTGTTAAAAAGGTCCAGCAGAAACAGAACTAGACCTGCCAACATCCTAACCCTTTCTCTCTCCTAGACATGGCTGCTGACTGGGCTTTTACTGTGACTAACTCGATGTGCTCTCTTTCAGACTCTAACCTTGAAAACTGGCTCAGAGTTTATCTGTTCTTTCTTTCTAGGTGTTAGAGATATTTATCAAATAGTCAAGCTCAGAAGGAACGACACATGAGTCTCTGTTAATCTTGCAGCAAGATGGTAGCCCACTCTGCGGTGCAACTACAAAGTGTTGGCACCATCTCTCTTTATTTATATATGTGGTTCACACAAACAGTTTAACAGACATTCCAAGCATTTAGGGGGTGTATGTGTGTTTGTGTGTGTGTGGGGGGGGTCAGAAGGGTTAGGGTGCATGTGTTTTGCTTTTAAACAGTGAGGGAGTGGGGACTGGTACAAGCAGCCCTCAGATGTTGCTGATAGTAGCATAACTCACTCCTCTCCCTGGGAAGGAAGAGCACTTTGTACAGACATGAGTGATAAACAATACAAAAGTTTTCAAACCCTAACACTAGGTGAAACGACTAAAGGAGCTACATCCATTAACATTTACTTTTCCTTCTCATAGAAAGGACTCCTGGATCAGTGCTTCTTTGTTCTCTTTGTGTCTCTGCTCTGTTCTCTCTAACCCCCAGTCGGTCGTGGCAGATGGCCGCTCACACTGAGCCTGGTTCTGCTGGAGGTTTCTTCCTGTTAAAAGGGAGTTTTTCCTCTCCACTGTCACTACATGCATACTCAGTATGAGGGATTGCTGCAAAGTCAACGCCAGTGACTGTCCACTGTCTCTACATGCTCATCTGGGAGGATTGAATGCTGCAAGTCACTGACTGGATGCAATCTGCTGGGTTTCCTTAGATAGACAAACTTTTTTTCCAATTTGAATAAATAACTAACTCTGACTGCACTGTTCAATGGTTAGGATTAATTGGAATGTATGTACCTGACTTTTTGTGAAGTGCCTTGAGACAACATGTGTTGTGAATTGGCGCTATATAAATAAACTGAATTGAATTGAACATGACAATGACCCAAACATACTAAGATATGAACTGTGCCGTGTAGTTTTAACTAAATTTGAACTAAGGCACTGGAATGGAGTTAAAGTCCAAACCTTAAGCTCCCTGAGATGCTGCAGGCTGACTTGAAAAAGGCTGCACAAGCAGGAAACCCCTCAAAAAACTTGAAGCTGATAGTGAGGATAGGGGCAGATTTTCCTCCGACTGTCAGAGACTGGTAGATGGCTACAAAAAGCATCTCAAGGAAGTGATTTCAACCAAATGGCGTAAGACTACCTGTTAGGGCTTTGGGTGTGCCAACTTCTTAGAATACATATTTGTTGATATCTTTTATTTAATGGATAAACAGGGTTCGTTTTTAGGTGTTTACCTGTTAAGGGGAACGCACATTGTCTTTTGACACACGACGTCTTACCTCACATTGGAAGTCCCAGAACACATCTGTGAATTGTGGCCAAATGCAGTTATCCATTTATGCCAGAAGGTGGCGTAACCCACTATGGGAAACATGTACAACTACACCAAAATGCATTACCATAAAACGTTCATGTAAATTTTTTGGACCGCTTCAAAATATTACCACACTTCACTTAAACTAGATTCCTCCCCAGAATAGCTAATCACCACCAATTGTCCTTATAATGACGAGATTGTAGTTAATGTAAATTTTTTTCAACTTAAATATCATTAATTTTTAACTATTTTGCCACCAGAAACGGCGCTACCATACAACCATTGAAGAACTACCAAAGCTACTGGAGCCAGAATTTACTGGCATTTGTGTTTATGTTCAGGTTTGATAAGGACTGCTGGCTCGAAGCCTCAGCCGTGGAATGTGTGTATTTTTGACGTGCGTTTCATGCCGCCGGTGTGTGTTACCCTTAATATAAAAAAAAACTAAGGGTAAAAAAAGATTAGCCATCAATACGGGAGCACTTATTTTGAAATGCCTGAATATTTAATGTAGTGCGGTAATTTCTTATATGACTGCAAAAAAGGTACAACTAAAAATGGTACGGTACAGAGCTGAACACAGTTCATTGTTATAACCTGAAAACGTACAAAATATTTAGACTTAAACAATCCTTAACACACTGCAATTTACACATGTAGTTTAGGCTATGAAGACCCCACAAGCACAGAAAAATAAAATTGCACTTCACATACCCGCACTTCATTTTTAGTCCGCTCATCTGTTGTCCTAATTTTGGAATATTGAGACTTTTCCCAGTTGAGCTCCATCAGCCTCACTTTCAACTCCATCTGTAATAAATGAACACCGTAATGCAAGTAGAAAAAAAAAAGAACACATTGTACAGGTAAAGTCTGAATGCAACAACTAAGATGTATAATAAATGCCATAAACTGATCTATCTGCAAAATTACCGTTTTGATTCACAGTTTTAAAGTCTCCTGCATTTAGTCTTACCTTCATATCATTCACAACTTCTGGCATTGGAGCAACCTGATGGTGTCTGAAAAACAAAGTTTATGTTCACAACTCGAGCTATTTACAATTCCCCGTAGAGCTTCCTATATAAAAAAAACAGATGTTTGGGTTATAGCTTGACGTGTAATCCAGTATTTTGTCCCTAGCTCACAAAATAACTAGACCTCTGTGTGTGTGTCCTTGAAGTCAAGCAAACATTGCCAAGTGCATTTTCCTTTTAAAGCATTTCAAATGCACTTACAAAAATTACATATTTTACTGATTTGCCAAATTGAATAAGATATCATTTATCATTTCCCTTTCAAAAAGTAATCCCATCATGAAAAAACAAACTGTGTTAAACAAATCCACAAATATTTGTGCAGTTACATTCCTTTTCTCCTCTTTTTGTAATCTTGTTTATTCAAATTTATAGATTAGAATAAATTATTTTAGATTTGTATCAGATGGAATACTTTTTTTGTCCTACTCTTGCCCTTGAAGCAAATGAGAACATACATTGTATGGACTACTCAGAAGGGAAAGGGGTTTTGCTCTAGTTGCTCTCTACAATATTTGGATTTCTGTCCTTGTGTTCCCTTTTTTTAATCGCATATTATGTTGAACAAATAAAAAGTTCAGCTGTTTCAAGGTTTCTAAAGGAAGGACACAACCAACCTATGAGCTCTGGATTCCCTGCAGACAACACAAATGGGCCTCTTATCAGTTTGGCAGTAGAGTTTCAGCTCTTCGCCATGTTGTTCACACCTTCCATCCGGTTTCATGGACTTGGAAGGAGCAGGAGAAGAACCAAGATGCTCCAGATCGTCCAGTTTGGCCACTAGGTTCTGCACCAAGTAGTTTTTAGTGAAGCTCCTTTTGTTGAACACCTGAGAGAACAAAGAAATAAACACACCTATTGTTAGGTAACTAAATCGCTCTTCAGTTTGTGTTGGCTGTCGACAGCTGTCATAGCAACCGTATCCAAAGACAATGCTGAGTAGCTAATCGGTACGAGATCAAATTTCTAACGTAAACCTGCTGTTTGGTAAACCCTTAACGTTTTTATCATTAACTAAACGAAATAACAGCTAAAGCCCTCTCAAAGCAGCTTCCTCGAAAAAATAACTTTGGTAATAATTAAAAAAATTGTTCATCACCCATTCTCTGCAAGTAAAAAACAACCCTTCATGGCTGTAAAAAAAAAAGCAGTTACCGTGGCTCAACTTACCGTCCGGCATTGAGGACACTGATACCCGTAGTCTCCGCCATTTTCATCCCAGTGCATGCAGATACAAAAGCGACAGAAATTATGTCCGCACTTCAGTATCACAGGGTCTTTGAAGAAGTCCAAACATATAGCGCATGTAAGCTCTTTCTTCAGTTCGTCTCCAGTTGCTCCAGCGGTCGCCATGTTTACAAGCCAACAGCGGCAGTTTGTCAACACACCGCTGCTCCTGCAGGAAGTGAGGGAAGAGGAACGAAGAGAGAGGAGACTTTGTGCTACGTCATTCCCCATCCCAGCCAATAGGATTCTGCTCTTTCAGGCCGCCTTTATTTCTTCCTTTGACCAACTTAAAGTTTTGACCCATAGGTCAAATGTTCGACGTTTTACATAGATTTTATCCAGTAAAAGATTATTTTTGTCGTTTCTTTCCAAATGTCAGTAACAACTGCTCAGAGTGCGGGTGAAATTATTGAACATTTATTTGTGGAATGTTCTCCTGTAATATTTTGATCAGATTTGGAAAGTCTCCTTATAAAGAATATTGGGAAGAATCTTGTATTTTCAAAATTTCAAATATTACTTGTCTGTAACAATTCAAGCTTTTCTTCAGATGTAATAAATTTAGTCAGTTGAATTATAATCCTAGCAAAATATTAGGTCCACAAGATGGTATGGAGTAAAAATATGCCCTCTTATGTTAATTTTAAAGAAACTGACTTAAAAACATATATTTCCTCTATTTGAAAACTTAAGTTAAACAATTATAAACTTGGAAAAACAACAGCACTTCTTGAAATATTTTATGTCTTAAGCAGACCCCATTACTAAATTGTTCACTTTTATTTTTCTATATTTAGTTGTGGTAACAGACCCCATTATATTTGTTTATGTTCTTGATTGTACTTTCGCAACAATGAACAATTACGAAGAATGAATAAAAAAAATATATTTTAATGCATGTCTAACACAGCCCACTTGTGTCCCATAGCTTTGTGTTCAACGTGTAATTTAATTACCTTGATAAAAAAAAGTATTTCTACAGACAGTAAAAAGCCTTAATAATTAATCTGTTATTGCAGAAGCATAATCTCTCACATCTTAATTTTGTGAAATCCAGCCTTTAATTTGAATACATTTGTTCGCTGGAAGGGAAAGAAACCCTATGTTAAGAAATACACTATATCTCAAAAGTGTGCCCAACACTGTCAAACTGCAAGGCTTTGAGATTAAAAAGAAAATGAGACCATGATGAATTTTTTGAAACATTTTCCCATCTATCTTAAATGTGTCATTAATCATATACATTTCAATTGAAAAACAAACTTCTATTTGGAAGAAAAAAATGAAGGAAAAAAAGCAATAACCTGGTTGCATGAGTGTGCACACAGGTTACTTTTTTAATGCACCTTTTGATCCAATTTCAACCATTGGTCTTCTTGGGTACACGCCTGTTGTAGTGAAAGTGATGTCCTATATTTCTAAAGCTCAACTGCCCTAGTTGGGTTTTCCTAACAACTGCTCATTTTCATAGAGCAATAGTTTGCAAAGAGGTTCTAAAGGATCAAAGGGATCTAATTTTACAAAGGTGTTCATCAGGAAAAGGGTATAAAAACTTCCACTGCATGTTATACATACAGTGAAAACAGTAAACAGAACTAATAAAATATAAGATAAATAAAATAAAATATAAGATATATAAGACAACAGTATATAAGACAACAGTAACATAACAAAAAAACCTAATGTTTTTCCAAAATAAAAGAAAAAGACAAAATGCAAGCTGGCCAGACAGGCCGTGATGAAGCCAACAGCAACATTAAAGAAGCTGCAGGAATTTCTAACACATTGGGACCTGGGTTATAAAAAATAGTTGAAGAGTCACATGTTATGCTCTTAAGGCGTTTAGTGGTTGTGCAATATTTATTTTTAATAGGTCCAAGAATGTACAATATAGAAAACACAATTTGGGATGTGTTAGTATTTACGTTGCAAGTATTCCCAGAATTCTGGGTGCAAAAAGGGATGTCTGATGATTTCTTGTATGAGCTTGAATATGAGAAAAGCAAATCTTTTGTTAAATCTGTTGTTAACACTTGCATTGAAATAAATCTGCTACACTGTAACTACCAATGGAAGAAGTTTTATCCAATGCTTTAACATTTACTGGAAAAAAAAAACTATTGTATTTTTGCCTGCATCTAAAGGAGGGCTGTCATGGCAAATGTTATCATTATGGTATCCTTCATCCACACAGAATTTTGCAACCATAGAAGGTAGAACTAAGCTGGGAAATACTAAACTTGCATATTAAATTACTGCTCAATAGTATGTGAAGTAAATATTCTCCAGTATTTTTGGGATTTTAAAGCACTGAAAGTTAAATCTGTTTAACTGGTTGTTAAATAACGTTTTTCTAGTAAATATATTTCTAATGCGGATCTTCACATAAAATTCACACCAGTTGTTGGTAACAAAGTAATTTGCACATACAAAGAAATCAGCACAAATTAGTACATTCATTCATATGGTGTCCAAATTGGAATGACAGAATAAAAGTAATGAACATGCCCTCTGAAGTTTATTCTTAGGTCTTTGCTGGTAGTGACACCTTTAAAATCTTTCCTGTATGGAGAACTTAACTTTATGTATTGCTCAGGTGTTATTTTGGCTCGATCTGTTTTCAAATGTTGAAGGTTTTAGGTATTTCCCACTTCTGAACTTTACTGTAGATGTTTTTAGGGTGTCGCACAGAGCCATTGCTCCTTCAAACATGGTGTGTCGAAGGACGTTTCAATAGTTACATTTCGGTCTCATCTGACCAGATATGAATACTCTCCCAGTATTTTATTAGCTTGTCACAATGTTATGCAGTAAACTTTGAATGAGTGTCGACATGCTTTCCATTAACAGTGGAGTCTTGTGCAGTGAGTAAGGCCTTTGAGGTTGAGCGCATTGCATATTGCTTTCATGATACAACTGTACCTGCTATTCTTAGGTTATTCTGAACCTCTTTGTGAGTGCTTCTTGGTTCTTGGACCACATTTCTGGTTATTCTTTTGACTCTGTCAGAAATAACCAGAGAAACCCCCAGTTCTGGCTGGTTTATGTTGAACTGATGCTCCAGATTATGGTCCCAAGGGTGCTGACTGGAACATTCAGAAGTTTAGAAATACGTCTGTGTCCAATGACATAAGTATGGTTTCCAACAATGATGTTGCAAATGTTTTGAGAGAGCTGTGATGCTTGTTCTGCACCACTTTTGTAATAAAAAACATTTTTATAGGTCATCAGTTTGGACTAAACCAACTGATATTAATTGGCACCACTTGGAGCAGGGCTCCTTTTTAAAAATACTAAGAGATTTCTGTTGGTTTCTTGGCTTTCTATGGCGTTTTACTGCTTCTTTTCTTCAGGTGTTAAATACTTATTCTGTCATTTCACTACACTTCACATATCTTAATTTCAGAGAACTGTTGACAAGTTCTATATTTACTGTTTTATCTGTCATAACTCATTGTTTCTGTATTTGACAGAAGCACTGCATCTATAAAACTCTACACAAGAACTGATTAAACAGAATTAACCAGCAGGCACCAGTAAACAATATTTATTATTAATACATTTACATAAAAATTAATTAATAAAAAGACAATACCAAGACTGATTGTGCTGAAATTGTGGTCTCTATATAGATGACTGACTGTGGAGTGTACGTTACATTGCATAGTTTGTATCGACATGTAAGTGTTGTGATGCAAAAAAGTGCATTTGATGTTAGATACGATGCCATTTTCTGATTCATCAGGGTCCAAAATAAAAATCACAGTTGGATCTCAGCAGGATCTTACATTTTCACGTTTCCTATTGATTCACACCTCATCACCACATCAGCTTACCCTGATAAATATAAGCCATAATTATACAGTGATGACTCACAGCATCATAATGAGACAAACTTTCAAGCACACTGATCTGAACATGTTCAAAGCAGAGTAAGACACTGATTTAACACTACACATAAACTGTACAATTCAGATGAGATCTTAATAAAACCATGAACATATGTAAAATGGCAAAAGCTATACTCTGCCCTATAGTGATCTGTAAGCAGCTCTTATGTGTGCATTGCTTGGTTGAAAACGATAAATCGACACAAAACTGCCAAGAAATAAAGCTTTGAAATACACATTGTGAGAGAAACAGAGGTCAGATCGTCAGGTGCAGATACATCTTTTCATCATCACAGCACCAGACTCTTCTGTAGTGTGACAAAGAGGCTGAAAGTGGCTTTGTGGAGATTCTCTTCAGTCAAAACTAATACACTGTGCCCATTTGAAGCAAAAGAAATAACTAGTGAGATGAACATCTTTATACAAGCATACCGTAACCTCCTGTGGTTAAAAAGAAAACAACTTTCCATTAACTTTTAATAAATATGACAATATCCTAGCAAAAACACAGTGGCTCACCAACACTCAGGGTGGTTCATATAAGTAAACCCATAATCGGTCATAAAAAAACATAGTCAGAAAAAAGTGAAATTATGCCATATGGTATTTAAAACAGGGATCCATTAAAAAATATTAGCTCAACAAATAAGCAAGCAAAAATCCTGTCAGATGCTGGATTTATCTAGTGGGACTAGATATGCAAGGCTAGGATATTTTATAAAAACGAAGTGACTGTTTGTTTTTTTGTTTTCCACAATAAATTGGAAAATCCGAGGGATTTTTCTAACAACCGCTCTACAGAAATGATGATTATCCTCTTGGAAAGCAAGAAAAGATGATTTGTATTTTTCAAAGTATGCTGAAATGACAAAATAGATACAGCATCCCTTTGCACCCTTTTGAATCTCTAATATATCCCTAATATCCTTAATAATCTTTTGCAGCCTGCAGAAAACACAAGGGTGAAACCGTAAGCATCGGAGGCCTGACTGTTTGATGACAGGAAGGGTTTTTTTTAGGGAAAACTCCCAGTATAAATACTTTCATTTGCTGGGAATAAAGTACAGTATACTGCTAAGATTTTCCATCGTAAGTGTCAACTGTTTAAAGTTGCGATATGTCTGCTAATTTGCAGTTATCATCCAGCATCCAACCTCTTTTAATCATCCACAAACACTCCTACAATTGTCTCCTTTCCTTCAAACCAGCTTTCCAACCAGTAACTGTAGTCACTTTATTGTTGAACTGATGTCTCTGTTGGAGCTTTCTGACAGGAATCTGTTGCAACAACAAATCAGGAGATACTATAAAGTATTGAATATAATGTTGCTCTTATCCACTGTGACATGTTCGAGCCCTGTGCGATTGTTGAAGTCGCACAGGGCTCGAACATGATAGCTGTTCGAGCCCTGATAGCTACCGGATGATAGCTACCGGAGCAGATAGTCCAACTAATTAAACTGCTAACATCAGATAAAATACGGATTAAAAAACGTGAGAATATCAACTTTGATAGTTTAAATGGGATGCACTCTCAACTCAAAGATTGCGAGTATGACCTGGAGAAATGAACTCTGATTACGTATACCACCACATTTTGCTGTTTCATAAATCCAAATTCTATGGAAGAACAAAGGTAAAAATACAATTTAAGTCAATATTAATATTCATAACTTTCTATACTTTAAAATCAGACAGCTCAATAACTGTGCATTTTTAGAGGCAATTTTCTGCTGTAGGTGGAGAATGCTGTTAGGGATGAAGAAAACGGGATGTTATGAACAAACAAATTATTGATGCTCAAAGGGTGTACCAACATTGAGCATTTTTTACTAAACCTAAAATCTGATCTGCTCGCAGCATTACTGTTATTCATCTACAGAAGCCAACGTTTCTTCCCTGGTGGTCAGTTGTAACCTGAGCAAAATGGAGCAAATAAACAGGCTGTTCAGTGATTGCCTCTTATTTAAATTCGGCATTCATCTTGATTCCTCATCTGTTGTCAGCCTATTACAAATAATCCACTATTCGCAGAATTAATCCTTTTTCACTTTGTGGAAGCCACAGTCTTTTATAAGTGCAGCTTCACAGGGCAATTGATTAGACAAAATTAGACAAAATATTTGTGAAAGTTGCAACACTGCCAGGAATATAGGTAGCATACAGTGACAAATATTGTAATGGTAATATGTTTTATTATCTTAGCTGCAATAGTAAGGATTGTTGCCATTTTATTTTAAACAAAGGAATTAAATCATGACATTTTTTTTAAAACATTCCTAAATAACGCATACTGGCCCATGCCTCCTTCCAGCACTGCATCATTAGTCTGTGTCATCCTTATGAAAGCTGGAGTTGACTGTCCTGAAGGATTAGAGTTTCTTCAGGCACTTTTAGACACAATAAAACCAGTACCCGAGACTGGAAATACCATGGTACTAGCAGCAGAAACTGAAATGATAAATAAACATATGGCATAATAGTGTTGGACTGAGTGCACTTGAATGAATTCAGTACAGTGGTAACATTAACAGGCACGCTCAAGAACACATTTGCCCAGTTAAATTTTTTTTGGTGTTGTGAAAGTAACTCAGAAAAAGAAAAGGATATATAAAACCTCCCACATATGCCCTTTGTCCGTCTGTCCAATCCATGCATTTACTGCTCAGACCTCAGAGCTGTTTTGGCAGTCTTGCATTCTCACCACCAGCATGGGTTCGGTGCTGACAGACCCTTTCACCACCTCCTGCAACCCCTCGCTCCAAACCTCCTTCCCATCTTTCTGTCTGGATCTCAGTACCAGTGCAATGGTGACAATAATGAGGACCGTCAGCAGGAGCCCCACCAGTGCCCCCACTATGCTCACTAGACTTTCCTCTTGGTCATCGGTGTTCAGCTCTCTGAGTCCTCGGCCACCAGGAAACAGCTCATCCGTTCCTTTCGACCTCCTCTTGGTATGGTCCAAAGCAATATGCATAATGTTGGTGCCCCGGCTGTTATCTATTCCAATATTTTCAGCGATGGCTGGGATTTCATCGCCAGCAGACCTTCTCCTGCGATGGCTTTTATTGCTTGAGGATGTCAAAGTGGAAACAAAAGAGTGGGACTCTAGGCTGCGTTTTCCAATGCCCCTGTTGGTGTTCTCTTTGGAGCGAACAGTGTAAATGGTGTGTATATACCATTCACGCCCTGCAGCAACCTGAGGGTGAGAAAAGTTAGAAACAGTCAACAAAAAGGCTATAGGTAGTTAGAAGGAAAAACATGACAGGAAATGACATGAAACATTCTGCTGCATAAAGAAAATATCTGTGAAAGACTTATTAAATAAAGCCCATTGTTGACTAACAAAATAAAGAAACACTCAGAGTCTGAGACCCGTTTTAAAACATTTGTAAATCCCTGTTTTAAAATGACTCTTCTCTCTCATGGGCATGTTTACCTAGAGCATATCCCTTCCATACCACACTTTGTAATTTTTTTCATGCCCACTCTGCTCAGCATGAAATCACCTCTTCTCCTAAAGAAAGGCTAGCTTTTCAATGTTCTCTTACACCCTCTTCAATTATAGCAAAATCAGAGATCAGAAATCAGCCACAAAATCCTGATAAGTGCATAAGTGCAGTAAGACATGCCCTACCTGGAACATGGCTGTAGAGTCCAGTCTAAACCCATCAGATCCTGGTTGTCTGACAAGAGACATAGCAGATAGATCATCTACTGCCAGCACTGCATTAAAACTGACATCTCCGAATACTCGTGCCTGAGTCTCTGGCTGGGCCTTGTCCTGGTGAGTCAAGCGATTTTGGTTTAGGAATAAAAGGAAGTGAATTGAAAATATTTTAATAGTAGTCATAATTAACATTTTACAGAGACCTGTTACACAGAGACCTTTGTATACTCACAAGAATCTTGAATCTGTATAGTAATGATGGAGAGTCTGCCAGACAGCCAAATTCAAACTTGGTTGGGTTATATTTGGGCACGTAGCCATCAGCACCAGTACAGAGAAACACCTTCTCTATGCTGCAGAAGAAAGAATCTCCCAGATTCTGCACTGGGTCCACCATGACACGACCGTATATTGTGTCACCTATAAGAGGTAAAAATGCTTAAGTTCTATGTGGTAAAATTGTTATATTGGGTGGTTCTATTATCCAGTTTAACTCTCTGAGTACCTATGCTTTGGAAATACCAATCAAGTGGAGACCCCGGTTATAAAATGTAATTTCAAAGATAATGCACTCACCCATAAGCTGTCAATACAGTACTTTCCTTAATTTATTTAAGTCAGTATCATTTTAAATGAAATCTTCTTGCGAAAAAAAAAAAAACTAAAATCAAAGAAGCATGCAGCTTTAAAAAATTGATGAAGAAAATAGAAAGTCTCACCTTCAGAAAAGGCAACATCACTTTCCTGACCAAAACCCATAGATCCATCAGAAAGCCAGAGGCTCTTTTTGGACAGCAAGAACATCTGAGTATTCAGACTAAATTCCACTGCAACTGGGTCGCTCACCTAAAGAAGGATGCAGTAATGTAAGTAAGTGAAGAGCACAACTCCTGACAAAAAAATGACAAAAAAACAAACACAAATGTTCCATAAGTGGATTTTCCATGAAATGATTATTCTTACTTGTTGAAATCTAATGTTGAGGTCAAAAGTGAGATGCTCTCTGGGACTGCAGACAGGTGGAACAGTGTATTCCATATTCTGAGATGTTGTACAGGGGATCAGTTTCACTGTGTATGTTCCAGAATAATCTCTGACCTGTATACGAGGAATACAAAAATATTAGTATGTCCCAATGTTGTGACCCTCAGGTTGTTTATAAAGCTTAGACAGGGGCCAGTTACTGGTATCAAAGTACATCAAGGTTTTAAAAAGTTAAGGTTCAGAGCTGTTACAATTCTACATCAGGTGGTTCCTACGAAAGCCTTTTTAATGGAATGCCAGAGAAAGTTCAGGAGAAAACCCAAATAAATACTAGAGATAACATTACAACTGATTTTCAGTGACTCTGAATATATTCCAAAAGTGTTTTATGTCAGTAACATTTTTCAGTTACACAGAGTGACACATTACAAGCGCTTAAAGGTTAAGTTTAAAGGTTATTTGAGGGTTACAGCAAATGAAAACCCATAATTATCCATCCCTCCAACCATTGTCTATACCGACTTGTCCCTGCAGGGTCGTAGCCGTAGGTGTATCTGTATGGGGGCGAGGGGCAGGGTACACTCTGGACAGGTTACCAATCCATCACAGGGCAACCCAAAAATTAGCTTTTTAAAAAATTAAAATACTACAAAGACCAATAAAAATTGTTTTTTAATACAGAAATATTGGCCTACCGAAAAGTATGGCCATGTACTGTATAGTATATGCGCACATAATGTCTTACAGCAAAATCAGAGATGAAGGTCCATTGCTGGACAGGCTGGTTGTAGGTGGGCTCACTCCTCACTAAGGTGAGTTTAAATGTCAGGCCGGGGTGGTCCACACTCATAACCATGGATGCCATGGATGTTGCTAGACACATTTTAAGAAGTTTAAAAGAGGTATAATTATCACCAATAATTATTTTGTTTTAATATTTTGCATAACAATGTCAGCCAGTCTTACCGGTTCTTTTAATTCTCCCTGAGGAATGAGACTCAACAAACAGACCCCTGAAATGAGCTTTGGTGTGGAAATTTACCACCAAACGTCCCTGCTCATTAATGCGCATGCTGGTAGGATACAATAATCCTAGGAAAAAAAATAAACATAATTTTTAAAAGAACTAATTTTTAAAGAAACACATGCTCTTTCTGATATGGGAACCTACCCTGCAGCCCTGCCTGTGGGGGGCTGCCGATGCCGTCCTTCCACATAATGGCGGTGTCGTACACAAAAGTGAGACGAAGCTCCGACTGGAGGTCAAAGTGCTGCCAGCCGCCGGTGCCCAGGGGTGAGTGGAACACATAAGACACGTAAAGAGGCACACGTAGGGTCACGTAAGATTGGACCAGGTTCAGCACCTATAAAGAGGTTTTACGTGGAAGTGAGTGAGAACTTTGTTCAACTGAATGCAGACATCTGTGATTATTGTTTTACGCTTTAATTGTTTAAATAAGTCTTTCGAAGAGTGAAGTTCATATTTTATATAAAAAAGCACCTTCCTCTGTACTTATAGGTATTTGTTTAAAGCAGTCTAATATAACATGTTACAACCTTTCAGATAAAGAAATTATTGTTGGTTGAAAACCTATAATGGGTACAGAATAGATGTAACAGATGAACACAGTGCTCTACTCCTCAAGGTCCTAGAAGTCTTCCACTCCTACTCAATGTGTTGCAGAAATGTCAATGTCAAGATGCAGAAACGCCTTCTTGTGTTGTACACAAACAACCAGTGGGCAGTGATGTAGGCTTATACTGACATTACTATTATGTTTCAAAGCAAGCTGCGTCAGCAATTTAAAGCTTCAAACTGATCATGTCTGAAGGTAGACTGGATATACATTCCTTATTTATTCCCTTAGTTATTAATTAAGTTAATGCAATTTATTTAATCACATTCAGCTTTTATGAATGCAGGTCCCAAAACGCTACCACTAGATGTCACTGCTTACCAATATTTTGGTTTTTAATCTGGCTTTAAAGATTCGAATCACAAGACTTTACCGAAATTTTAAGTTCTTTTTTGAAAACAGCCCAATTGACACATTATATTTAACTGGCATAGAGTGAAAATGTTTTAAATTAGATATTCCATTACCAAACTGTAGGAAAAAGTGTCAGAGGAGAAAAAAAGCTACAATGCTATTCCCTCTGCCGTAACAATCCTATTTCAATTCAATTTACATTTTTCGCTTTGTGTTTGGCATTGGCAGAGCTACTCCTGCCAATAACTTCATTTTCTCTATGACAAACTTAACTCTCTATGATAAACTTAACTCTGACAACTTGACTGCATTGTCTCATAACCAGAATCCAACTGGAATGTATGTAATTGGCTTTAAAAGAGTCTATATTATTTGTTCCTGTAAAGTGTAAAGTGCCTTGTGGATCACAAGTCTCACATGTAACTAATGTGTGCTATAGTGGTTCTTGCTGTTCCCAGCAACTATTATTTTTACCTCCTCTCCATCTCTTTTTGCATCACATGCGCTGTCACATTTATACAAAATTCCACAAGACTGGAGGGGGACAAAAGAACAGCAGGACATTCCCATTGTCTATATCCACAGAAACTATCTAAGGACCATTACAAAAGTGCATTGTAATAACTGAAACATCTGCAGACAAGATGCAAACAGACATTTTGATTTGTAATGTTGGGACCCCAGCCATGGGTTACAACATAAAAGGCCAGTAAGAACTTTTCTGGAACTTTCAAAATAAATCGCATTAACCTACTTCCAGCACAGCCAGGAACAAGAGTAACAGCGGACTTCTCGTGACATCGCTGTTCAAATAAAAACCCCGCTTTTGCAACAGACAAAAGACGCAGGTCTCCAGAGGAACTAGCGCGCTAATGTCTCTTTGCTGGCAAACAGACATAACTCTTCAAACTTGATCCAAGAGTGTCATACGATCACACGATCATATGCACTAAGTTAAGTAGGAATGAATTGCTGTTTGTGTATCCGGTATTCATTCATGAACGGGGGTTATCTGAGGTCTACAGAAGGAAACTGTGTTCCAGAGAGTCCCAGCAGAGACCCTGTTTCTACAACGCAGAGTGGAGCAGATTTTCCCGGTCTGAAGGAAGGATAACGGGACCGCATCACCGTGGTTACAACTGTAAGGTGCAGTTTGGCCGGACCGGCAGAACAAGCCACCCCACCCCACAGCTACGGAGGTTAGCTGCAGTTAACCCTTTGATCACTGTGGATGCTTTCCTCAACTTTGTCGCACAGGACAAGTTTTCCTGAGCACGGTTCACGTAAGAGGTTGTGTTGGGCAGAGAGAGGTAGTTTAGAATGAAATAACCTAAACATTTTTCGTTTTATGACGTTTGGTTTTGTTTGTGTTGAAAACTCAGCCTTCTTAGTGCTAGCAGATTAGCTGTCAGCACATGTGCTCAGTTTATGTGTTCTGTTTTTGTGTTTTTTTAAAGTTAAGACAAACTTTATTTAAAGGGTGACTTTAAACACAGAAGATCGGCCATAACACGCGGTCCACACTTATGCATTTTAACCCTTTTATTAGTGGTATTTTAAAGGTATGTGTTTGATTCTGATGATAAGCTATAAGCTTCTTGTGTTAGCTCCAACCGCTAACAGCTAAGAACACGTGCTTGCCTACTAAGAGTCAGCTAAAGGTCATTTACCCAAAAAGGTTGTTAGTTTACAATCTAGAATATAATATTTCCAAAAATATTATTTTCTAAACTTGATAACTAAGTTAAACACCATTAAGCCCCATTTCTCTAAAATCTGGTTGTTATTCAAACAAAAATTTCCTTAAATATTATTTTACTATTTCCTTAACAATATTTATTTAAATATTATTTTAACAAATAAAGGCAGCTAATTAAACACCGTTGAGAAATGGTCATCCAGAAGGTTGGATTTATTCAGCAAACCATTCTTTAAAATATTATTTTATTAAAATAATGTTTCATCTGATCTTACATTGTGAATGGTTGTTTAAAGGTATACCAATTATTGCCTAAGTTAGTTCCTAGACTAACTTAACTTTATTTCCAGATTCTTCAAGATAATCCTTGGTTCTCAAACTTAAACATTGCATGGTAATATTGCATCACTCTTTCGGTCATGGTTTGATCAACTTGTTTCTATTCTACATAGCCCATTAGTCCTCCTTATTCTTTCATTCTGCTTGGTAGTTAAGTTGGATTGTTTTTGCATAGTAAAGAGTTTGTTGATTGAAAGATGTTTGACTTTGAGTTGACTTATTTTTGTTAATAAATGCTTGTATTTTAAGAAATTGTGTGAATTCATTCTGTGTGTGTGCAGAGTTTTGCTGTTCAACAATGTCAGAGCTTGGCTCATCCCTTTCAATGTTGTCCTAATACCACCACCTTATTGGGCTGGTATTCACAGGACAACCATTTAACAGACCGAAATATTATTTAATCAAATATTAAAGTATTAATATTAAATAATATATTAATATTCATATTCACAGCAGTAAGGATGAAATTTAATTATATTTAGCCTCATACAATAACATAACACACATCAGAAAATGATGGAAACAACCTAGTTGGATGTAAACTGAAACTGTGTATTTGTCACATGTAGATGGAAACGCTCATCCGTCTGTGCACTGAGGAGCATAAAATGTATGTGAATCATCTAAGGGGGACTTTGTTCTCACTGAAAAAGAAAACATGTTGGATCAGCAGAATAAATCCTAACAAGTCAGGTTTGATGATTCCTGCGGTGGACAAGTTGTAGACAATCACACATGTCCATAAATAGCTGTGTAAAGGTAATCGTAACTGTGGAACGATGGCTTTGGCACAGGTGGAGGATAGAAGACGTCAGAGGGAACGTTTAATTCAGAGATTTTACTGACCAGCTGGGACATGATGATGCATGGCTTATCGGACGGTTTAGATTTCCCAGGGCAATTATTTTGAAGTTCTGCATGGAGCTGACTCAGTGTTACAGGGGGAAGTTCTAACTATGCCACGGTGCTTTCAACCGGAGCTTTTCAGAGCGAGCTGACTGACAGGTCGGGTATTTAACAGTCATCCCTGAGCCGGGCAATCCCAGCCATATGGGATGGCCTTATCCGTATGTTGCTCAGATATAAAAAGTTCCCCTAAACTGTGGCTCTCATTTGCAGCGATGAACCGATTTCTGAATGTAATCACAGCTATGGACAACACTGATATTGCTATAAGGGTCAAGCTGTAAGTGAATATGAATTTATGAATAGAAAGCATTTTCATTCAATATATGTGCAACCTATTTATGACGCGCTAATGTTTTCACTAATGCAATGGCACATTGGTCTCCTCAGCTCATGATTCCTTTATACTATAATAATTATAAGTGTTGAACAAACCTTCGTGCACAATGGCTGGCTTCTATGTGATTTTCTATTTTTTATGTGGCGTCCTGAATAGTTTTAAAGTTCTTCACATAGTGTGTGTGGTGACAGTCTTCCTGATTTAAATATGGGAGGAATATTCACATCATTGTAATGACCAGCACTGAGCTGTAATTGAGCTTAGTACAGCAGCTAGAGTGCCGTATCGATTTGATGCAGATATTGTCAAACTTAACGGGTTCGAGCCAACAACCTTTTTATTTCTAGGCAGGTTTGATTTGCTGATTTTATTCAAAAAGTTGTTGGTTAGCTGTAACTGACTACAAATAGCCCTCATGGTGTGTAGACACAGTCTTTCTTAGCGTTTTTCTGCCGATAAGAACCGGTTCTTTGACTGTCACAGCACCGTTGCCATGGTTATTTGGATATGTGATGGGTGACTACCGGCTATTTATACTACTTAGCATATGTATTTAGGGGCGGTCCAAGTGCCACGTGCAGATCCATCGCAAATTGGGATGTATGAAGGCTACGTGTGCGTGCGGTGTTATATCTACTCACAGTTTTGTACAACTGAATTTTTTTGTGCGCTGCAGGTTTCAGAATTTCTCCCTACCGCATACTTTTAGTATGAAAGCTGTGCACTCTTTGTAAACGAGGCCCCTGGTCATAATGAGCACAATTAGTAGAGCTAAATATTTTCAGTAAGATAGATCTGTGGATATCTTCAAGTATAATGGTTTTCACTTGATGATGTTAACATCTTTCGTGTCAATCTAAGCAGTGTTAAGCATTAGGAGAATCAATGACTCGCTGGACAAACTTTGTGTACTTTTTTCACTGAAATCTGTCCATCACAAGCAGGCATCTGGAATTGGCAAACACATGCACAAACCTGCACTAAATGAGACAAAAGGAAGAAAACTGATTTGGTGCCACTCTTTCTGCGCGGCCTCCTCATTCAGACATCTGTAAACAAACTGAGCATACACACCGGAGCACACACAGGGCAAAAATCCGCACAGAGGTAGAAGTCAACCAGACATACACACAATTCCTTCATTGGATCTAAAAAGATGTTCCGAACAAATGTTATACACACCTGTCCATTCGTGCCTATTGTTCCTCCACAGTCTGTAAGCAGCTCAGACATGTGGTAGTAGCTCCTGAACTCCCAGAGACATGCTTCCAGGTTCAGGTTCTTGTAGAAGCGCAGCGTGCTGTTCCCCCGCAGTGAGCTGCTGAACTGGTATGGCACAGACTCCACCATGCTCTCAGGGCTCTGCGTCGAAGCGGTGATAAAGCCGTGACCTGTGGTGACCTCACTGAAATCAAGCAAATTTGAGCAGCGGTGGTTTCCGACTCGGGTTCCATCTGGACTAAGAGTCAGGTCAAAGTTTGTGAGGGGTCGAGTGGAGATTACAGGAAGCATGCCTGCAAAATTTACAGACAAAAGAGTCCAGGCATGTCCAACTATCTTGGATACAGAGATACAGTGCCTCACAAAACTATACAGACCCTTTGAACTTCTTCAAATTTTTTCACATTAAAACCACAACATTTATTTTTTATTATTGGGGTGTCAAAGACCAACATAATGTGGTCCAAAATTGTAAAATGAAAGGAAAATCATACATGCTCTCAAGCTGTTTGCAAACAAACCTGAAAAGTGTGCCTTACATTTGCATTTAGCCCTCCCGAGTCAACACTTTAGAACCTTGTTTTGCTGCAGTTACGGGTGCAAGTCTTTTGTAGTATGTCTCTACCAGCTTCTTTTAGACACTAAAATCTTTGCCCATTGTGCTTGCCTGGCTTGTCCATTTAGGTGGACGGCAGTGTCTTAGTGCGTCAAACCATTTTCCATTTTCAAATGATGGAAAGAACAGTACTCTTAGAAATGTTTAGCACCTGGGATACTCAGAGGTACTCAGGTAAATGCAAACTAAGCAGCTGCCTAGGGCGGCTTAACCGTCAGGGGCCTCTCAAAAATGTTTGAATTTGAACGCATTTTAACACAGTCCATTGTTCTTAAAGTGTTACATTTGTTTATTGAGAATGACTATTAAATTTGATCTGATAGTTACAGCCTTGATAAATTAAAAATACTTTTAATTGTTTAAAATCTTAATTTAAGATTTAAAAAAATTGGCACGACATGTTACCAAATAATAATCAATTTCACTAAATCTGTATTGAAACACTGTTAGTGGTGTTGAAGGTTTTAACAGGAGAAGGGCCCCTAAATCAAGTTCTGCTTAAGGCCCCGTACAACCTTGGGCCAGCTCTTGGGATACTGTATTACAATCTGGCCCTGTTGTCAAATTCTCTATAGTTTTATCCTTGGCATGCTGTGTTCCTTGGCCTTCATGAAGCAGTTTGTTCTTTAATGTTCACTGATAAAACTCTGAGGCCTTCACAGAACAGCTGCATCTACAGTGGCATTTAATTACACGGGTTGACACCTTTTAAAATTAGCTTATATCTAAAGGCAATTGATTGCACTGGATTTTATATAGGGATTATCAGAGTAAAGGGGGCTTAATACAAAAGCATGTTCCAGTTTTCAAATTTTCGTTTGAGAAAAACAATATTAACAAATCCTATATTATTTTTCCTTCTATTGAAAAATTTAGCAGAAACTTGTATAGATCTATCACTTAACTCATAATAAATCACATTGACTTATTAAGCAACAAAATTTGAAAATGTCTCATGGGTATAAAAATTGAAGAGAAAAGGGTAAAATTTCTAGAAGTTATAAGTAATTTATAAAAAAAGTAAAATCAAAACTCTTAATATCAAGTAGTAGCCTTGCTGCAGGTCTTTTTTTGCCAGCGTTTGATCAATATTCTGCTTGCCATTCTGCTCCTGATCCCCAGTTGTGAATATTACTCACACTACATTACACTTGAGTTCATCTGTGGAAGCAGGCCTGCCTCCAGCTCCAAACTAACCATCTATGTGAGGCATGGTGACGGTCACTTTGATGAGGTTAGGGTGTTTCAGGTCATCTGTTCCGGTGTAGTGCAGCTTTGCAGAGAAAGGTTCGGCACCCACAGTTCCCATCTTGCGAGGCAGACACATACCTTTTTATGACGGAAAAAGAAAGCAGAGACACAAACATATACTGCAAATCAAAGATAAAACTGCTCATCAAACAATGTGTATGGGTGTTGTTTTAAATGGAAAAATAGATTTGGTAATTTATACACGAGTGACACAACTATTACCAAGTCAGGTAACGATTTCCAGATTTGCAGAACTACACTGCGACCACCCAGGGAGAGCAGGTTTGGACTTGTTTTCAGGATGTGTAGGTTGAATGAGTGCAGCATAAATGATTGCATAGCAACGGCAAAAACCAAGAATTATTTTCTCTTTTTGAGAAATGACTGATAGCTTTGAAAAATTCTCAGAAATGACAGCTTTTAGCAGCACTGAATTATGAACTGTTATAATAAGTGAAAAGAATGCATGTGTTATTAAAATGTTATATTTTTGCATAAATATGATACATTTGGTAATGAATCACCCTAGCTAGCAATCTAAAAGTGGGTTTTTAAACAATCACTAAAGTAGATAAAATGAAACCAAATTAGGAAGGAGACAGAAAGATTATTCTTGATAATTTATTTATTGTGAAGGAACTGTTACACATCCTTGAGTGGGTAAATGTAGGCAAGGAATAGCAATCCATTTAAATAGAGGCCTTCAGAGTAAACGAGATGAGAACAAGAAAGTCGTTTTTTTTAAAAACAAGGTCTATAAAAAGATATTACAGAGATTTCTGAAATATTGAGAAAGGAAATTCATCATTGATGTTTCCCAAATCATCCTTAGTTATCCTCCCTAAAGAGAAGCTCATAAACAAAAACCTCTCAAGAACACTATAGGTGTGTTGCACTCTTAGGCCCTCTTCGGACCTGATATTAACATGTATCCTGGCTGATTCAGGTACAAGTAAACAAGCCTTATGTACCATCTGGTCAGTGCATGGAAAAATAAATACAATAATTAATTTATGTGAAATAGAAAAAATACAAGCAGTTTGTTTCTGTATGAAGCGGTGAATAACACGGTGCAACCTCTACCCTATCTCTTACTGTGCATTGCTGGTCAGTTGGCTGTAAGAAAACAACGGTGGAAATGCAACAAGGCACCGTGCAAACTAAAAGACTTTCACTTATCTCTCATATTAAGAGTTATGTACAATAGAATCTGGGTTACAGGAGCATGGGGGTTTGGCAGCTGGGGCCCACTGGTGCCTGGGGTCCTAGCTGGTCTGGCAGGTCTCTGGGTCCTGGGCTGCTGACGGTGGGCTCACTTCACTTGGTTGACCCGGGTTCTCCCAGACTGGTCCCACCCTACAGGGCAGCCACCCTGTGGGGACTCCCCCCAAATCTTCAGACTTACCCAGGTGTGATATTGCTGGTGCTTCCTAGAGTCTATAGAAGTAGAATGGGAGGCAGATCCTTTAGTTATCAGGCTCCTCTCCTGTGGAACCAGCTCCCAGTTTTGGTCCGTGAGGTGGACACCCTGTCTACTTTTAAGGCTAGGCTTAAAATTTTCTTTTTTGATAAAGCTTATAGTTAGAGTGGCTTAGTTTATCAGGGAGGGAGCCTTCCACACTCCCTTTTGGATGGAGTAAAGGGGAGTCAGGTTTAGCCTAAACTGGCTCAGTTATGGTTAAGGTGCAAACACACCCTCCATATCTGCTACCTGTATGACCCCTTCTCTTTTCCAATTGTTATAATCAGTCTGACAGAGAGAGGTATCCCAATCCTTGTGGTTTTTAGTATAACAATGACCATCAGTGGGACCCTTTGTGGTGTGCCTTGAGATGACATTGTTGAAAATAAGAGCCGTTTAACTAAATAATCTGAACTGAAACTTTCTGTGTAGTTATGCTCCTATAGGCTTAGCCTGGAGGACATATAAATCACTTTCACCTCTTCGCTACATTTTCTCACACTACTCTCCAATTTTTGCATTATTTGCTGTTATTTCAGCTTTTAACTTTGTTCTCTCTCTTTTCTCTTCCTAGAAGCTACACCTGGCCTGACTCTGTGTCTACCTGTGACACCTTTCTGGAGAGGGCAACGTCCGAGCTTCTGCTGGCAACAACTTAATGCTCACCCCTACCGATGATCCACATGGCCCTGGTTCTTTTTTGTGTTAACCCTTTCTCTCTCCTAGACATGGCGATTGACTGAGCTTTTACTGTAACTAATTATATGTGCCTCTCTTTCAGACTCTAAACTTGAAAACTGGCTCAGAGTTTTATATGTTTTTTTCTTTCTAGGGGGAAATGACTAAAGGAGCTACATCCATTAACATTTACTTTTCCTTCCCATAGAAAGTACTCCTGGATCAGTGCTTCTTTGTTCTCTTTGTGTCTCTGCTCTGTTCTCTCTAACCCCCAGTCGGTCGTGGCAGATGGACGCTTACACTGAGCCTGGTTCTGCTGGAGGTTTCTTCCTGTTAAAAGGGAGTTTTTCCTCTCCACTGTCGCTACATGCATGCTCAGTATGAGGGATTGCTGCAAAGTCAACGCCAGTGACTGTCCACTGTCTCTACATGCTCATTCGGGAGGAGGGAATGCTGCAAGTCACCGACTGGAAGCAATCTGCTGGGTTTCCTTAGACAGAAAAACTTTTTATCCAATTTGAATAAATAACTAACTCTGGCTGCACTGTTCAATGGTTAGGATTAATTGGAATGTATGTACCTGACTTTTGTGAAGTGCCTTGAGACAACGTGTTGTGAATTGTCGCTATATAAATAAATAAAACTGAAACTGAACTGATATTAACTAACAATTAAACACAGAATTTTACAGCACCCCCGGAGTTTACTAAGATTTTATGGACAAACCAGAATACCGCTGATGTTCAATGCATATAACCAAACCTATTTATGCTTCTTCATTAAAGAGAAGTATAATCTTTGCAGACATCCTGTTGTACTTTGCATTTCATGCTCTGCTTTTGCAAGCCTCTGCTTGGTTTACTTCAGCCCCTCCAACACACCAGCACCCCCTGTGGCTCCGAGGTCAGAGACCCTCTCTTCACTTCCCTACCAAAGACGTATTGACTGGGATAGAGATGAGCTCATCACTCCATGCCATGTTTAGCAGCATGTCCATGAATTCATGTTGCCAAACTCAAACTTATACTTTATTGGCAACAAAATATGTATTTAAACCTTTACATGAGTTGTTTGTAGCATTGCTGGAAAGTAAATGACTCTGTCTACTGTTGCCACATGCTCATCCAGGAGGAGCAACTGCTGCAATCGGCTGGGTTTCCTTAGAAAACCTTTTTACTAATGTGAATAATAAAATGAAATTGATTGCATTGTTTTACAACTAAAATCAAATTGGATTGTATGTAACTGGCTTTAAATGTGTCTATATGATAGTGTTGGACTGACTTTTTTGTAAAGTTTCTTGAGACAATATTTGTTCTGAATTGGAATTATATATATATAAAAAACAAGTTAATTAAAGAAAATCTATGTAAATTAATTCAATTTCAATTCAGTTTATTTATATAGCGCCAATTCACAACACATGTCGTCTCAAGGTACTTCACAAAATGCAGGTACATACATTCCAATCAATGAATTCCAATTAAATTACTAGTATGATAATTAATATATTTGTCACTGTTCTGCAACAAACAGTTTTATATCTAATAATGTTTTTTTTCAATAATACTTTAATTTAGTAATAATTACAGTTTAACCCTGTTTTCATGTTAAGAAACCCACTCAGGAATTTAATGATTTCTTGTTTATTTCAGGTAACATTATTTCAAAAACTTAAAAGGGTGAAAAAAATAGGCCCAAAAGCCTGACTTCTCAAAGAAGAGAAGGTTTTACATGGCTCAGTATTATGCTTTATTGTGTCTTTATTTAAAAAGCCAATTTCCTGAAGAGTCATAAGGCCTAAAGTACAAAGCTCTTTCTCTGTGCAACAAGGGGGCAAATCCCTGTTTGATTTTATTTTCCTCTGGAGAATTGGAAATGCACAGAACGAAGTTCATTCACTGTTTGGCTCTCACCTTCCTCTTGGCTGATGGTGACAATGGGGCTGCTGAGCTCCAAACCCTCCTCCCCATTGGAATTAACAGCCCGAGCGGCGCACTGCACCCTCGAACCTGCCTGGAAGTAGACCGAGTCCAGCGTAATCATCTTAACGGAAGTAAAGAACGTGTCAAAATCCACCTCTTTCATGGGGCTGGTGACGCCACTGGGGCCAGCTGGGGCACTGATGAGCCAGCGGTAGCGGGTCAAGGTGTTGTTGATGCGCTCACTGACACAGATAGAACCTGTCTTGTCATAATCTGGGTATTTTGTGTCGCAAGCCTGGAGGATGGGTGGATAAAAAGTAGAGAAAATGAAATCCACATGTTTCAATATGTTATGTTATCATAATGGAGTATTTATAATTAGCTTTTGGATATTTAGCAGGGTAGAGATAATCGATGGAGGGGTGAGCTTTAAAGAGATTCTGCAGATTTGCTTTTAAACCTGTTGACACTAAGCCCCCTGGCGCAGCACTCAACACTTTTTTGTTATTTTTTGACAAGACTACTTCATTTTGCCTCCTTAGGGAGCCTCCCACGCAGCTGACCACACTGCAGCAAAACAAGCACATCCACACTCTTGCACTCAGTCCCTCACACACAAAAGCACTCAGGGTCCACACACAGCAGCCACCTGTGGATCAAATGACTTAACACATCACGAGAATCCACTTAAGAGCCTCACTGAGCCTGTCTTTCGAGAGTGGAAGTGATTCTCCTGTGTATGAAAGAAGGAGGACTACAACCCCCGCTAAACCATGGACTGTGTCCTTTTAGTGAAAGGCTGGCCAAAACCAGGACGACATTTTGGTGCTGCTTTCCTAATTATAGGGAGACCATCAAATGTGACTGTTTATAGTTGGAGCAGTGCTGTTTTTTGGTGAATTCCTTAAAAATAGCTTCAGAATCAGATCTGTTGCTTGACTTACTGTCACACAGATGACTGGGTAGCCAGCTGGTGGGTAGAGGTTGTCCGCCTTCCTGGCGACATCATCGTAATGAAGCAGTGACATGACATTGGGCAATGAAGGGAAGGTGACATCAGCCATGCTGTTGGACTCCTCTATGTAAACTATAGTTTTCGTCACCTGTTCCAGAAAGAGTTTGAAATTAATGACAGCTACCTATCATTAAATTCTTTATTCAGTTTCTTCTTCTTCTTCAAGTACATCCCTTTTTGTTTCTGTCTCAGGCTCTTAGTGTGCTGGCTGCTCTTTCCTTTTCTTAAACCATCTATTATTTATTGTAAAATGTTTTCATTACAGCAAAATGCTGCTGTTGTCTGTTCAGCACATTCCTGGAAAACAGATCCCTAGTCTCACAGGGACTGACCTGAATAAATATGGCTCTATACATCTTTTCACACTTGCAGTTTGTAAAGCTCTACAAATTAAGTGTGATAATAATGTGATGGTAAAAAAATAATAAAACCATAAATGACCTGGGTTTCAGCCACCATGTTTTCATCAGGCTTTAGATGGACCGTAAAAGCCTCCCTCATCTCTCTGATTCCATCGAACAGTACCTCCACCTCTACGACATGCCGCTTCTCCCCCTGTTTAAACTCGATATCTGGGCACACACAAACAGCTTAAAATGCAACTAATGAATTGCACACAAAACAGGACAAAGAGATCATTACCAAAAGTGTTTGTGTAATGCAATCATATCTGTGATCTTTCTGTTGCAACATAAACCAAAGTCATCAAGGCCAGGGTTCTTTTTTATGTTTAATGAACATATCCTCTCGGGACATAAAACAAAAGGCAATACAGATTAGACTAGTCCAGCTCATGTTTCAATGCCTAACAGTACATTGATGGGCATTTCTGGTAAGGTTATGTGAAAGACTTTAAAGTAAACTAATCATTTATAGTTTTAGCATGATTTCAAATTGAAAAATGTAAAGAAATAAAAAAATAGCTTGAGCACATTGATTCAGTTATTTAGCACTGTCTTTTTTCAAAGGATTGCACAATGCTAGATCACACAGGGAGAGGGATCTTTGAACATTTCTCTTGCACAATCTCTTAGATTACCCAGACTTCTGGCTCCTCTTTAATGTTCTCTCCTCTTCAGCTCGACCTAAAGCTATTGAGGTCAGGAGACTAAGATGATGATGGAAGAAGGTTGATTTTCTGTATTGCTAACCATTTCTGTGTGGATTTGGCCATTTGCCTGGATCCTTCTCCTGTTGAAAGACTCAATGATATTGACAGGTTTTCAACGTACTGGTAAGAATCTATTCGATTTTTATTCAAAATCTTCTGATGTTTTATAAATCTAATGGTGCACTCCACTCAAATGGTGTCCAAACTTTTTGTTCAAATGAAAGAACTTACTGGGCATGGAATTTTTTTTTTTTTCACTTTTTCAAAAATTGAAATTGCAAAAATAAATTTATTGAGAACTTTATATTTTTACCAGCTCACCATTAAACTAAACAAACACTAATGAAACTATTGTGATTTTTGTAAAAAAAAAAAAAAAACATTTTAAATGCCAGTTTTTGGGGTACATTTTTTTCTCTTTCTTTTTGGTCTACATATTTTTTCAATCTTTTCTCAGTAACACAAGTGATATGAGTCACTATTTTTAAAAAACATCTGCTGTATTTAAACAAATTTAGTGAAAAGGTGCCACAAACTGGATGTTGGTATGTGGTAACCTTTACCATGAAATAAAAACACAAGCAAAAGATGTGGTTAATAAAAGACAATAACTTTGTGTTGTAACTAATATTTTTGAATTTAAGACGATTTAAAATTGTTTGCATCTTGTTTGAGAGGCCTCGCATCATTGAAAAAGAAAAAAATAACATCAACAACATTTCTAGCAGTGTTGAATTGTTGTCAAGGGTCTCACAAAATAATTTGCGAATAGGCCACAGGCCACACTTTGGACACCCTTGAACTAGTCTAATCTCATAATAAACAGCAGGCATTTGCATTGTCTTTGAATGTTTATATAATACTAATAAATGCACAAAATAAAAACAAGACAGTAAGTTGCAAACGATGAGGGATTTAGCATTTTTGCGCGACTTTTTACATATTTTGGTAAACATTCAGTGTCTTTTGCACATTTGGGAAATATTGATTTTTCTCAAGCACTTTCAGAATTTTTTTTGCATATTGTTAGACTCCTGGTAAGGTTCTATAGCAACTTCAATAAGAAGGTGTAAATAAAGTTTACCTTTAGACACAGGGTAATAATCTACTCCTGATATGGCTGACCCATCTTTCGTATGAACCCGAACCACCGACACTTTTGATGTGTCACCAACTCGTACCACAGGGATCCTCACAGTTACCACAGCACCAGCTTCCTTCGGTTCGCTAATGCTGAACTTGGCTTCCGTAAACTGGATGATAGGTTCTGGAAAATATAAAGCAGAATAAATTCCTATCAATGTCTGATTGTAGACATAAAGCTTTTAACTGAGAACCATAGATTAAAATATCTGACCACTGATCAAGAAACTGATGTCTGTCTTCGCTGTTCTTCATCTCACTTACTGTCAGCTGTGTCCTTAATTTTGAGCAGAGCCTCATTCTGAGATCCCACTGATGCACCAAAGTGTGAGCTGCTCTTTGGTGTCCCTAAGACCAGCCTCAGCTCCTCAACCGCCTCATAAACCGTATCATCAACCAGCAACAAAATACATAGCTTCTCTATCTCGCCTAAAGTGAGAAAAAAGATTGTTGACATGAAACATGTAAAGATTTTAATTAAATGCAGGAGTGACACAATTTTAAACTGTTTCCCCGAAAAAGCAGTGGACCCCACGTTTCCCCCCAAAGAAAATCTCAAAGGGACAAAAAAAAAAAAGCATCTGTGTGATGAACTGAAGGAGTTAAAGAGGCTGATTAGGAGGAAGAAAAGAAAGATCTTGACAAAAAAAACTGATGCTTTGGAGAATTTAGCTTGTTGTCACAGTAAGAGCAATTCTATTTAAGCCACTAAATTCCTGCACTTTTTTCTGTCTACAAGGCTATTAGTTTTTCCGTTATAACATTTAAAAAAAGTTTTTGTATATATGTGCCAAAACACAGATGTGTATGTGCACAAGTGTGCACGTGGGCGTAGGGGTCATAGGGAGCACAAGCTGTTGTTCTGTGCAAGAATGGAGGATCTCAGTAGAAGAGGTTATGAGACCACTGCTCTAAAGCAATAGCATTGTTTTTAATGTCAATAATAACATATAATATGAAATAAAGATTTTAAAATTACTAAAAACACAAATAAAAAGATAAAATGTCATATGTACCCGTGTGCTTGACAAGCTACCTGGTAAAAAAGTGATGACAGAGGCATCTGTGTTGGGTCGCTCCTCAAAGTCAGAGGCGACTTGTGCGGAGCCTTGACGGGAGTAACAGCGAACAGATGATTTGTGCCAGATGTCACCACTGCGGTACACTGTTGCTGTTATCTGACCGTCACTTTCTTCTCCACTGTAAACCAGTTCACGAAACTGGACCTTTGGCACTGGTGGTCAAATATAGCGAATAGTGAAGTTGTAATAAAATTCCCATTGCAAATAATAGAAGACCATAACAAAAAAGAAAATCACAGCATTAATGTATTAATATTTGAAAAAAAAAATTAAAGAGTTTTCAGAGATTTTACCAGACAGAAAATCTATTATTAATTCTGGGCAGGCCAGAAGCTCTTGCGGAAGCTCAGGTTTAAATGAATTCATGTTTTTAAAGTTGGTTTTAGTTGGTTTAGAAGTTAAAAAGCATAGTCCATTTGCCAATTTTAATTGTGTTCAATGGCAGCAGCTGTATAATAATCAGCTTGATTCATGAATCAAATTCAGCAGAAAAGATTAAACCAAAACAGAATTTTTAAACACCAGGACAACAGCTACAGCTTTTCATTTCATTTCATTTTTCAGTTATTCTTCAGTGTCAGCAAGCATCTGGCATTTCAGGATTTAACAGAAATTGCAAGTCAGACTGAATTTGGATAAAACTCATTTGGTGATGATGATAATCTGATTGTGGTGGAAGATAAGAGAGATAAAAAGTAGGAGGAGTAATGAAACAATCTTCTGCCAATGCAATTACCAGGTCTTGACGTAATTCAGAGAGGACATGAAGCGCCAAAGGCACAGAATAAAAGGGTAAGTGGACCACATAATTCTTTGGCTAAATTAACTTTTTCACAAAAAATCTAGTTAAGCTGCTGTCACACTATTTCTTTCTGGCACGCTTAACTGTGCAAAACCCTTTTTTCTATATGGGTTCAAATGTGAAGAATTAAAATGCATGTAAGTGTGCATATCGTCTCTGATGTGCCGCTGTTACATATTATGCAGAAGTATGGGGACAAAGTTTGTCAATAGCAAGCAAAATAGTGTGGTAACTAATAAATTCTGACCTACCTTCACAATGACAGAATTGGATAATAAAGCTAAGAAAATCAGTGCTGAAAGCTCTAATTCTCTTTCCTGCCAATTAGAGCTTCATAAATCTGTGAGGTGCTACAGAGCCCATCTAGCTAAAACTTGTTTCATCATAAATGCAGCCCACAGTAACAAAATCAACTGCTATATGACTTGACTTTATATATTTTGACCTTGTGTTTTTGCTGTAATGGGGGCGCTGAGTCGGTCCGTTGTGGTGAAGAGGGAGCTGAACCGAAAAGCGAAGCTCTCGATTTACAAGTCAGTCTATGTTCTTACCCTCACCTATGGCCATGAACTTTGGGTCATGACCGAAAGAACGAGATCCCGGATACAAGCGGCTGAAATGAGCTTCCTCCATAGGCTGGCCGTTCCCTTAGAGGTGAGGAGCTCGGCCATCCGGGAGGGGCTCGGAGGAGAGCCGCTGCTCCTCCGCATCGAGAGGAGCCAGTTAAGGTGGCTTGGGCATCTATACCGGATGCCTCCTGGACGCCTTCCTCGGGAGGTGTTCTAGGCACGTCCCACCTGGAGGAGGCCCAGGGGATGACCCAGGACACACTGGGGGGACTATGTCTCTCGGCTGGCCTGGTAACCCCTTGGGCTCACCCCGGAGGAGCTGCAGCAGATGTCTGGGGAGAGAGAAGTCTGTGTGTCTCTACTGAGTCTGCTGCCCCCGTGACCTGGTCCCGGATGAAGCGGAAGACCAGTACTCGTACTTGTACGAGTACGAGTTTTTGCTTTTTTTTCGTGTGCTTGATCCTTTTTCAGATTTTTAAAAGGTTTGCCTTGTATGTTTTTGAACAAATCTAATTGTACACTTTGGAGGACAATAAAGTTGTGTTCTATTCAATTATATACTTAACAATTGCCTAACAATCTGTGGATGAATGCTCTACAGCTACATCTAACAAAAATTGAATAGCATGAAATCTTCTATATTTTTTGTCACTCATTTCAGAAAGTGACACTTGTATATTATAAAGATTCCTTACACATAGAAGCCTTTATCTCTTGTTATTTTGATAAATATGGCTTACAGATAATGAAAACCCAAAAATTCTGTAAGTGTCTCAGAAAATGTCGACGACTATGAGCCAGTGTTCATGAGGCATGTGCTCCACCGCTTTTACCACCCTATGTCTGTTGATTTTAAATCGATTGATATCTCTGGAGGCTAAAAACCAATGTTTCATTGAGTGTTCATTGAGTGTTCTGGACAAACTTTATCTTGCCTAACAACCTAATTTAACGCTTAATTAGGAAGTGTGACTAAGCTACCATAGGTGTGCTGCTGGCAACAACTTAATGTCTTTTTTTTCCTCACCCTACTACCGCATGATCCCCACATGGCCCTGTCCTTTCAGGTTTAACCCTTCTATCTCCTAGACATGGCTACTGACGCGAACTTTTTACGGTAACTAACTCTATAGGGCTTCTTCAAGGACTCTAAACCTTGAAAAACTGGCTCAGAGTTATCTGTCCTTCTTCTAGGTGAAACGAACTAAAGAGCTACATACACACTTACATTTCACCTTTTCCTTCCATAGAAAAGTACAGCCTTGGATCAGTGCTTCTTTGTCTCTTTGTGTCTTTGCTCTGTTCCCTCTAACCCCCAGTCAGTCGTTGGCAGATGGCGCTCCACACGAGCCTGATTCTGCTGGAGGTTTCTTCCTGTTAAAAGGGAGTTTTTCCTCTCCACTGTTGCTACATGCATGCTCAGTATGAGGATGCTGCAAAGTCAACGCCAGTGACTGTCCACGTTCTACAGGCTCATCCGGGAGGAGACACTTGAATGGCTTGCAAGTCACGAACTGGATGCAAATCTGCGCGGTTTCCTTAGATAGAAAAACTTTTTTACAATGAATAAATAACAGAATCTGACTGCACTGTTCAATGATTAAGATTAAGTGGAATTTATGTACCTGACTTTTGTGAAGTGCCTTGAGACGACATGTGTTGTGAATTGGCGCTATATAAATAAACTGAATTGAATTGAATTGAATATTCTATTGGTTTTCACTCTATTGGTTAGGCAGTTTTACTGTACAAATAGAAAAAGTCCCCAACATATTAAGTTCTTACTTAATCAAAGAGACAATGTAATATTAAAAACTAAAGAAATTGAGATATAGATTTATGCTATGAACATTGATAGAGAAGTGTGTTTTTATTACTTACAGTCAGACACTGAGTCATTGATGAAGACTGTAGTCTTTCCAGGTTCTCCCAGGATACCATTCAATGGCATTCTCAGGACTAGCTCAAAGCTCTCAGCTCCCTCCAGCTCTGGCTGTCCCATGTCATCCAAAATTGTGACCTTAAACGTCTGCATGCTGACACCCGGGGCAAAGTCCAGGTTGTGACTTATGCCCACATAATCGATACCAGCTTAAAATTGGACAGGGGGAGAAAGGGTAGGAATTTGTTGAGGAGATACACAAAACAGACTACTGATGATAATTAGTGATAATTCTCTCTGTTTTTAAATATTTAAAAACAATAGTTGATTGTGGAAGCCTGCCTTCAGCAGAGGCACGCTCCGCCTTCCGAGAGCGGACTGTCACAGTCCCAGTTTTGGAGAGATCAGTTCCAGTCCTCCATACTTTCACCGCTACGTAGCCATCACTCTCATCCACGTGGTACTGGACCTCTCCAAAGTAAAACACAGGAGCTGCAAAACAAAGATAGGGAAATTGTGTTGGCTTCCAATTAAATGTGACTGAAAAGTGTAAAACTGTCAACATAAAGACATTTATTTATCCCTAAATGTGTTTGAGAAGTTGCTAGGATTGACCAAATGCATTAAGAAATCCTGACTTTTACTGTAGTTTTATTAAGGGTCTATGGGCTAAAAAAGTCCCACTGTAATGAGATCAGATGCCACAAAGCATTGAGATATTGAAACACTGCAATATTTCTTATTAAAGGGTCAGTCTCTCAAAGCGCTAGTTACTGTACCAGTCTATCCTCACATAGAAAACAAAAACATTGACAAATTGACATACATGAAATGAACAGTTTATACGCACTATGAAATTACTACAAACGTGAACTGGATAATTCTATACTTAACAAAGATTTATAATAAAACACCATTTAAGCTCCATGAAAACTTTATGCGACTTGTAAATTCACAAAAAGTACTTATTGGAACTAGGAGCACTTTAGAAAGAGATACGTATTATAACTGCAACATACACTAGCAGGCCAATTTGCACACATGTACAACTGTGAATCAGCCAATACCATGGCAGAAACACAAGGCATCTACACATTCTGATGTGGTGAAGATGATATGCTAACGTTTCAACCCAGTATCAGAATAAGAAATAAAGGGGGTTTAAGTTACTTTGAACGTGGCATAGTTGTTGGTGTCAGCTCGTCCAAGTATTTCACAAACTGCTCATCTATTTTATGCACAACATTCTCTTGAGAAAAAATCCAGTGAGCAGCAGTTGAAAATGTCTTGTTGATGTCAGAGGTCATAGGAGAATGGCTAGACTAGTTTGAGAAGACAGAAAGGCAACAGTAGCTCAAATTAATACTTGTTATATAAAAAGGTATGTGTAATTTTATCTCTAAACGCACGTATGTTGAACCTGTGGTATGTTCTGCACCTTGGTTTCATTTTTAGATTTAATTCAGCTGTTTCTTCTGTTTGGCTCATGTGCTATTTTTGTTTGGTAATTAATAATTAATTTTTTAAAGTATAGTTTGCAATTTGTGAAATCTTTATTTGTGAATTCAAAAGAATGGAGATTCTTAGTTTTACCCAAAATAGTATTAAACGTTTTGTCTCGTTTTGTGAGCTAGAGGTTTCAATAGATGCCTACAGAATAGATACATTGACCAACAGAACAGAGACTGACCAACCTAAAATAAAAGCAGATGTCCATGGATGTCTACTGTTAGGAAGACTATCAATTCACAGTTTACCTACTGCTTTAGCTTGTTATGTCATTTTACAAATGTGCTTTCTGGTGCCCTTTTCCTGCGTTTGACATCTTGCTATTCATTTCAAAGCCTACTGACATATTTAGCATTTTTGCATTTCTTTGTTATTGTCGCATGCTGGTTTAACATGAACCTGTCAGCAGTCGCATGAATCATTTGTAAAGGCACAGGCCAGGCACAGGGGTCGAAAAAGCCAACAGCCCATTAGTCTGATATGAAACTGCAGGGAGGCCTGACATCGCAACCTTTCCTGTCCTCTCATTCAACTTCTCCGTTAATTGTCATTTGCCCTTTCACACAGAAACAGTGCTGCTGTTCATCACCCTTGTTCGGTCACACGAAACCAACCTTGGAGGGCAAATGTTACCCAGTTATGTTTTCAGACAATATGATAGTATTTAACCTATTAACTCCTTGTTAAGAGTTTTCATCTCTCTATTACAAGAGAACACGACTCATCAATCAATCCACCAATACTCCAAAAACAAAAGGTGTACAGAATTTCAGCAACAATGCACCCCCATTCATTTTCCTATCTTTTGCAAATAACAATGAGGCACACTGAGGGTGAAATAGTCCCACTGGGAGCAGGCTGCGCTTTTTCTCCTGACAAAAGAACGAAGTACTTTTTACAAATGAGGATGAAGTTAACACTGAAAACAAAGTCTCTTTGCATGCATGTCTTTATCTCTGAATGCTGAAGCAGTGAGATGGCAAGGCAGAAAAAGCACCCTCCCCTCCCCCAGACAGCTCAAAGGCTTGTTTGAACAACGATTGTTTCCTGAGGCAGTAAAGTGGAGGCAGTCCAGTGTGTATTAGACAGATGCATCCTTCACAAGTCCTGCTGTCAAATGACACTCGTTCTCATTTGCCTCTTTTCTTATATTCTGGCATGTAATCTAAAAATAGCAAGTGTAAAATCACTTTTCAGTCAAGATAAAACATGAAACCCTCCAACTTGTTTGTCTATCTATCTATCTATCTATCTATCTATCTATCTATCTATCTATCTATCTATCTATCTATCTATCTATCTATCTATCTATCTATCTATCTATCTATCCCATCTATCTATCTATCTATCTATCTATCTATCTATCTATCTATCTATCTATCTATCTATCTATCTATCTATCTATCTATCTATCTCTCTCGTCCGTCCGTCCGTCCATCCGTCTCTCTATCTGTCTGTCTGTATTTTATTTATGTATTTTAACTGGGCCAGCAAACAAGAAGCTAAGCAATGCAGATAACAAAGGCTGTAAGAAAATTGTCAATGGTTAAATCCTGAGTCTTAGCTTCATGGAAGAAGTGACACCTCAGGGTAATAGTATCCAGCGAGTATCAAACATCAATCGCAGCCTGTGCCCTCTTGCTCTTTTACCTTTTCCTCCCACAGACAGCCAACAGATGTAGCACTGGTTTGGAGTTCAAGCAAGTTTGAAGCAAGGATAATGACGTTTGACCAAGAAAAAAAGATGTGGCAGTTGCATGTCTTCTCCTGATTTTCTATCAGCTTTAATAGAGGAATTGTGTGTTTTATTCATGTGTCAAAAAATTTTGACCCATAGTCCTTCGTGCACAGAGAGGACCCCTGTGCATGCATGTTAACACAGGCCTTCATGTCGGCCATCACACATCTCCAAACTTTACACCACTTGATGAATGATGAATGAGAACCGCATCCACTCTCCCTACTGGGGCCACGCCTCTGCTTTAGCACTTCGGTGTGTGACTGAAGGCTGGGGACGGTGTGAAAACTAATTGCACTAATTACTACTGTGTGGGGGTCTGTAGGCATTTGCGTCACAGCGCCTTCAAATGCAGTTTATAGAGAATTCTCTGCTGTACTTTTAAGCAATTGTCCGTAAGGAAGCTAAGAAACATGTTCCTACATTTCTGTTTGTGTATACTAGCTGGATAATCATATGTCCTCTTTCAAGTAATAAGCACCTTAACATCTTAGTGGTCAGAGTTTAAAAAAAGTCCTACAGGCAATCGTAGTATGATGAAAACAGTTTTCTATGACATTATCTGACTATATAAATGCGCAGTGCCTTGTAAAAGTCTTCATACCACTAACATTTCTCCCCTTTTTTACATTTTTTGCGGTGTCAAAAGGAGGTGAGATCCTTCCATATATCCATGCAGAAATTAATTAAACCCCTCATAATTGGATCAATGAAATATACAGCAGTAACTGCTATGAAGTCTGGGTGGCCCATTTGGTGTATGTTTTAATTCTTCTTTCTTTTGCAGAAGTGTATCACTATGATTGAGTTTAACAACAATCACATATGATGAAATGAGAGCCTAATCTTTAGAGTATCAAATAAATACTGATCATATTACATGGATAAGATGTCATGAAACAGTAAAATGAGTATATCTTCGCACTCTGGAACTGAGGACTGAAGAGGCCTGTATGGAGTCACACATTAACTGTGACTGTCTTATCTTTTTCAGAAGTCTTAACTGTCTTATCATTTTCAGAAATAGAAAACTACAACTATAATCAAAGAAAAATGTATAATGATTTTCTATTTTTCTACAATTATTAAGGTAAGGTAAGGTAAAGTAAGTTTATTTATATAGTGCTTTTCAGTAACGAGACACTCAAAGCGCTGTACATACAATTACAATACAATCACAAAGAAAATAAACACAGATACAGACACAGAAAAACTAATCAAATGATACTACAATCCTTCCATGAAATCTAAAAATCTATGAATCCTTCTGAGAAATCTAAAAATCTCTGGCCAACATTACAATTATACAGATAACATTAATAATCCTTTGGGTTTTACTGGTAAGAGCTGGTTCTAAACCAATCTTTCTAAAGAGGTAATTATATCATTATATCATCCACTATGTAGGGGAAAGCATCTTGTGCTAAGAGAGAATAATCCTTGAGTTCGCTGGTATAATGCAGTTGTAGTACTAAGGAAGCTAAGTCACTGGTGTAAAAACAGCTTTTGTTCACATTTTAAAGAAACTAGTATTATTTTCCTTTCACTGGTAAATCTAAAAATCTATGAAAAGGAGCTAAAAATCTATGAAAAGGAGAAGAAATGAAGAAATGAAATCCACATTTCGGTAAAAAATAAGGAGCATGGGAAAGCAGCACACATAAGCAAAGGTTTTGCAGGGGCATGATGGACTCGTGAGGGTGCCAATATTTAAGTATGATCATGTGTGCAAAGAATTAGACCGTCAACACTGACGAAGGTGCCATTGTCCTTGAAAAAGAGATGGAAGTTTTATCAAACGGCCATACAGTTCAGTTCACAGATGAGGGGGGTTGCTGGGGCAGAGCATCGTGTTTACAGAACATCCAGGAGAAATGTTTTGATAAGAAGCCTGTGAAGGCCATATTTCAAATTCAAATAGCCAAATTTCTGGTACTTTCAGTAGATCCTGAGCAAACAACTTCCTCCAAGATTAAATCATATCACCTTTGAGTCCGGGAAACGCAGCCAGCCTGCGATTCTGTTCGGATCACGTCCAGCTTGCGATTCTGCTCTCTTAACATATAAGTCTGTGCTGAGAGCTCTAAAGATCCCTTCAAACATCCAGGCAGCTTTGGAGTGCTTTGAACAGCTGCCGATGTTTTACAAATCTTTCGATAAGCCAGGTAACCGCCAACTCCAAAAAGCAGAAATCCTGTTATCAGAAATCCAATTATGTACAAATCTTCCACGTCCTCGACTGACATTGTTGTCAGGCACACAATCTTCCACTGCCAGGAATCCATTGCGTATCCGGAGAAGAACATCTAGTCTGGATAAGAGGGTTCTCCTTTACCCAGTCTTCCCGTCGAGAAAATTTGATCGATTACATTGAGAGACCAGCTGACCAAATCCATAATGAAAATTAGGAGGATATGCGAACAGAGGCTCTAAGAAAAACATAGACAAAAAGCTGAAGTAGGGCAAAAATTGGGGAAGGATCTAGAAGAGAGTGGAAAAGCGTCTGACCTCCCTGAGAGCAGAAGAGGAAAAAAATGTAATGAAGAGAGGTAATGTTAATCAATTGTGATGTATGAATAAAAAGAATGAAGTGTTGTTTTTTTTAGCTGTAAGTGGTGTGAGACCAAGAAGCAGAGAAATACTCTGTTAGAAAGCTCTAGGCTGAGCAGATAAGGAGGGCACCATGGCCTGGGAGCCAGAGGCGGCAGAGTCATAACATCAGGACGGGAGGGGCAGAGGAGAGCCAGCTTCATGGGAACTGGGCATGGATGGAAGGTCAATGAGCAAGCTGAAGTCATAACAACCATGGGAGCGAGAAACGAGAAGCCAGGTGCACGCTGGTTTTCATCAGTCTGAAGTTCGAAAAACAGGCAAAAGTCATAGCACCAGGACGGGAGCGGGAGTCGTGTAGGCTGAAAAACAGATGGAAGTCATAACACAGGGAGCCAGCTGCGCGCTGTTTACGACTCTGTCTATGGAGGTTGGGAGACAGCACCGAAAAGTCACGGCGACTGCATAACTCAATGATGGGAAAGCTTGCCAGGCAACAGGGGATGAGCAGTGAGGCTATCTGCACTATAAAAACTGTGCCAAAGAAAGAAACGGGGTTGTTTCCTCGCAGAAGACCAGCTAACAAGATCGGACGGAGAAAGAAGCTACAGATGAATCAGAAGACCGGAGACGCAGCCCCGCTGACAATTCTGCATTATAAAGAGGATCAACCCGTGTGCCCTGAAGAGCTGCAACTCAAAATTGAGAATCTGAATTTCATCTGTTGCATTTTTTTTGCACTGAAGTGAACTTGGTAAGTGAACAACTGATTGCTCTAAGTTTCAGGCTTCTGGAAGTCCTGAACCAACCTCAATTACACCTCAACGGTTTCCTTCAACTATTCAGCCTCTGGAAGCTACCGACTTTTAAAACATATGCCAACAAAGTTTCTTTTTTTTTAAATTTAAGATTTTAAAATTTTAATTTATTTTTTTACCAACTTGACCATCGAAACCCCGAGCATCAGCGCCTGTCCACTTAGACGAAGAAACTGAAGATTTGCCTTTCACCCAAGAAGATAATCACTCGTTGCCTACTGAAGAAATCATTCCATTCGGATCCATGGTGAGCCTCCGTCTCCAAAGCCTCTTCAGCCTTACCAGTTTCAGCATTAGGGAAAGATAGGTTAAGTTGATTGATTTATTTATATTATTCAAATGTTTAAGTTTTGCTGATTTTTAAGCTGTTACTGACCCCTGCAAAAGCATTACTAATAAAAGAAAGCATAGAAAATTCTAGATTTATTGTGGACAGTCAATTATTTGAGTCACCTTATTTTTTGGTTTTTCGTTGGTGGTAAAAAGTCTTGTTGCCTGGTTTCAAATGATTTTAGGAGGTTTTTATAGGTTGCCTTAAGCCAAACTTGTTAAAACAATGCCCTTGGGGATCGCGCCGAGCCACTAAAATCAACCTAACCCATATACCAATTGCAAGTTGTAAAATAGGGAAAAAGCGGCCGTTAACAGAAGCGACTGTTGAGGAGTGGATAACTGCTGTGGGCTACTCAGTTGTCTAAACCACCAGTTGAAGAAGGGCAAGACTTCTGGAAAAGATACGCTGTTAGAGGTTAGGCGAGTCATTTCCTGACACCAGCTTAAACAGATTTTCCAGTAAATCTGCTTAGTAAGACCTTCCAGGTTTAGTGAAGTCCGGACCTGTTGGATGGAGAGCTGAATTGAGCAATCCCCTTAGAAATAGGGAAGCAGGAGGGAGGGGTTAGCTCATCAGACAACGAAAGCGGCTACTATCAAGTTTGCTTCTAATAATCCCCTGTATTTAGCTTTATCTATCTTCCCATCAACTCTGACCAGGTTGCTGTCCTTGACGAAGAATAATATCTTCACAGCAGGGTACTACTATGACTATGTTTCATTGTTGGCGTAGTGGGTTCAGGATGATGTGGAAGGTTATCTTTCTGCTACACATTTAGGATATAGACCAAACTGTTTTATTTATAGTCTCATCTGACCAGATCACCTTCTTGCACATTTTTGCTGTGTTCTTGCATTGCTTGTGGCAAACTGGAAACAGGACATCTTCTAGCTTTCTTTAAACAATGGCAAAGTCTAAGTGAAACGTAATGGTTTCATTTAACAATGACTGTGTCTGTTTACTAATTAGGGGAATTCTGAAGGCAATTGGTTGCATTGGATTTTATTTAGAGGTATAGGGGAAAAGGGGACTGAATTCATCTAGACAACATTCTTTTAAGATTTTTATTTGTAAATTATTTATTAATAGTGCATTCTTCTCCTTCCTCTTCACAATTATGTGCTTTTTGTGATGATATTTCACATAAAATCACAAAAAATACATTGAGCTTTGATGTTGTTTTGTGATAAAATTTTAAGGTGTGGTTATAGCCTAAATCCAAATTAAATCTGGGATCAATCAATCAATCAATCAATCAATCAATCAATCAATCAATCAATCAATCAATCAATCAATCAATCAATCAATCAATCAATCAAACATGAAGCCATCACTTGACTTTAGGAGTAATTATATAATCCTTGTGTAATATGTTTACCTTTTAATTTAAATATTAGATTGCCTGTGGTCATGTAAAAGAGGCAGCTGAACTTTTTTTGTAACTAACGGATAAAATGGAGAGGGATCATCCTATTTGTTTTCAAACCACAGTTTAAACCCAGCATCCATGATGGTGTGTTGGGGCTGGAGTAAATCCCTATAGTCTGAGTAACCTCTACATCAGTAAGGAAGTTGATGGCAACTAGTTTTCTGTACTTCACCTTGAAGCCTCACCTTGGCTACCCACAAAATACTTTTTATCTTTGAAGTCAAATAGTTCAACGTTACTATTCTTTAGGAGGAATTTGGCTAGTCCATTTGGGCAGCTGAAATTTGTTTTGTACCTTGCATGTGGAGAAGGAGCTTTTTTGGCCAGCACCTTCTAAGTACATGCTGATGTAAAGCTGGCTTCACTGTGGACAGTAAAACCTGTGCTCCAACAGCTTGAGAGGTTGAGCCAGATGGTTCAAAGTGGTTTTCCAACAGGACTATAGTGTGAAATAGACATGGAAACTAGTGTTAGAAAGCATAAAGCAGTCTAATGTTGTTCAGTCCTCAACCTTATTAAAAATTCTAGTCTATGCCAGCAAATCATTCAGTTAAATGAGATCTGCTGTTTCTGTTAAGAAAAGTTGCCAAACATCCAGTCAAAATCATGCCAGAAGCTTGTTTAAGGCTACAAAAACATGCGGTTTCTCTGCAACTTGCTAAAAGAGATTATATCAAATATTAGTGGACTTGTAGGTATGTACATTTGAGCCTGTATAGTTTTGACCATGTGTGGATCAAAGAAAATCCACAATAAATTCAAATGTGAGCACCACCACTCATAGAGGTCTCAATTTAAGATGACATTCATGTCCATAATAACTGCATGTAAACATTTCTCATGGCACTAGTTAAATACAGTAGGTTCAAAATTTGACAAACTCGCTACAACCATATGCAACCAAAAAAAAAAAAAAACTGAGTTCCCCTCTATGTGAGGGTAAAAAGGAGATAACAACGCTTGCTTCCAGACTTAAGGCTGTAGCCATGCAGGACTCTCTTCAGCAGACAGGTACTACAGAGTTTAATCTGATACAGTACTAAATCGAGCTGACATCCTTGAGCCTATTTTTTAGCTTATGTGGAGGAAAGTAAGTGTGAGAGAAAAGTGAAGCAGGCAGTGGATGAGAAATAGTTGGAAGAAGAACAGTCGACATTGACCTAGGGGAAGGAAAATTAGTCTAAAAAGAGCAGCGACCGCTACAGTTAAGAATTGTTTCCATTTTTATGGTTTTCACACCATTTATTTTTGATGCAGCATTTAGAGTCTAAAATTTACTTATTGTGGGCAGAAAGAGTCATATAAAGAGGCGTTCATACACAAATAAACACATGCTGTTGTACCATTTGTTTCAGCATTTTCCTTGGAAAAATCAAGGCTGTATAAGTGAGAAACAGGCTGCCATTGGACTGCCTTGGTACACGTTTTAGAGCGCTGTCAGGCTCGTATTATCCTCTGGGAGACGAAAAATGACATATCATCTCTCCCAGGAGTTGGGCTTTTGAAAACACATTTGCATTTCTTTGAACTACGCACCAAGGCTGCCATTTACTGACAGTTTACTAACAATCTGAATTGTGCCAAGTTTCTTGTTAACTAGCCCCCAGATGCTCACACACAAAATACGTCATCAATGGGGGACATTTGCTTGTATCTTTAAATTAACTCTTAGTTGTAATATTTATAGTTTTTTAATCAGTTTGTCTGCTTGAACTCTCCTTGACATAATATTGTAATAAAAACAGCTGAATAGGCCTATTAAATGGGATCCCAGGGATTAAGGGGAAACTATCAAAAGTTTTAGAACTAAGGGTTAAGTTTTCTTAAAGTGATTTACATCCCAACCTAAGAAACTACCAGAGGGGGATCAAAATAGTTTCAACACATATGACTGACATATTGCCAAATGAAATAAATGGAAATAAATAAAAAACGAGCAGATCAAATTTAACGCTGCATTCAATTTAAAATAATACACTACAATACTACAATATGACATGATGAAAAAGAAAAAAAAAACATTCACAAAGGAAAAAAAATTACTTGGTCTAAAATAAATTAATTCCACACCCCTCTGGCAAAATACAAATGAGAAACCATCCTCCCTGAGAGGCCCATAACTAAACTGTCATAATTCATAGCTGAGGGAGGACCTGAACGAAGGACTGAGCAGGCAGTCCTCTTTTTAACTGAATAAAAGTTCTGCACATACTGGTAATTCATAAACAGAAATCTGCCCAAGACAAAACAGGAGAGAAGAGATCCTTTTTAACTGATCCAAATACTATAAATAGGTCCCTAGTAGTTCTCTAAGGCTGTTAAAATTAACTCACGCTTATGCCTGTGTTTATGTGAATGGTCAAGAAAATCAGGTGGATATGGAATAAGAGAAATGTGTAGAAGGAATATGAATGTGTGTATTATTACAAGAGCACAATCTGATAAATATTTTTGTATATTTCATTACAGTAACATTCTGCTGTTGCATAGCGAGGTGTGAGAGATTCTTAATCTGTTCTAGAGCTAAAGGGAAGGTACCCTGGGCAGGTCGCCAGCCCATCACAGGCATGATATAGACATATAGGACAAACTACCATCCATGCACACACACACACACACACACACACAGTCCTAAGACAATTTAGAGTATCCAATTAACCTAAGAGTTTTTTTTTTTTTTTTACTGTGGCAGGAAGCTGGAGCACCTAGAGAAAACCCATGCATGCACAGGGACAATATGCAAATTGCCTGCAGAAAGAACCAAGGCTAGGATTTCAACCCACCACTTTCTTGTTGCAAGGCAACAGTGCTAACAACTGCTTGCTTCCAGGCTATACAAATGTTGATTATTTAAGTAAAAAAACCTAAAACTTATCAGAGAAATAGAAACTGTGTTTTCATATAAATGACATTTCTTCTGAGATGGTTGCTGGTAATGTTTGTGTACATCAGGGCTCTACATTGGGTCCTATGCTTTTTCATTTGTATGATAATGACTTTCGTGAGGTTTTTCCCGCTCATGTTTCTCACCAGATGTATGCAAATGACACTGTTGGATATTTTAATGATAAGAGCACGTGGAGGCTGTACTGGTTATGTGTGTGCATCTCTAACAGTGTGATAAAACTGTGTTCTTTTCAAGGTCTGTAAATAGAGATAAAAAATGTACATGATTATAAGTATTTAGATTTATTAGTGAACTTAAATTAAAAACTATTTGTGACTGTTATAATTTTATGTAACTAATCATGTGATTTAATGTTTTATTCTTGTTTTATACTATGAATCAACACAGGTGGGAGATTTAGCCCCTGTGGCTAAATATGGAACATTTGTATGACGTATTAAACTACTTATATTGATCAATGTACATTGTCCTTTTTAAATAGGCTGAGTAAAGTACATACTCTTATTTACTTCACTTTGTGTTATGGTAAAGATAGAAAAACATTTTGGTCCCATTTGTAGAGTTATTGTAACTGGCATGTGATTTTAAATGGGATTATCACATGACTGATTTAGATAGAAACATAAACATAATAAAATAAAAGGTAGTTTGATGTTTACGATTCTCTGGTGTTTACAATTACGTTGTAATTAGTAATGAATGAATAGCAAAGAAATAGTTTAAAGTTCAGATGTGTTTGCTAAAAAAATTTATTTGATACTGTCGTCTAATCCTTGACTTTTGACACGAACAAACTCTAGTCTCCATTTTAGGCTGCATGCTATCAAATAATACTGTTGAGATATCTCTAAACATCTTGTCTACTGTCCTGAATGCGCAACCAATAATTAATTGAGAGGCTGTCTGTTCACTTCTGTTAATCTCCTACCTAGAAGCCAGATGTGATACCGTTAAGGTTAGGTTTTAAAGTTACCGTTGTGACAGACATACTCAAGAAGTGAACCAGCTTATTGATGCTGTTAAATAACTGAAGGAAGTAAAATCTGCAACACTCCACATTTTATAGTAAATAAATCCCTAATCCTGCTTCAAACTACAGATCCCTGTGTAATGCATGGACAGTAAGCAAAACTAAGAAAACATCTGACAGAAACAGGCTGCAACAAGCCTTAATATAAAAGACACATACAACAAAGATAAATGGTTAAGCAGCTGAAATCCTACAGAAATGATTCAGTTTTAAAGTAAAGCGAATGGTTTCCTCAGTAATCAAATGCTTATTGAAAGAAGAGTTTGAGTAAGACAGCGGTCTTGTTTTAAGCTGAGCATATATTGGTCAAAAAAACAATAGCTTTTTTCCTTCAACTGCTGCTGTCTCTTGTTTGTTCCATTTCAGCTGAATCCAAGACTTAAGGGATTTTTGGGTTCTGTTCTTTGCATTTTCGACAGCATCCCAAGTATTTTGGGAACAAGGAGGTAAATAAAGGCTTTAGATGGAGCTCTTCCCGTCTTTCTGCCACAAAGGTGCCTTACATATAAACATCTTCTCTTTCTCGCACAGTTATTTTACATCATGTGACCGCCAAATGAATGCACTCGTTTCTCCACTACAGAAAAAGGCAAGTAATGAGGACAGTTTCTACTGGAGACAACCAAAATAGAAACCACTCTTGCATGGAAGCCAATGAAAACAAATAATTTACACGTTGAGTGCCATATGTGGGCCAGTCACACTATACAATGACCTATGTGTTTATTAAAGGGCTGTCTTAAGAACTGAATTGAAACTGGGGGTGATGCAAAGCACAATGACTGGAATAAAAACACAAAATCTTTAACCGAATGGCTCATACATATAAGAAAAAAATAAATGTCTTCTAATGGCCCCGTAATAGTTTAGAACTCAACTTCGAAGAGCTTTAAACTGGGATTAGCACACATTTTTCATGATTAACACTAGAACTCCCAGGGCCGTCAATTTGACGGTTTTGAAAGTTTGACATGCCATAACTCTGGTTTATTAAAACTCTTATCTTCCTGGCATCCTGACTTCTTCTAAACCTGTGTCTTGTGTATTCCTATGTCTCTATTTAAAAATAATAACAAAGTAAATAAAAGATCTAAGTATTTCTACCTCTAACTACCACAGCCGCTATTTTGACGGCTCTATTATTTACTGAGAATACGAGCAAGCGTTGCCTAGCAACCGGCACTGTAGAACGCAATCTGAGAAGGATATTGTTGGCATCCTACAAATGGCTTTTAGAAGGATATTTTCTGCTCAAGAGACATTGGAAATGCTTCAAAAATTACATGATTGTGATTCTGGGGTCGAAAGGGATTCTGATGGCTCTTGGTCAGCATTCAGTTCCAGTGACAGCGGGTCAGAGAGTGAGCCTCCCCCGGCTAAAAAACACGAGCCGTCCCATTAGCAGGAGGTTGTGACGCATTATTTCAAGGTAGTAAAAGACTAGCCTATGTAACGATTTTATCATTTTAGGCTATAGTTTACAGATTAGTAAAGTAATAATATATAAACTATAGCAACAGTGCCACAATCAGCGCAGGTTCAGGGGGAGACGAGCCAGGTCCCCAGTGCCCAGCTCTATAAACCCAGCAAACCAGCTCACTGGCAGGAGAGAAACTAAAAATCAAGGTACTGATAATGGAAAAAGAAATAAACAATAATTTGGGTCATAGATATAGTAGCCCAGTAACAACAATCTATTCTGCGCTTTACAGCGTTTTCATCGCAAGACGAGCGCACACCTGGGAAGGAGGAGGAAATAGGAAAGGATTGCAATGTGTGGACAGTGGTAGGGGAGGAGCAAAGTAGAGGGAGGCGTCAGAGCCAGAACGTGTTGACAGAGTGCCAGATCCAAGATGCCCGGACCGCATTCCTCTGCTTGGTGGATGCCGAAATGCTCATCCACGTTCACGGCTGCAGGGTGGCTGAGGCCCGCAGAGTTTTAGTAGATGATTCCTCCTCGGACATGAGTGTGGATGAGCTGAAGGCATTTTTAGCACTAGTTTATGTCCGCGAAGTGAAAGGGGGGTGTAACATGGAGCTGTCCAGCTTTTGGTCAGATTAATAAAGATTTCTTTTTAAAATGTACCCGCTACTCTGTATTATTTTTCAGTACTATTTATAAATAATAATAAAACTTAATAGGATTTGATCAAATACTCTTATTAATTCTTGTCAAAACCATAATTTTATAGCGTGCAAGAAAACCTTTAGCATTCTGACCAATGTAATGCGATGGCGTCATCACCGCCCTCGCATCCAGAATCCTCTCCGTCAAATTGACGGGCTTGGGAGTTCTAGTAGTGTTACAATTCTGGGAGTCCTAGTGTTAAATTCCATACTTTGCAAATGGTAAATGGATTGAATTTATATAGCTCTTTTTTGGTCATACTGACCACTCAAAGCACTTGATAAGGGCTACATTCACCCAGTTGCACTCACAGATGTGTACACATCCGTACAGCGATACACAGATCGGTGGGAAACATGAGGTTAAGTGCCTTGCCCAGGGGTACATCAACATGTGGCAGGAGGAAGCTAGAATTGAATCGAAGAGACTAATAAAATTCTAAAAAAAAACTATTAAATTGTGGTTTACACTTTACATTTTTATCATTGATGCCACTGTCTAATAACTGTTGTTGTTGGTCTGATATTTTCTATTTTCTTATTCTGTCCTGACAAATCAAACTTTAGAACTAGGACAGTCTGTATTTCGTGACTTTATCTATATGACAAAAACAGAAATGTTGGACTTTTACTGTGTTAATCTATAGTGTGGCATTTACTAAAACCTCAGGCAGTGACATTAATCTGTCCGTGTTAAGTCTGCGCAATAAATCAATGCAGAAAATTGAGACAGTGGAAAAAATTTGTAGTTTGCAACTGCTCTGTCTTATTAATGCCCAGATGAAACTTTAACTAAGAGTTTCTGCCTTTCAGGATAAATAACCTTCTCAATACATGTAACGCCGGAATTGGATGAACACAGAAACATGTCAAGCTGTTCCAAAAACTCTAAAACAGGAATGCCGAGTGGGTCTAAAAACAGCCCCATGTACGACAAACTGTAACACAGCTTAATAAAAACTATAAAAACAATTAAAAATGATAAAACTTACCAGTGTACTGCAGATTTTAGTTTAACAAAATTCAAAATTTTGGCAAAACTCATGTGCAAAGTTCAGTAGTTCCTGTGGTATTTAGATTAGGTTACTGAACATTTAATGGAAATGAAGAAAAAATAGATTTCATTGTACAGAGTGTTGCAAAACAATTAACACCTCTTTTGTGATTTTATGCGACAGACCAACACAAGGTAGCACACAATCGTTAAGTGGAGTTAATGGAACTAATGGAACCTTGTAGACATTGTCACTGTTAACAGGAGTATAGTAGCAATTATCTAAACGTTAGCGGACACAGAAATGGCAAATAATGCATGTAGCTTACCGTCATCCATATCTTTGAGGATGCTGACTTTAGTCGTGGGGTAGTGCCTTCCTAGCCGTCCCCCAACAGGCAGGGACAGAGTGACATTGAAGCTCTCCTCTTCCTCGTACAGGGAGTCATCGATGATCACAACGCGACACATCTTCTCCCTCTCTCCTTTGTCAAACCGAAGGATGCTACCGTGTCCCTCGGGACGTGAAATGTAGTCTGAGTAAGACAAAACGGTGGTGGGGATGGTTCCTGTGGCAGAGCCTTTGGAAGGACCAGGAAAAAGGGAGCACAGGGAAATGTTGGAAAAGTTTGAGGTAAAACTAAAAGATGAGCAGCACTAATCCAAGTTAAATATGACTTAAAAAAATACAGCTCAGTTTATGACAAAAAATTAATGCCTGAGATTCAACTTTAGCCATTTGCTGTTTTATGGACTCTCAATGATCCATACAGAAATGAAATATACGCATATACAGTACTGTGCAAAAGTTTTAGGCATGTGTGAATAAATGCTGTAAACAAAGAATGCTTTCAGAAAAATAAATGATTGTTTCTTTTTATCAATTTACAAAAAGTGAACAAACCCAAACATACAGCCAAAGTCTGGAAGAGATAGTATAGGTCCCACAGAGCCCTGATCTCAACATCATCAAGTGTGTCTGGGATTACATTAAGAGAGAGAAGGATGTGAGAAAGCCTACATCCACAGAAGATCCGTGGTTAGTTCTCCAAGATGTTTTGAACAACCTACCAGCCGACTTCCTTCAAAAACTGTGTGCAAGTGTACCTAGAAGAATTGATGCTGTTTTGAAGGCAAAGGGTGGTCACACCAAATATTGATTTGATTTAGATTTTTTTTTTGTTTATTCACTGCATTTTGCTGATTGATGAAAATAAATGATTAACACTTCCATTTTTTAAAGCATTCTTTGTTTATGGCATTGTTGCCTAAAACTTTTGCACAGTACTGTATATGAATTTTCCATATATGTACATATGCAGTAAAATCATTTATATAGATACATTTCAAAACCAGATATTTACAAATATTGTGTAAAAAGAGTCATTCTTTCTCATTGTCTGGGAGGTCAGTTAGGTTTACTAATTTCTTTTTTTATTTTAACTTAATATCAGAAAAATGAGTAGGCAACTTTAGAGAGTTTGTTAGAGCTTCTCTGAAATTTAGAAGTTCACAAACATTTCCTTAGTATCTGGTAGAATGACCTTTTAAAGCTGTGTGACTTGGGTCTTCTCACGATAGTTTGCTGGAATTTTGGCCCATTTCTCCTGACAGAACTGGGACTGAGCAGGATTTTAGGCTGTCTTTTGCAGTAAACCTGTATTATCTTATATGTAAAGTTAAAGTAAAAGTTAGGTTTATTATTTTTTGTTGTCAACCTAATAAAATCATATACATATTTGTCCTATAGGTACTATATTTATATGAAGATAAGATGCACTTTTGCGATGACTATGCTTGGATGTGTATGATAACAATATGTAACACCAAACAGGTAATGTTTGCCATTGTCACTCAGGATAGCAGGAGATATATGTTAGATGTAAGATTCTTATGTCTACAATGACTTTAAATTCTGGTTGATTAAGATTCCATTGCATAATTGACTACGTTTATATTTTGGATCATTTTGGGTGGATGTAACTGACTTTGAATGTGTAATAAATGAAATTAATTGACTATATATTTCTGTTTAGAAATTGGATTGTTTGTATAGTAAAGTGCCTTAAGACAGCATTTGCTGTGAATCAGAGCAATATAGAAAACTAAACTGAATTGAAAAGCAATTAATATGTATGTTTATGCATTGCTGTTTTTTTATTGTTTGGCAAAACCTACATGTTGCATATCAATTGCAGCATATTATTTGATAAGGGCCTTAAAGATCCTCTGCTTTATAATATAATCAGGTCAAATATAATTGGAAGAAATAGCTTTTATGAACATGCTTGGACTACTCCTTCATTATCCTTTTATTAACTAAACAGTCTAAATAAATGTGACTTCAACTGAGATTTTTTTTTCGGAAGCTGTCATTCTGAGACTCCAACCTTGAGCTATGAAAATCACATAAAACAATCCAATCAACAGCTTCGCTATGTTATGAAAAATAAAAAAATACAACACAGTTGAGACTGATGGCACATGAAAGGGAACCCAAATTTGAGCAGATGCAGAAGGTTTCATAAGAAGTACCAACCAGTCAGCAGCTACTAAAATGTGACTAGACTAGATGCTGTCAGAAAGAGTCTTAGAAAGCCAGAGCACTGAAGCCACATTTTTTGACAGATACTTGAACTTTTGGCAGAAAGATGTGAAGAAAAAAGTTTGGCAAAGAAAAGCAAATTCTCTGAAGATTAGAACAACATCCTCAAGGACAGGGAGGAAGTTTGATGGCACTGACATACATGGGTTCTAGTGGTCCTAAAGACATATCAATCCAGATCAATAAGTACTGGTGCCCCCCAGGGGTGTGTTCTATCCCCACTCCTCTTCTCCCTGTACACAAATGACTGCACCTCAGCGGACTCGTCCGTGACACTACTTAAGTTTGCAGATGACACCACTGTCATTGGACTGATCCAGGACGGTGATGAGTCTGCATACAGGCAGGAGGTGGATCGCCTGATACACTGGTGTAGTCAGAACTGCCTGGAACTAAACCCACTCAAGACTGTGGAGATGGTGGTGGACTTTCGGAAAACACCACCTTCATACACCCCCCTCACCATCCTCAACAACACCGTGTCAGCTGTGGATCACTTCAGGTTCTTAGGAACCACTATCTCTGTGGACCTGAGATGGTCTTCACACATAGACACTGTTCGAAAGAAGGCCCAGCAGAGACTGTACTTCCTGAGGCAACTCAAGAAGTACAACCTTCCACAGGAGCTGCTGGTCATCTTCTACACTGCCATCATTCAGTCTGTCCTGTCTTCATCCATCTCAGTGTGGTTTGGTCCATCCACAAAACAGGACAGGTCCAGACTGCAACGAATAATCAGGACTGCAGAGAGAATCATCAGGGCTGACCTTCCCTCCATCCAGGACTTATACAGGTCAAGGGTCAGGAAAAGAGCTGCTAAAATCTCTGCAGACCCCACACACCCTGCACATAAACTGTTTAGAGTTCTGCCTTCAGGCCGACGCTACAGAGCACTGTTCACTAAAACCAGCCGCCACAGAGACAGTTTCTTCCCCCAGGCTGTTTCTCTGTTGAACATTCAATAAGAGTACAAAACAACAGCATACAGATGTTGCAAATGCACCTTTTTATTTATTTATATATGTGTATATTGTACATTGTAGATATGTATATTCTGTAGTGCAAAAACAAAAACCAAAGAGCAAAGTGTACCGGAGTCAAATTCCTTGTTTGTATGTACAAACTTGGCAATAAAGCTGATTCTGATTCTGATATTGTGAGCGCTAAATACACTTTCTGCATATTTGACCAAATACAGGAATGTTAACTCAATGCCTCTTTACTATATGGACACTGACCTAAAACCTACAACAGAAACTGAGTTTATAAAGTGGTATGTATAATATGTGGTTTAAACATGTGATTTGTTCATTTAAATTGCATCCTGTCTACAAATTCCAAACCGTATACAACTATAACCTGCGAAAACATAAAGTCACTCTATTTATAATCATGTTCTTTTTACATCAAAGTCACTGAAGAATATATCTCTCCAAACAAGCTGTAATGAATGGATTCTTCTGTTATTTCTAACAGTTAATATGAAATAATTGTAACCATAAAAATTTTCTTAAGAGATTAAATGACATACAATGTGTTACTGGTAAAGTATTTTTAGACATGCATGTTGATATTTAGCTGACTTTGGTGTAGTAAATTCCAAACCCATGGAGGAGGTCTCTCAAATTTTCTTTAAGGTCCTTTTATTATTTAAAGTTTTACCTTAAGTTTCTGCAAACCAAACAGTCGATCTATGCTCTGCTTGAATATAAAGAAAGTGACTTCTACACCTTTGATAAAGACATAGCTATAATTTGAGTCGCATCAGCCTTTTAGCAATTGTATCTTGATGAAACTATTCAGTCTAAGGCTTTGCAAGTGCGAAAAAAGAAGCTCTGTTTACATTTCTTTAAAATCTAAAATATGTTACCCCTAGTCTGTGTACTTTTTGATAGTTGTTGGCTTTTTCTGTAAATTAAATGATAACTGGAGATTATTGAAATGTTTCAATGTTTCAAAGAGCTGACTTTGATTTGAACAGATTTTACAGGTTATGCAAACTGCAATTGAACAGGTTTGTCTGACACTGCAAGTACACTTGGAGCTACAATGGTTTGGGCTAGGGTCCTTAAATGTAGCAACCCTGAACAGTTATTGCATACCAATTCTTAATCTATATTTATGATATTTATTATTTTACAACAAATTATAGCTTAATACAGGTTAGCGTTAGAGCGGCTAAGATTTTTCTGAGCTATTTCTGTAGCTGTGCTCTGGTTGGCATCTAGAGAACAAACTGACAACTTTTCCTTACTGTGCAATCTTTCCAGCTACTCTCCATCCATACATCATTTCTATATTCTCCATTTATTTATTTTAGTTACTTTGTATTTTTTATCTGCTTTTTTCTTAAAAGGTACACTTGGTCCAGTGATTATATGTTTAGCTTTGTGCCCTTGTTGCACTCTGAACTGTCAGCTGGTCAGGGTTAACCTGATACTGAGCCTGGTTCGGCTGAAGGTTTTATGTTAAAAGGGAGTGATTCTTCTCCACTGTCACCACATGCTTGCTCAGAATGAGGGATCGGTGCAAAGTCAACCACTTGATTACAGTTGGTTGGGCTGGGACTGACTCAACTGATTTTGACTGCATTATATCATAATTTGAATTCAATTGGACTGTTCGAAAGGGTCCATGTGAATATTTTACCATATTTTCTGAAAGTTTATTTATTTATGCAGTTTAGTGCATAAATGAATAAATTACTGCATCAAAGGGTGGAATGAAGGTCATCAGCCTGTGGCTCTGGTAAGGTGCTACGAAAGGCAAAGTGGCTTTAATAGCGGCCTTCAGGTCATCTGCATTGTTGCCTCTGGCGTGTCTCATCTTCTTGACAATACTCCACAGATTCTCTATGGGGTTTAGGTCAGGAAGGTTTGCTGGACAATCAAGCACAATTCATACCCTGCTGTGTGGAGCAGACCACCATGAGTTCCTCGCTTATATCTCCACTGCGGTGTACTGAGATGAAAAGTTCCCCAACATCTTCGTCAACTGAGTGAATCGGTTCAGGGAAGAACACAGTCGATTCTGAAAAATAAGAAAAAAAGAGAGGAAAAAGGAGAAAGTAATGATATGTGTAACAATCAGCTGTAATCCACAGAACATCAGGCTATGAAGAAATCATACAGGTTATTCGCTCTCTGACTGTGTAAGCAGCACATGGTAGCATTTGCTTTTATCTACTTAGGTGGTCATCCTGTGGTGAGGTTATGCATATGAAAAAAAAATCAATCTCCATCACAGTTTTTTGGTTTAATGCAACCAGAGGGGCTCTTCAAAGAGACCCCTACAGAGTTTTTTTTTATACTTTCTCACATGTGGCAGACAAATACATTTGCAGGCCCCTCGAGCTCATCAGGCAGAGTTACATCACCTGGGAGCGTCACTCATCGACTCCTGCGTACTAAGAAGGTTCAGCCACTCATTTATTTTCCATCTCCACTTCTTTCTCGTCTCTCTGCTGTGGTTTATGATTGAAAGAAAAACTTAGATTTATTGAAAGCATCATCTATCAAGGCAAAAACCTTTCTGGTAGTGTGACAACAGAACCGTCTGAGTTACGTCCTGCATGTCGGGATGGGGAAAATAAGAATTACAATAAAGTGAACTAACTTTCAGTTCGTCTCAGATCATCTTGTGTTGTCTATTTTCGCAGAGAAAATTAACGATTGAATGAAGCGAGTCTGAAGAAACACTTGTGGATTGCTTTTGCAGCGTGAACGGCAATTAAAGGGTCGGAGAGTAGAAAATCCAGAGAAATAGATTTATCTTTGAAACAACATAGAGCGTAAGAGGAGATAAACACCTGAGAAGACTTTGCAATGAAGCTATCAATATAAGACAATCTTACGCACAGCGGGAGGTCAAACATTTCTCCTCTTTTGTGATAACACTCACTAAATCGTTTTTCCTCCTCTCAATCTTCCAGCGTTTCTCCCTTCTGCTACTGCCTACAATCTGTCACTCCCTGGGGGGTGGGGGGTACTAGAGCAGGATACTGGGGTCCTCTGCCTTACCTATTCCCTCCACAAACGCACCATGAATTTCCACTCCTACTCCATGCATATACTGCAAACTCTGTCTCACCTCATAGTACTTTCACGTCTCATTCCACCATTTCCTCCTGCACAGCCCCTTAATCCAGCCAAGATTAAGAAAAGGAAAACTTTTCATCCAAGTGGGTCAAGTTCACCTTCTTGAGGAAAATGCACTGTCATTTTAAAACATTCATGGGGAATGGGAAAAAGGCACACCCTTGTAGAGAAAGTGCTGAATTTAGAAGTGCTTGCACTTAATCTTGTTATCTAACGGAAAAGAGAGCCAAATTGAATTTCTGTTTGGGTTTTATTTCTTTGTATAGCACTTTGCAAATATTGATGATATCATAAACTTTCTTTTTTGGGATGTCTGTAGTTTGGCCACCTTATATGGATATTATGCCAATTATACAAAAAACAAGAAAACCAGCAGTTGATAAAGAACAAACATGCCATATTTTAAGGCAGAAACAAACCTCTAGATATGAAACAGAAAACCGTTCTTCATGTCAATGGACTGGTGCAAAATGCAATCAGTAAAACCTCCACTGATATATAGCATCACTGCAGAAGGAAAAGCAAGCAAGATGTAACAACGGCTGTGGCCAGAAGCTGCTGCTTGTGGCATACAGTTAAAAAGCAGGCTGCCACCTTCATCTTTAGTCATCACTGTGCATGGATTATATATGGAAGTTTCATAGGAGCAAGGCTCAGCTATTGCAAGGGAATCAGGCTACAGCATAAGCCTACTTCTGTTGGTATGAATCAAAGAAGCAAGGAGGATGAAGTATCCACTCTAAAAGAGAGAAACATAAGTGCCTTGCAAAAGTATTCACATTTCTGATGATGTTCATGTTTCATCACATTATAAACACAAACTTTAATGTATTTTATTGAGATTTTATTTAAAATTCTAAAAAGTGTGGAATACATTTCTATTCTTTACTCAGATATGCCTAAATAGAATCCAGTGAAACAAACTGCATTGAGAAGTCATCTAAGTAGTAAATAGGGGACTCAGGAAACAGAAGGAAAAAGGTGCTGTATTTAGATTAAACGTTCATTAGTGAAGGTCCTCCGCTCATGAAGCAAATGTATCAGAGCAGTATGCCGAGGCATGGTTTAATTATGTCACTGCTGACATTTGAAGGCCTTGAGTGTCATAATTGGTTAGATTTGTTAGGTGAGTCATTTAGTGAGAATGAACAGGTGCATGACAGGATAGGATATTCCTGCTTAGTGGTGTTGATTTATTCTTTACCTACATCCAATTCTGTTGATTGTACTGACCTGATTCTGAAGTCACTTATCTCCCCCAAGCAGTTATAAGTCAGTCTGTTTCTCTCACCCCTCATCACTCCCTTCCATTTTCAGCCAAGCTAATTTGTCTGTCTGTCTCTACTGTTTATCATTGTCTTGCTGTTTTTGTTCTCCTCAGATGCCCTTCATTTCCTTACATACCCATTCCTTGTTCTTTGTACTTATATTCAATAAATATTTCTTTTCAGCATGAGATTGTCTTTCTCCTGTCTGCACTTGGGTCCAACTCTTCGCAGAGACCAAAACTCACTTTTCTATTCTGCTTGCAAGACTGCACATGACCTAGAACACACTGTCCCCACAGTGAAACACTGTATGGTAGCATCATGCTGTGGGACATGCTATTTCATCAGCAGAGGCAAGGGAACTGGTCATAGTTGATGGGAAGATAGATAAAGCTACATGCCCAATTCCAATGAAGTTGAGACAATGTATAAAATGTAAATGAAAAGAGTAGACAATGATTTGCAAATCCTTTTCAACCTATGTGCAACTAAATACACTACAAAAACAAGATATATAATGTTAAAACTGATAAACTTCATTGTTTGCAACATGTTCCAAAAAAGCTGGGACAGGGGCAACAAAACACTAGTAAAGTTGAGGAGTGATCCAGAAAACACCTGTTTGTAACATTTCACAGGTGAACAGGTTAATTGGAAACAGGTGAGTGTCGTAACTGGGTATAAAAGAAGCATCACTGAAAGGCTCAGTGGTTCACAAGCAAGGATGGGGCGAGGTTCACCACTTTGTGGACAACCGCATGAGCAAATAGTCCAGTAGTTTGAGAACGTTTCAATATGTACAATTGCAAGGAAATGCAAAAATCAACATTTAATGTCGGTGAGCTTCGATCCTTCAGGAGGCACTGCATCAAAAAACAACATTCTGCAAGAGATATTACCACGTGGGCTCAGGAACACTGAGCTGCGGTCTGACAAGTGCACATTTCACATTGTTTTTGGAAAACATGTATGGTGTGTCCTTTGGGCCAAAGAGGAAGAGGACTATCTGGATTGTTATCAGCGCGACGTTCAAAAGCCAGCATCTGTGATGGTATGGGGATGTGTTATTACCCATGGCATAGGGAACTTGCACATCTGTGAAGGCACCATTAATGCTGAAAGGTACATACAGGTTTTGGAGCAACATTTGCTACCATCCAAGCAACGCCTTTGTGAGGTGTGTCCCTGCTTATTTCAGCAAAACAATGTCAAACCACATTTTACACTTGTTACAACAGCGTGGCTTTGTTGTAAAAGAGTGTGGGTACTAGATTGGCCCGCCTGCCGTCCAGAGCTGTCTCCCATTGAAAATGTGTGGCGGGTCATGAAGCGCAAAATACCACAACAGAGACCCTGGACTGTTGAGCAACTGAAGTTGTACATCAAGCAAGAATGGGAAAGAATTCCACCTACAAAGCATCAACAATAAGTGCCCTCAGTCCCCAAATGCTGATTGAGTGTTGTTAAAAGGAAAGGTGATGTAACACAGTGGTAAACATGCCCTTGTTCCAGCTTAATGGAATGTTCTGCAAGCATCAAATTCAAAATGAGTAAATATTTGCAAAAAAAAGTTTATACATTTAAACAAAAAATGTATTGTCTTTATGGTGTATTCAATTGCATGTAGGTTGAATCGGATTTGCAAATCATAGCATTCTTCTTTCATTTATGTTTTACACAACGTCCACAATTCACTGAAATTGGGGTTGTAAAGAAAGAACATTAATGAGTGGAAGAAAACATGCTAACGGTTGCAAAAGACTTGAGAGTGGGCAGGGGGTTTAAATCTTTTCAGGGCAGTCACCCTGACCATACAGCCAATGCTTTAATGGTATTGTTTTGATCAAGGCATGGTAATGTGTTGGAATGACCCACACGTAAATGCAATTATTCATGGAAAGACTTGATAATTGGTCTGATGTTCTCCATTCAATCCTCACTGACCTTATGCTATTGTGCAAAGCTGGCAGAAATGTACCCAGAAGACGTGCAACTGTAATTTAAATAAAAAGTCATACCAAGTATTGACTCAGGGGGCTGAATACAGACTTTCCAGGATTGTAACTGTAAAAATATTTTAGTTTTTGTTCCTCTTTTACAATGTACTACATTAGGTTTATTAAATAAAATCCCCAATTCACTGAAGTTTGAGGTTGTGAAGTGCCAAAAAGTAAAAAAGAAATTGTTGTAGGGATATGAATACTTTTGTAAAGCACTGTAAAGCAATATAGTTCAGCTCTGACAATTTGCATAGCCACACAGAAATTTTCTTTACCATCAGAAGAATAAACTCTGCTCGCCTATATCTTGGAATAGTTTTAGTTAAAGATTAGCGTCTCCGCTCTCTAAAGCTGATATTAACCAGGCTGACATGTCCTCTAGGTAGGGAATTTTCAGGCCAACCAGAGGATCACATAAAGGCTAGTTTCATAATTAAAGGCCACACTGTTAATTCCACAGACACAGCCGAATCTTCTCTGGGCCCATTGGGTTTCAAACGGACACATTTCTGTCACATTAGACCTTCCCTGGAGACGACAGAAAACAAACCAGCTCCTAACCCCTCCTCACACACACTATAATTAACCCACAGGGGAAAGACGGATTGAGGCAGGAAAATGAAGCAGGGATAGAGAAAGCAAGAGAATACAGAGACAAGACAGTAATGAGAGCAACTGTTGTATGTTTCTAATTACTTAGGCTGAGCTCGAGAGAGGGATAATGCATACAAAAATCCAACAACAACAGTGACAAAACAGTAAATCTAGCGTTGATTGACCAGAGCAGCTCCACTTAATATTTCCTTAACGTTTCAATTTCGAGAAGAGACAAAAAAAATAAAAAATAGGACAGGATGTCTGATGTTACTGCTAGACCTCTAACTCTTTTTTTTAGGAAAGTAACCACCATGTTCATTTGTGGGCGGTAGGAATCAGAAACACCATGCTCAAGAAATTAAATGCATCTTTCCTAAAACCCCTCTCATCTGGCTAAAATGTCAGAATTGAATTTCCATGCTGGAGCTAAAAGATTTCACAACACTCCATATCAGCAGAAGACAGTTTTATACTGACATTTTTCTCTTCTACTCTGTTGCATTTAATCTTATATGCAGGCTGGGAATGCAAATATATCATTATGAAAAGCACAATCAAATGGCAGAATGAATTTTGAGTTGTTTGCACTGTAGAAGTTGAATACCTTATTTTTTATTCATATTAGTGTGCCTGAAATTTGAAACATTTCTACATGTAATATAGATGAAAAGGATATCCATATTAGTCTAACCAGTGTCTGAGCAGAACATTTCCCGTCATACAGCACATGTATGAAAGGATAAAGCTCAAACATAATCCTCAGTCAGTCCTGTGAAAATGCCTTTTGCAGTTTCACACACAAAAAAATCTAAAACTGGTTTTATTAGCAGAAGCTGAGGAATGGTAGTAAATTACAGTGCTGTTAAAAGAGTATTTCTAGCAATATTTGCACCGCCCTAGAAATCTTGTGTTTTTGTTTTGATTTTTTAGTTAAACTTAAATCTTTCGGGTTGTTAAATAAATTCAGAAACTCTAATAAATACAAAAATGTTTTTAAATGATTATGATCATTAAAGAAAATAGATAGCCAAACCAATCTGGCCCCCAATTAGAAAATGAATTGCGTCCTGTTAAATTCTAAATTCACTGTGACTACTTTTTGTGGTTCAGTTTTACTTCTCTCAAACCCCCAGTCGGTCGTGGCAGAAGGCCGCTCACACTGAGCCTGGTTCTGCTGGAAGTTTCTTCCTGTTAAAAGGGAGTTTTTCCAACCACTGTTGCTACATGCATGCTCAGAATGAGGGATTGCTTCAAAGTCAACGCCAGTGACTGTCGCTACATGCTCATCCAGGAGGAGTGACTGCTACAAGTCTCTCACTCGATGCAATCTGCTGGGTTTCCTTAGATAGAAAAACCTTTTATCCAATTTGAATAAATAACTGAATCTGACTGGACTGTTTAATGATTAGGATTAATTGGAATGTGTACCTGACTTTTGTGAAGTGCCTTGAGACGACATGTGTTGTGAATTGGCGCTATATAAATAAACTGAATTGAATTGAATTACGATTGGGGGCAAATCCTTTTTTTACATGGTGTCAGGGTGGTTTGGTTAACTTTTTACCTCTAATAATTGTAATAGTCACTGGAAAACAGCTTTTTGTGTTCATTCAGGTTATTTTGTTTGTTCATAATCTGAAATGTTTAAGTTTGACAAAAGGTCAACAACAGAAGAAATCTGTTAGGGGGGAAGTGCTTTTTGACAGCATTGTATATGTGTTGGACAATGATTCCTACAAAATGAGACAACTTGTTAAAAAAATGGAAAACATATAAACACATGGAAATACAGATATTTGCAGCAGGTCCATCCAGATGGTAAAAATTACGCAAAAAACCATTTTCTTCTATCTTTGTCCTGCTGTTTTGTCTTTATTTGCAATTCCACATTTTCATTACTCTCAGGTCAAACTGACCTGATTTGCATACATTTTATGTGTGTACAGTGTGATTTGTGCTCAGTGAAACACGTCTGTAAAGTATTTCACCGAAGATCAATGAGTGTTATGGGGTTTCAGTGTGGGAACCAATATGTCTTCCTTCAGCAAAAACAAAACAATGGGTCAAAATGACCTCAACGTTGTCCAAAAAGCACTTTTAGGTGTTAGAAATAGTTGTCACAGTTTGAACTAGAGGTAAAAAGCAGTGACTGTACTTTCCTTGTAGATGCATTAGCTGCCTTTTCATAGAGCTTTGTCTGAATTTTTAGTTGATGGCTTTAGTTGTACAGTGCTTTGAAAAAAAACAAATCACACATTTTGAACTATTTGAAAGTTTTGTAGTAAAATCACAATCTTTAATCTACAGTATTTTACTGTGCTTTTAAGTGATAGACCAAAACAAAGTGGTAAATAATTAGAAAATGGCAAGAAAATGAGATATGGTCCTCAAATTGTTTTACAAGCAAAAAACACAACAGTGTGGCATGCTTATTTATTCAGCCTCTTTTTATTGCTGAACAAACACAGTGCATTGCCTTCAGTAGTCACAGAAATAGTACACAGGTGTGTGTAATTAATAATATACTGTGATATTGATGTTACATTATTAGGATAGCGGTTATTTGAAGGCCTCAAAAGTTTGTTAGAGAACATTAGTGAAGAAACATCACGATGAACAAGGAACACAGCAGACAGGGTAGGGATAGTGTTGGGGAGAGGTTTAAAGAGGGTTAGGTTATAAAAAAGATCACGCTTTCAACATCTCAGAGAACACTGCTGTGTTTATCTGATTAAAAAATGGAAAGACTATGGCACAGCTGCCAATCTACCTATAAGACATGGCCATCTACCTAAAACGACAGACAAGGAGCTGATGAAAAAAGCAGCCTAAAGCCCCATAGTACTTGTGGAGGAGTTGCTGAAATCCCCACCTGAGATGGAAGAATAAGCAGACACCACAATCATTAGTTGCCCAGCAGACAAGGAAAAAGTTAATGTTGAAAGAAAAGCAATAATAGGTCAAATTTAGATCATCAAAAGCCATGTAGGGGCTATTTCTGTCTATGGCAGATGAGTACAGCATTTAGCCTATGGGCTTTTATGCAAAACCCATGTGTGTGGAGGAAATTTAAAGCTGCTTTAATGATCCATGTTTCTTGGACAGTGGGAGGAAGTGGGAATATCCAGAAGAATCCCAGGCCAGTAAAGCATAAAACTCCACATAGATAGGGTTAGGGTTTGAATTTAGAACCTTACTGCTAGGCGGCAACAGTGCTAAAAACCTTTTGAGCCCGTGGAGCCCAAATGTAATTTCGTGGAGATAATAAGTCAGTCAAAACTATTTCTAACCTATAAAATTCTTTTTTCTTTATGGGTCTTTGTCTATGTACATTTTTCATATGCAAAATTTCAAAATCGATCAGCACAAAGGAAGGTATTTAGAAAGGTATTGTCCTGGTTAAGTTTCTTCTTTTTGCTGATGACACTGTTCTTGAGGTTTCAGAAACCTCATGTAGGTCACTCCATGTGTTGCAAATTTCTTAAAGGTGTCAATTCTTTACTGTAGCAAACTAATAGTTTCAGTTCTGTATTCCTAACCCTAATTCTTGCTTGTGAAATAGCTACTTTTTACTTTTTCAATTAAAAGCATGTTCGACTAACTGTTTGTGATGGAAAAAATGTGTCTTTGCTCTAATCTCCTTGAGTCTCATCAAATGTTCCTTTCCATAATCTTATAACTGTAAAATTATGGTTATCTTGTTTCTTTCCTTATGCTTATGGAAGTCTGGGTGAGACTTTTTTTGCTACTGTGAAGGTCATCTGCCATAGCTGGTTCTGCAGCTGTTACACAATAGACAATAAGCCAGTTCTTACAATACCTTTTTTCGAGAAGTTAGTTTCCCACAGTTTGTCTGTAAATATATACACACCCCTCTGTTCTTTAGAATAAAAGAACCATGTCCACACTTTGTAAGCTAGAGCGACACTCTGACTTGGTGGTTTAGCCATGTCAACCCAAGTATTTGGGATCAGATGACATAAATGCAAATAGGGGTCTGGGTCATTGGAACATAATTCCAAATCTCAAAGACAGAGCTTCAAACCCACTATTTAGTTTGATCTTACACAGGACACAGACAACCAGCAAAGGCTTATCAGTATCATCTCTAAAAGGGTCTGCTTCAAACACAAGAGAATGAGTAGGTAAATGAAGAGAATTTGATTAAAATGAAAATGTTGCTGAGCAGGAGCACATCAGCAACCTGGATAATGACACAAAATTTGAAAAAGATATCACAGGTTCTTCATGTCTTCTTTTTTTTCTACATTTAATATTAGGACAATAAAAACTGATTATTTGCCTTTCAATTGATAGATCCTCTACTGTTAGCTGTTGAAGAAAGAAGAATTTTATACAGATTTAATGGATATTTTGCAGGACATGGTGTGTGCATTAACAGCACTGACCATCATCAGGGTCTAGGATCTCAACTGTTGCCGAGATGGGAAACTCCATCACTCCCATCACTGGTTCTGACAGCAGAATCTGGAAGGTCTCCGCCCGCTCGTACTTCTCGTCGGTTAGGATCTGGACGCGCCATGTTGCCCTCGTCTGTCCTGGGTTGAACTGAACCTGCCTTTGAGACTTCCCCTTGAAATCCTCATCCTTTCTTGCACTACCATCCTGGGTACCGATGCCTGTGAGGAACACAGAAGACAAAAAAGCACAAGAAGAATCAGCCAGACAAAATAAATTTAAGAAATATGTAAATGCAGAGGGAAAAAAACGATATTAGCAATGGGGGACTTACAGTGCAATGTGTAAAAAAAGTTGTGACTGAAATATTTATTATAAGATCTATTCTTTGTTACAGAGAGAGATTAGTTAAAATTCAGTTGTCTGATACACATGAACACGTTTTTCCTCTCTGACACATCATTGTCACCTCAAAGATTCCTTATTTAATTTGAAAAAGCCCTTTATCGTAACTCAGTTTCTATGTGATATAACTAACCTTTATGCTATAAGATATAATACATCACCCCTGAATGTAGGGAACTAACTAACTGGACGCAGGTGGCATACACTTATGAAATAACGTGTTACATCTGGAAATGAGCTGTTTATATTTCTTGGTTAACATTCATAAAGCCCTAGGATAGCAAACAGAACCATGACCACACCAGGCACATACTCGTGCCTGTGAGAGCAGGACAAAATGATTTGTTTTCTCTTTTCAGACGTTCTAATGCGTGGGCAAACAACAAAGAGGGCGACAAACATATGCAGATTGGTTTGGGTACATATTGAACATGAGCACACCGAGTATTGTATGCAAAATATAAGCTGAAAATCAATGCTACAACATAACAAAACACAGTCACACTCATTCAAATCAAATAAATGTTAGTGTCATTGCATTGTATACTAAAATGCATGTGACAGAATGAGAGTGCTTCTCTGGGATATATCCCAGATAAGTGTGAAAAATAATTCAATCTAGTGAATAGATAATGGAAAATACAAAACAGATACACATAGGATAAGTGCAATACTGTAAAGTGCATTATCGGAACAGCAATTTAGCATTTTAACAGCTTAAGGCAGAACGCAAGGTAAATGTGTCGGCCCTGCTTTTGATGTTGGGGTACCATTTGTGTGGTGGCAGTAGTTAAAAAAGTTCATGAAGAGGGTGTGAAGAGTCTCTGTTTCTGCAGCTGCTCTGAAAAAGATCCTGCACAGATCATAGTACCTGACTTTTGTGAAGTGCCTTGAGACAACATGTGTTGTGAATTGGCGCTATATAAATAAAACTGAATTGAATTGAATCATAGGGACACTCCAATGAATGGCCCTGTCCAGATACCCACACTACACCCTACGCCCCTCTATGAAGTGTGTACTTTGTATAAGTGCATGTAAGGGTTGAAGTGCACAGGTTACAAGCATGCAAAATTAGAGAATTGGGACAGTAGGGGTTACGTCATCGACTTGCACCTCTGCACCGTAACTGCAACATCAAATAGGGCGGGAACCAGCGCTGTTTTCACAGTCTTGCTGCTAAAAAAACTATTTAAAACTGCAACAAGCAATTGTTTTGAGGAGAAGAAAGTGCAGGAAGCGAAGGAGGCTTATACACCGGACTTTCGCCGCGCCAGTGTTTGTTTGAAAGTTAATTTCAGTGTTATGGCCTACTGACTGCCCAGACTCACTCTGAACCCAGTGGTATCTTACAATGTTGAGCCTGGAAAACCAGTAAAAAAATATTTGTCGGCTTGCTGTCTAAAGTTTACGCAGTTCTTATTATTCTGATTTGATGGTTGATTACGTTGTTGGTTGTGATTGGTTTTTGCTCAGAACGTCATCTGCAGCAGTGAATTGTGGGTAATATACTTCGGCGAAGTCCGCTTAGATGCGGGCTTCGCCGAAGTGTCGATTGAGGGCACAAAGGGGGCGGGGCTAAGAACCCCTCTGGAGAATTGGGACACACTACGCACTCGAACCCATCAACGGGAACGCGCAATTCAGGGACACAAGGGTGGAAGTGCGAGTATTGGGACAGGGCCAATATTTCACCTCCGCTCACTATCCATTGGACCGCTCTCTGGTTTGCCAAATTGCAGCTGCCAAATTGCCAAATTGCAACACTTTATCAGCCGCAACTCTGTACAATAGCAGAGAGAGATGATGATGCTTATTTCAGTTACTTCAGAACATGCCTTCTCCACTAGGCCATGTTATGTTACTTTAAGCAATTAAATTAAATAAAAAAAGGAGAGTATAAATTCAAGGCTGGAAAGTACTCCTCTCTATAGTAATGATGTTGGACGTTTCAACAGATGAACACACACACTCACACACTCACACACACACACGGCAATGCCACACACAGTCGTATTGGCACACTTTATGTATAAGAATATGCATATACGTATATATATATATATAGTATATATATATATATATATATACATATATATAATATATATTATATATATATATAAAATATATATATATATATATATATATATTGATGATTATTTCTTTCTTATAACTTGGCTTCCTGGCAATGAACCTTTTACTGTATACTATTAGAAAAGCCTGTTTAATCCCCCTTAAATGGTGCCACCTAGAAAGATCTTCTCAGCCAATGCCAGCCAGCTCACTTTGCCATTGACTCTTGTTTTTCGTAATTTATAGGATTGGGTGATTAAAGTTTAAATACACAAATCTAAGTGAAAATGTAGCATTTTATTTATTTATTAAAGAAGAGTCTGGTTGCTGCATGGACAAATCCTACATGGGTAGAAAGGCCTGAAACCTCCTCCTCATGCTGGTCATCAGCTTGGTTACACACTGCTGTGTGATGGCATCCCATTTCCCAACCAGCATTGGTCTTAAGTCAGCCAATGTTGCTATTTTGGTCACTATGGCACACCCAAGCTGATCCCACAAGTGTTTAAAAATGACGTTTAGGTCAGGACTTCAGGCAGTCCATTACCTACACTCCATTCCCAAATTAGGGAGGAAATTTGAAAAATTCCCACTCTGTTGAGGCGAGCATTGTATTGTCGGAAAATAGAGTTTAGTCCTAGACTGGCAAGATATGACACATGGGGTTCCCGAAGATCGAGAAGAGTATGTGGGTTGTCAAAGCATTGTGACCCACATGCTCAGCTATCTTGCTCAACCAATAAATGTGGCACCCTTTAAGGAGAAATGAACAAGCTTTCCAATAAGGTTTATTTCCAAGAAGTAATGTTCCAACCAAAAGAAATCACTTTTTTTAAATACAGTGTAATTTTGCTGCTAGAAATTCTTCAGTTGCAAAATAACAAGCCAAACTGTGTAGTGGAATTGAGATACCCCTCAATCAAGGGTTTGTCAAGGTGGTAAAACAGCTGGCAGGATTGACAACCCTGTGACTATCTAAGCACACTAAGGATGGGGTGTATAATAATGTTTTCTTGTCAGTGTTTACTGCTGGTCCAGCTGGTGCAGGGGTGGCACGGCATGTTTTTTTTATGTTTCTGCCCCAACACAGCTGATTGAAATGACTGAATTACCTCCTGAACTTAATATCAAGTGCTGCAGGAGCCCGCTAACATTCATTTGAAACAGTTGTGTTGGAGCAGGGAATCATCTAAAACATGCAGGAAACCAGCTCTTGAGAACTGGAGTTAGCCACCCCTGAGAAAGTCTGCAAGTAATCACAGCAGAAGGGTTTCTGGCAACATAAAAGGAAAAAAAGCTCCATGTGCAGCAACAAAAAAAATGTAAGTCAAGGTGTAAAACAATGGACTCTTGTATGCAAGTCCATGATTAGTTTGTAATATGAAATTGCTGGAGCAACATGTAGGCTTTTTGTATTTCAAGCAGTGACATTAGATGTGTATTCTCTAATCCACAAAGGATCAAAATGCACATATGCTCAAACACATGCGTACACTTCAATATTTGAAATAATGTCCTTCGGCAAGATGCAGATTAACTACTATATAAGCTTTCTGTAGCCAATAATAAGGTGCTGTTGTAATTTTAGGTGGATAATTGACTATGCTTGTTATCAGAAATGGTAGGCTTTAAAGAGGTTGGCTTCCTGGCACTGACCCAACTTTAAGTTATTGCCTAGAAATGTTTGAATTGGCGAGCTGACCATCACCACACAGACCACTGTGACGGTACACGGTTCAAGATATGGAACACCTTACTTGAAGACAAATAAGACTCTTTCAGATACGCCATGATGGATAGAACCACAGAATTAAAAAGTGTTTACTTTTACCGTCCTTTCTAAAAATCTGATCCAGATAAAATAAAAAAGACACATTGTATAAAAATGTGCCTTAATAGAGAGAGATAGAGGGTTGATCATAAAGTCTGTGGACCTACTGCTTCACACTCGCTCGGCTCCCTGGAGGAAAAAGACACAGATTGTGGGTCATACTGAGGTTGCCTGTGTGTAGGAGGATATATACCCTCCAAGCTTTTGATCTCATTGACTACTAGTCATAGATTTAAAGACCCTGATGTTTGTGTCTACACAACACAAGTTTCAAGTTGCAAAGAGGTGCTTAAAAGATCCCAGAAATACTTGGCAAACTGCAAGCTTACCTTGTTTTTGTCTGTTGATCCATTTAAATATGTAATTTATAACTGCTGATGAGGTTAGCTTAATCACTTACCAAAAAAATAAAATAAAATAAATTGTGATAAAGCTCATTTAAACAAACTGCAGAAAAAGCAGCCCCACAGTTTCTCCTCTCTCTCTCTCTGTAAAATACAGTTATCTCTTCATCCAGCTCACTTGGCAACAAATATGAGGCTGGAATAAATCTCACAAGTGAGGATACATATTACCCTGGCAAAATTACCTCTTAACAGGTCCCCATTTATCTCTTACAACAATGAGATAGTAGAAAAACTGCATCAAAAACACAAAATACTATTTGTTTCTGCAGAATGAAAAATAGGATCGAGATCTCAATTTAATTTTGCGTATACAGCATACAGTTTTTCATACAGGACAAAACACATAAAGAACGAGGGAACATAAAGCAAAGAGAAGAGAGGAATAATGTAAAGCACATGCTAAAAATGGACGGGTTTCACAAAGGAAATAAAATGACATGACAGGTTAAAGATGGAGAGATCCTGGAAGATATGTACTTCAGTAGATCACAAACATGTAAGACATAGACAGTACTGTGCAAGTTCATCACTCTTAAGAATACGATATAAATTTAGCTCAAAAGGATCACAACTGTTTCTCAAATTTAATGAATCCCCATGGGCTGGATTTATATAAAATTTGCTGTCATTTAACGTTATTTCTGGTATGGTTTCAGAAAACCACAATATAGTTAGTATTAGTAAGGTTTTATTTTTACACATTTTTTTTATTGTAGCTTTCTGCAGAAGCCTCTTAAGTCTTGTGTTTACACGAAATGACAATAAACACATTATTTTCTATCTTTCTTTAATAAACAACGACTTAACCTGTGATGTGTAGTTTTGTACACTTAAAGCTACATTTCAAATAACTGTAGAACTTATAAAGACCAAATCATTCTATAGTGCCATGTAAAAAAACCTAATACATTTAACATTTTCACATTTTGCCACATTACAAATACACACTTCAGTAACCCGGTTTTCATTATTTCAACAAATAAAAATTTGAAATGTGTTACATTAATCTGTATTCAGCTGGCTGAGACAACACTTTGTAGAAGCACATTTCAAATGAACTAAAGCTGAACTTATTGAGTTTGCCTCAGCAAGCTTTGCACATCAAAAGCTTGAAATATTTGCCTATTCTTTGTAAGATAATACAACAAAATTAGATTCAATGGAAAATGTTACATCTTGTCACCTATTCTCAATGACAAATGTCACAACATTTATGCACTAAGGGAAGAGCTGTGTGTGTGTGTGTTTGCATGTGTGTCTCTGCACCATGTGTGTCTCTGCACCAAAATGTGATTTCATTTATAATCGATCGAATAAAAACGACTCAAAACAAACTCATTACTTTGTTCAATCATGAAATAACAGTGGGTAACCACATCGTTGGGAAAGCTCAGTTCAATCTCACTGGCCACACCCAGGCATGTTAATTGCCAGGCATATAGAATCAAGAAATCACCTAAACAGAACCTGTCTGACAATATAGTTTATCTTAATGTTATGATTCTGGCACGTCTGCTCTACTCTGTTTCTCTGGCTGCAATCAGCAGATGAGATGCACCTGGTGACTGCTGCAGTGCAGTGCAATCTGTGGCATTCCAAGCACCTGTGTCTTCCCTGATATATACTGACTCTGACAAACAGACGGTGCCCGATTTTTGAAAGCCATCGTGTGAGTAGATATCCAGCGTTCATTCCTGACTGATCGTTGTTTTGACCTTGCCTTGCCTCTTGGATTTTTGCCTCTGCCTGCCCCTTGTCGGATTGTTTGGATTTTGGTTTTGACCCTGTTTCCTGCATCTGATTTATGCCTCTGCCTGCCCCTTGCCTGACGTCTCTTGTTCCGATCATTGACCCTCTTTCTGTCCCTGGATTATTGAATCAGCCTAGCCCTTGGATTACACATTGCACATTGCACCAGTAAGAGCAGAGTGTGAAGGTTCAATTAGCAGGGTAAGAGCACAGTTTTGCTCAAAATATTGAAATGCACACAACATTATGGATGACATACCAGAGTTCAAAAGAGGACAAATTGTTGGTGCACGTCTTGCTGGCGCATCTGTGACCAAGACAGCAAGTCTTTGTGATGTATCAAGAGCCACGGTATCCAGGGTAATGTCAGCATACCACCAAGAAGGACGAACCACATCCAACAGGATTAACTGTGGACGCAAGAGGAAGCTGTCTGAAAGGGATGTTCGGGTGCTAACCCGGATTGTATCCAAAAAACATAAAACCACGGCTGCCCAGATCACAGCAGAATTAAATGTGCACCTCAACTCTCCTGTTTCCACCAGAACTGTCCGTCGGGAGCTCCACAGGGTCAATATACACGGCTGGGCTGCTATAGCCAAACCTTTGGTCCCTCATGCCAATGCCAAACGTCGGTTTCAATGGTGCAAGGAGCGCAAATCTTGGGCTGTGGACAATGTGAAACATGTATTGTTCTCTGATGAGTCCACCTTTACTGTTTTCCCCACATCCGGGAGAGTTACGGTGTGGAGAAGCCCCAAAGAAGCGTACCACCCAGACTGTTGAATGCCCAGAGTGAAGCATGGGGGTGGATCAGTGATGGCTTGGGCTGCCATATCATGGCATTCCCTTAGCCCAATACTTGTGCTAGATGGGCGTGTCACTGCCAAGGACTACCGAACCATTCTTGAGGACCATGTGCATCCAATGGTTCAAACATTGTATCCTGAAGGCGGTGCCGTGTATCAGGATGACAATGCACCAATACACACAGCAAGACTGGTGAAAGATTGGTTTGATGAACATGAAAGTAAAGTTGAACATCTCCCATGGCCTGCACAGTCACCAGATCTAAATATTATTGAGCCACTTTGGGGTGTTTTGGAGGAGCGAGTCAGGAAAAGTTTTCCTCCACCAGTATAATATAGTGACCTGGCCACTATCCTGCAAGAAGAATGACTTAAAATCTCTCTGACCACTGTGCAAGACTTGTATATGTCATTCCCAAGACGAACTGACGCTGTATTGGCTGCAAAAGGAGGCCCTACACCATACTAATAAATTATTGTGGTCTAAAACCAGGTGTTTCAGTTTCATTGTCCAACCCCTGCATATATTATATATATATATATATATATATATATACAGTATATATACAGGGGTTAGACAATGAAACTGAAACACCTGTCATTTTAGTGTGGGAGGTTTCATGGCTAAATTGGACCAGCCTGGTAGCCATTCTTCATTGATTGCACATTGCACCAGTAAGAGCCGAGTGTGAAGGTTCAATTAGCAGGGTAAGAGCACAGTTTTGCTCAAAATATTGAAATGCACACAACATTATGGGTGACATACCAGAGTTCAAAAGAGGACAAATTGTTGGTGCACGTCTTGCTGGCGCATCTGTGACCAAGACAGCAAGTCTTTGTGATGTATCAAGAGCCACGGTATCCAGGGTAATGTCAGCACACCACCAAGAAGGACGAACCACATCCAACAGGACTAACTGAGGATGCAAGAGGAAGCTGTCTGAAAGGGATGTTTGGGTGCTAACCCGGATTGTATCCAAAAAACATAAAACCACGGCTGCCCAAATCACGGCAGAATTAAATGTGCACCTCAACTCTCCTGTTTCCAACCAGAACCGTCCGTCGGGAGCTCCACAGGGTCAATATACACGGCGGGCTGCTATAGCCAAACCTTCGGTCACTCATGCCAATGCCAAACGTCGGTTTCAATGGTGCAAGGAGTGCAAATCTTGGGCTGTGGACAATGTGAAACATGTATTGTTCTCTGATGAGTCCACCTTTACTGTTTTCCCCACATCCGGGAGAGTTACGGTGTGGAGAAGCCCCAAAGAAGGCCCAATACTTGTGCTAGATGGGCGCGTCACTGCCAAGGACTACCGAACCATTCTTGAGGACCATGTGGATCCAATGGTTCAAACATTGTATCCTGAAGGCGGTGCCGTGTATCAGGATGACAATGCACCAATACACAGAGCAAGACTGGTGAAAGATTGGTTTGATGAACATGAAAGTGAAGTTAAAGATCTCCCATGGCCTGCACAGTGACCAGATCTAAATATTATTGAGTCACTTTGGGGTGTTTTGGAGGAGCGAGTCAGGAAACGTTTTCCTCCACCAGTATCACATAGTGACCTGGCCACTATCCTGCAAGAAGAATGGCTTAAAATCCCTCTGACCAGCTGTTTGGGAACACCACTGCACAGATTCACTCCTTTATTAATTGTTCTATAATACCACATAAAACAATGACACAGACTGAGACATGTTTGGCTACTATTTCCTGATAATCAGGTGGTGCAGCGACTTAGTGATTTTGATAATAATTACTAAGTCTGTTCATAATTGCCTTTGACACTTATAAATAGTTGTTCTTAGACAAACCAAACCTACTATTGAACGACACAAAATATCACCTCAATCAGTTCGTGCAAACAGACGCAGCTATATGGCAAGGAGAGGCTGTGTCTTTAATGAATAAGAGCTTCTCAGGAGCAAACAGCCTTCCACGCCCTGGGATAAGGCGATGAAAGATTGAAGAAGACAGCAAGCAAACATGAGAGGAGTCAAGTGGGGTGACAGCTAAGTGAAAGTAAGGGGGTGGAAAACTGTTTAGTAGGCATGGCTTGGAAACACACATTCATAAGAAAAATGAGGAGACCTGCATAGCTTTGTTCTGTGTGGACTGATTTAATTGATTCTTAAAAGAAGTGTGAAAAGAAAGTGAGGTTAAAAAAAGCAGCAGGAGAATCCAGTCGCATCGACATGTTCTTGTCCAGCCCTATCCTGCCTGAGCTTTGCTTTGCAGGGGCAATATCAAACCTTGATCTTATCTTTGTGTTCCTTATCTGTTGATCCTCACTACCTGTGCACCTGCTGGGATGGACTCTGTAAAAAGCTCTGCTTCAGTGTTACCTGGAACCACACAAGCTTTCATCAGCAAACCATTGCAATAGCAGCAGGCTTCTCGCAACATTCCTCCCTACTTTTTATTTTATCTCTGACACACTTCTCGTCAAATCTGGAGCAATCAATCTTTCTGTCTGCACACACAAATACTAGCAATTCTTATGTAGGTTTTTCATTCTTGTGTTGAATTTTCTACATCTATTTAACATATTTTTGTTGTTGAGATCCTTGTTAATAATTTTCAATACACTTTACAGGCACACCACAGACAGAAAAATTATTATTTCACAGTTTTTATTTTATTTTGCAATAGTTTGTCAAACGCGAATATAGAGCATAGAAAACATGTGGAAGGCAGTGCTCTGGTCAAATTAGATAAACACTGAACATCTTTGGGCTACATGCAGAAAGCTATTCATGGCAAAAAACACACTGTGCTTTACCCTGAAAAATTCATTCAGTGCCATGGTGAGAGATGGTAGTGGTAGCATCATGCTTCGGGGATGCTTTCTTCAGCACAGACAGATCAGCTAATCAGAGTTCATGGGAAGATGAATGGAGCTAAATAGAGGCCAAACCTGAAGAAATCCAGTTAGAAGCTGCTAAAAACTTGAGACAGGGACTGAGGTCCACTTTCCAGCTGGATGACCCTAAACAATCAACCAGAACTACAACTGAATGATTTAGACCAAAGAACTCTGAGACCTAAATTAAATTACCAATCTGTGGCAATCACTGGCAAGATGATATTTACTGATGCTCTGTCCATCCTGCTCTTAGTGAGCTTGAGTTTTTTTTCGCATTATTTAAAAAAAAAAAAAAAAAGACCTAAGATGCCCAATTTGCACTGTTTGCGATGAACCATGTAGGGGACACAGCAAACATGTAGAAGAAGGTGGTCTTAAAAAATTAAAGCAAAGTTAAACTTTTTGATCTACATGCAAAATGCTATGTGTGGAGGAAACCTGACACCCTGAACACATCATGTCCACAGTCAAGCATGGTGGTTAATGCTGTGGTGCTGCTTTCTTCAGAAAGGAAACATTGATCACAGTTGACCGTGAGATGGATAGAGCTAAAGGGCAATCCTGAAAGAAAATGTGTCAGAGGATGCAAACGACTTTGGCTGACATTATTCTTTCAGCCGAACAACAAACATGGACATATGTATTAATGTATCAGGAATATATAAAATCTTAATGAAACATGTAGACATTTGTGCTTCTAACATGACAAAATTTGTAAAAGTTGATGGGGAAAGAAAAAATATATATATCCACTGTGTCGATAGTAAGTGCTGGTTAATGTGAAAACCTTTGAATAGTACCTACTGTGTAAAGCACTTAGCAGCTCAAGCTCATTGGTATGACTTCATGTCAAATTCAATGTGCTGGAAAAATATGTCTGTAAAAATATTTTATCAACGTCACATAATTTCTGCCTGTGTGACTTTGTTTCTGGAATGCTGGTGTTGTTTCTACCGTCTAAATCAAAGCGACAAAAACAATGGCAGAAGTGAGCCAATATTGTCAAGTACAGTAAGGAGTGTTCGTCAAGTAGGCGATAATTGCAACAGTCAAGAACAGTCAAGTTCACTACATACACTTTACAGTAGCTATCTGCTTAGAAGATGAAGCTTCCAAAAATTAAGCAAAAATAAAAACTAAATAAGTCAAGATGTACAGAACCTCAAAAATCAGGCTGTGTGGAGGGGGTGCAATCTCTTTCCTTTTGCACACCATACTTGTGTAATACAATGTAGACGTTTTTTGGATACAGGGAATAATGTATCCCATTTAACTGCTTCACTTAAAAGTAAATAAAACATTTTGAAATTATTACATGTAGTGTAATTAATTATGCACTGTACTAATTTGTGATGTATTGTTACAATCTGATGTTTTTACTGAATAAATGAAAAATGGGGGTCTTGTTTCCATCACTGAGTGCTAAGATTCCTGTTGTACATTGAGGACGGATTTTCTTTACAGCGTAGATTTGTTTAGGTTCTGTGGAATTACAAATTCACAATTAAGGCATTTTATTTAAGTAGAAAAAAATATTCGCAAAAATGTCAGGCCAACCTCAAGAGAGGATCAAGTCTAGCTCCTATGATATCTCTACCCTATGTAAAAGTTTTCTCTTTTTCTTCTGCTGTGTTAAAATTACAATTAACTTTCAGCTGGTGTTATTTTTTTGGGCAATCTGTGCGACACCTACAACACAATTTGCTTTTCTTGCAATAATACAGAAATATAGATACATATGGGTAGACAGTCCCTTAAATTGATACCTTATAACTCATTCAAATAGGGGCAAATTGTGTCAGAACTGAGAGATGCTGTTTGTGCAGTAGATGTATTTTATGTGCAAAATGCTATGCGTTGCAAATCCTGCACATCACCCACAACAGGCCAAAGCAATTTGCTCTGAATGTAATTTATATAAACACATAAATAAGAGCAGACCTTCCCCTTAATGCATATGCACTGCCTCATTTAGATGTGGGCAAATTGCATCAGAACAGATAAATAATATTTGCTTGGCACTGTTATTTTAGGGATCAGATCTTCTCTTGCGTGTGCTTTCAGACACCAAAACTGACTGGGAAATTAAGAAAAAATATTAATTCACCTCATTACACACCTTTTTTAAAAATCTATGGCATTTTTAAATATTTCTGGGGATACAGTGTTTTAAGTTATATTGCACTATGTTACTCCATGCAATATCACCCTTTATTTTCTTTAAAGTTGCCATATTTCCCACTATCACAAAATGAAAATACTTTGGGCTATAAAGTAAAATCTAACAATATTCTTAAGCCAGAACAAGTATTATTTCTGTTTAATTTTCAGTCTAGCCATTGTATTAGGCCTATGTCGAATTTCTGGGAGCTACATCAGCCTAGATGAAAGCGCTTCATTTTGAAGTGTTTCAGCACTTTGTCAGAAAACCATGTTACCTAGAAGCTGCTTTCAAAACACTGCCTTGAAATAGGACGAGTGTGTATGTGTGCTCAGAGATAACCATGTGCCTAACTGCGCAAAGAATTTGAATCAGAACACCGTCTCTCATTTGTACTTAAGAGACAGACTTCACACTCTCCCAAGTGGTGTGTATTGTCAAAAGTATATCTACACAGGTAGATGAAGAATACATAACATGCCACACTCTTATACTAGAAAAGGTCTCCACGATTAACAAACATCATAGTGATGATGAGAGGTGGGACAGTAAAAGTGGCTTACAACAGCTACTTTTCCATAAGCAAACCAGGTAAAAAATAATAAATTCAGGGCTAAGGGTGGTGCTCAGAGACAGCATCGTCATCCTTTTAACCTGCACAAACACTCAGGCATAAGCACAAAAACATGCTGTGCTGTTCCTTTTAACACCAAATCACCAACCTCTGCCACTCAGAAAGCTTAGTAGACTGGCATTGATGTTTTACTATCTGGGTGAAACTGACATTGAAGAGAAATACAGCAATGTGTTCTCTACCATGGCCTTTTGGGAATTATAAACTCTAAAATGCCAAAATGGTGTAAATAACATTTTGTTCTTGTTTCTAATAGTAATTATGAGACTGAACCATCATAAAAGCATAATACTGTCTGCAACAACTCAGTACAAAAAACTACAGCAAAAAATAAAGAGGAGAAATAATGGTCATTGGGTTAGTCAGAAAAATGTAAAAAGGTTTTCACAATGGAAAATCTATTTTAGTCCACGGGTGTGTTTAATTATGCTGGTACACAAAAAAAATCTGTTGAGTAAGTATGATGCACTTACCAACAGAAAATAATTAACATAGCAACACATATGCATAGGAATTTTGCCAGAATTAAAAAACCAAAAACACACAGAAGACACTCCCCTTTGGGTTTTTTCCCCAAAAAAAAAGTTTTAGATGACCCCTAAACCCTTCAGGAGGGGAAAAAATGTGAACTTTGATCCCAGTAAAAACTTCTCCTCGTCTTTTTACCTATTTTCTTAAATTTTAAACTGTAATTAAAATGTTTTTTAATCTTATTTTATCTGATGGATTTGCACAAAATACAACCCCAATTCCAGTGAAGTTGGGACGTTTTGTAAAACAGAATACAATGATTTGCAAATCCTGTTTAACCTGTGTACAGTTGAATACACTAAAGACAAGATATTTAATGATCAAACTTAATATTTGCAATAAAACTTCATTGTTTTTGCAAATAATAACACATATTGAATGGAATGCTTGCAATATGTTCAAAGAAAGAGGCAACAAAAGACTGAGGAAGTGGAGGAATGCTCAAATATTTGGAACATTACATAGGTGAATAGGTTAATTGGAAGCAGCTCAGTGTCATGACTGGGTATGAAAAAAGGATCCCTGAAAAGCTCAGCCGTTCACAAGCAAGGATTGGGCGAGGCCACTTTGAGAACAACTGCATGAGCAAATAGCGTAACAGTTGAAAAACAAGGTTTCTATAGGTACAATTGCAAGGAATTTAGGGATTTCATCATCTACAGTCCATAACATCATCAAAAGATTCAGATAATTTGGAGAAATCTCCAACAGACATCATTGAATGCCCATGTCCTTTGATACCTTCAGGAGGCACTGCATCAAAAAAAATGAAATAAATTCTGAAAACAGTTTATTCCCGGGTTTGGGCTCAGGAAATTTCAAAAAACCCATAGTAAATTTTAACACAGTTCTTCACTACATCTACAAGTGCAAGTAAAACTCTACCGTGCAAAGCAAAAGCCATATATCAAAACACAGAAATGTTGCCAGCTTCTCTGGGTCCAAGTTCATCTGAGATGGACTGATGCAAAATGTAACATATGACTCATATTTGCTAACAAATTGTAAATATAAGTATAATGAAACGGAAAGTTTAGAAAAATGTTTGAGAGGTTACCATTAACCCAAAGACAGTTTGCATAGTGTCATTATAAAAGAGCGAGAGCGAGTTTGCACCTATCAACTTCATGTAGCCTTTTAGTAGTTTCACCGTGTGATGTTACAGTGGTTATCAATTGATAATTGGATTTAAAGTAAATAGATGCCTGTAACATTTATTATTTGTGGTAAGTGATATTTTTTTCCTCTCTTGTTTTGGGTAAAGGGGAAGACTTCAGAAAAATTTTGAAAACAGAAGGGCAGAAAAAAGTCCCCAGAAACCCCAAACAGACTGGTTTCAACATTTTTTACTGAATGCTTCTATTTCCATCATGGGAAAAGAGGTGGAGATGATGGAGGAGTATAAATACCTTGGTATTCACTTGGACAGCCGACTGGAGTGGAGATGCAACTGTGAAGCCATCTACAAGAAGGACAGACAGACTGCAGTTCTTGTTGAAGCTTAGGTCCTTAGGTGTTTACAGCAAGATGCTGCATATCATTTATAGGTCTGTTATAGATCTGAGCTACAACAACATTTAATTTCCCATTTAATAGAGTATGTTTGAATTTGAATTGAATTGAAAACAAAAAATGTTTTTATAGAGAGTACCAAACTATAGATCAGGCTTTTGGAAAATGACTTGTTTTGAAAAGGATTATCTCCCCATTTGTCTTAAATTTTTCCCTTTTGAGATTTAAGTATTTTTGAGTTGAATTGAAGGGAAATTTAAAGGGGTAAAAATTTATTTTTAGAATCAGCAAGGGGCAAAAAAATTGTTAAAACTGTAATAAGCAGTCTAACTGATAATCACGATGAATGAAGCAGCTGACAGTGTGACTGCTTCATGCTTGGCTTTTATTTGTAAACTTTATACTCTTTAATTTACAATGTTTACACGTCCTGTTTCTAAGGAATTTTTGAAAAATGTTTAGATAATTTATCACCTTTTTGTTCAGTTTAAATTCCTCACATTAATAAAAGTATTTTTCATTAAACCTGTTTGAAAATTTAATCTGGAGTATGAGGCTTTCTTATTGTTATTAGTTAAACAGAAATTTGAATTAAATTGTTCATTTTTTTCCAACATTTTAAGTTCTTGAGAAAATAGCAGGCAGGTTGAAGTATTTGACCAATCCTTAAATTACAGAGCTGCTGTGAATGCTGTTTGGTGGGAAACTCTTTATCAAGCTCATGGTGGATTTTGGATGTAGTGTAGGTCTGTTGCATGTACCAAGGAACTTTTGGAGTGGATGATTCATTATAAGATGGCAGTCATGTCCTGCAGAGAAACTTCTGGAAGACTTTTGATTGATGAAGAACATGCAGTTATTTTAGGTATGTCATTATCGGCCTGCTTTCACATTCTGGGAAAAAAATTTACCCTTTGAGATTGTCATGGCGTAATTCAGACCCTGATTTAGATGCAAGAACACTTTTATGGGAACTCCCGTGCTTTATGGGTTCTTCTCCCTGACCTATTTTCCAGCACTAGATGAACAAGTTAGATGTGGAAAATGTCCTGGGAAAAGGCATTATATTTTTTAAGATCAACCGGAGCATTCGCTGCAAACCTTGGAGTACAAAACTGATCGGCGGTTCTAAAATTGAAAACACGGCTCTTTGTGTCACACTTTTCTTCCTTTTATTTAATACAACTTACACATTAAGTCAAATAGATAAGTCAAAAAACCTGTTTTGCTGAGATTTTAAAGTATACACTGTATTCTTTCCTGTAAAAGGGATGAAAGTTGTAGATTGCACTTATGATGCATACACTGATACACTAAACATAAAATTAAAGTTAAAATGATGATTATTTATTCAAAAGCAAAGTATTACATTAACACCTAGGAAAAAAAACATGGTCCTTTTTGGAGAAGAATGAATGAATTCATTGCGAAAAAGTTAAGAAAGCCTAGAATTAGATACCCTGGCCACATTTTGATTACTGAAACTTCCAAATTAAAAATATGTAAATTCAGCCCAATTAAGCCTTCATCAGTCAAACCATATCACACTGTTTGTACTAAGCTAATAGGATCTATCTAATTAAAGTCTTGTGCAATTTCCCCCTAAATGGTTGAATTACCTAAAATGATGCATGAAAATTGTTAATCTCATTACAAAACTTAATTTGGTGTGGAAATTCACAGACTGTGTTTGAGAGGAAAAGCAGGTTTAATTTGTAAGAAAATGAAACAGCAGCTTACTAACAAGCATGAACTGTCTATGTAAAAGTGTTGCTGTTAGTTGTATCTTTTTAAGTGTGTCCTGAAGCCCATGAGCACATCAACAAAAGTTCAATGTGCAGGAGAAGGAGGTTTTGCTTGTTAAAAACATTCTGTATGGCACTAGAAGAGCAGATTGTTTGACCTTGTGCAGGAAGTTAAGGCAGCTGATTTGGAAAGAAAAACTTGATTGAAACTTATTAGGTCTGAGGTTTCTATTTTCCATGTCCACAAGGCTATCTCCACAAGTCCCAAAGTAATAGCAAAGATACATGCACGAGTAAATAAATACAGTGTACTTCTGACCTATTGGCATTTCTAGTAAAGTCTTAAGAAATGTATCTTTTATTGAAGAAGCATGACTTTTTTTTAAATTATTTTTTTATTTTGTGGCACCAGTGGCCTTTATTTTGTAAGTTGACCAAATGGAAATGCGGTGGAGAGAGAGAGTAGAAGACATGCAACAAAGGTCATTGGGCGCGCTTCACCCCTGCACCACCACAAAACCACAACAATTTTCCTTAATGTGGAAAATTTTCCCCCACACAGACCCCACACCATCCTGCCCCTACAGCATATATTATAATAAAAATACACATATATAATATAAAAATAAAAATATATATTTTATAAAATATATATATATATATATATATATATTATATTATATATATATATATAAAAACACACCCAAAAGAAAAACGCCCCCCTTTTTTTTATAGTTGAACACTAAAGTTTATTGCGAAATGGGGGGCCCCCCCCAAAAAATGTTCTGTAGCACAACTTTTACAAGTGACACCAAGACAAATCAGATAGGACTCCCAGCTATGCCCCAAAATCCCCTATTTGGGGGAAAATTAAATATTTTTTAGTAGCAATAAAGGGGTGGGACCTTTACTGCCTTACTGAAAATTTTCAAACCTTTAAAAAAATGTCAAGGGCCCAATGAAACACACAGAAAGCACGGAAAAATCAGCTGACGTCCAAACGGCTACATGTCACATCCAGTCAGCCCAAACTCCATTCATTATGTAAAATGCAAGTGGGAGGAATCTCCATTGATAAAAAGAGAATCTCCCAACAGCTGTGCAAGCTGCACTCATGTAAAGCTGGTATACTAAACTGTCCATCAGCCATCTATCCACTGTCTAACCAAAATAAACCCTTTCAGATTGAAGGGGTTTTTCCCGGGTAAAAACAGGACAGGTTTTCCAGTCCAACAAAGAAAACCCCAAGGAAAAAACAATCATTTCACCAAAACACCTCATACCTAAGAGCAATTTAGAGATACCTTTGAATCTAAAAGTCATGTTTTTGGGGTGTGGAAGGAAGCCGGAGTATATAAAGAATAAACACAAGGCGGTATTAAAAGAAGGAGTGATGATATTACATTTGGATCACCAAACCTAGGCAGCAGTGCACAACTTAATGGCCACTCAAACAACAAATTGTGACAGCATGAATTTGAGTTTATAAGACTTATACAGCATATTTACTCAGGAGAAGGAAGACAGAAGCAATGTTGTCTGAAACCAGTAGCATGGGGACTTAGCAAAGCCCTCTACAAAAAGAATTAAAAGCACCAAAATAGCCGTCTTTATATTGGCTAGCCATTCAGTGGTTTTGTAAGTCTCACTTTTTCCCACATAAAATCAGTTTTACCCTTAAGGGTTTAACTGTACTTCTGTAGTGTGGTTGCCAAAATGTACTTCCGAGGACATCTTCTGTCATACCATTTAAACTCTATTAGTCCATCTGCAGCTAGTTTTCCACAACAACCTATTTGGCCAAAAAAAATAATTTCAGGCTAACACTAAACACGCGGTGATTGGAGATGAGGTTAAAATACTGATATACACTCTCATTCATTTCTGAGAAAAACAGATAATCAGCCTAAACATCCAGGATAATTGTTTTGAGGTCGCAGTCACTCATTGAACACAATTTCTCTTTCCTCAGGTTTAGCTTCTTTTCTTAAATCCAATATTTCAGTGATTCATAATCCTGGGGCAAAAAGTTTTCTCGAAAGACAGTTTTTGTGTTGGTTAGGAGAAATCCATCATAATCACCAACTTAATCACCCAGAGCTCATTAATGTTCCTCATGTTGATGGTCTTTGTAGCAAAAGTGCTTACTCCATCCCTTTTCTGTGTCGCCAATAAATGGCCACACATCCACTTAACATATTCCTATTGAAAATATTTTTTGGTCAGGAAAACAAAATGTTCTGTGATTGCAGCCAGAGATTTTCAAACAATGTAATGACAGATATAAGGTCATCATCCATATGTAGAAGTTCTTCCTGTTTTATAGGGAGTGACTTTGTGTCAGTAAAGTAAACTTAAATTTACTCATCTGCTTTACGAATTAATAGAAAAGCCAATAGTGATTTATTTATATTTCATTCTTTTGGCATTTTGGAGTTTTCTAGTTAAAAAATGTGAAGATATATGTACTTCATGTACTATCACAGACAGACAACATAATAATGTTGCTTGTTCTGTGTTTTGTGTTTGCATAACCTTAATTACATGTAATATGCTACTATGCAGCACTGCCAGTGTGACTGTTTCTGTTACTTGCTTTATGACACAGCCTTAGTGTGGTGGTACTAAAATACTCACAAGAGAAACTCACTTAAGCATGCCAAAACCAAATTCAAAGTGCTGCATTTCCTTTCAAAACACTAATCATGTTTATCATCAGATTAGCTTTGCTTTGGGTTTGACTAAAATTGAGCTACAAAAAAGTTTGTTGTGGCAAAAAGCATTTGGGAAAGTAGCTGTGAGGTTGACTCTTTACTTCAGAAATGATAGCTATTTGACCAGAAAACTCAAAGAAAGAAAAACAAAACTTTTGACATTACCACTGGCTTGCTAAAGGAGCTCTTTTTGTTTTGAGACATTCAAAAGAAATAGAAAACAAGACTATGCCAAAATCAGAAAAATAGCCACACTGACCACATGGTTAGAACAAAATCTTTAGGAAAGGCTGCAGTTGACCAAATGTCATCATCTCATTTATCATCTATGTTTTTTTTTAATCAGAGGTTATTGTAACCTCTGACACAGCAAGCTCAGCTTTTTCACTGGCCTACAAATGACTGTTGCTTTGAGTTTTAACTGTGTAAGTAGTGTCAGTTTGATGAACTTACCCTGAACTCTCCAAGATTTTGCTTCTACCTTTTGTTGTTACTTACCTCAGTTGTGCAGAAGACAAAGCAAAACGTTTTAGTTTGAGATGTGTTTTTAGGAACACAAGAAACACAAAAACCCGATCAGAAACTTTTTCGGTATGCTTTCAATCAGATGGGAAAAGAACTCGAAAAAAAAAAAAACAATGTGACCTTATTTTTTTCTTGGTCAACAGGTAATAAATACACATTTTTATATGGGTCTTACAGCGGTTAATAGTCCCCACACTTTATTATGTTTTAAAAGGCAAAAAAGTGGCAAGTATCAATCTAACTAGAGTTTTGGATCATTACACCGGTGAACAGGTTAATTGGAAGCAGGTGTGTGTCATGACTGGGTTTAAAATTAGCATCCCCGAAAGGCTCAGTCATTCACAAGTAAGGATAGGGCGAAGTTTTGCCACTTTGAGAACAGCTGAATGAGCAAATAGCGTAACAGTTTAAGAACAATGTTTCTATATGTACAATGCAAGGAATTTATGGATTTCGTCATCTACAGTCCATAACATCATCAAAAGATTAAGAGAATGTGGATAAATGTCCAACAACCATCACTGAATGCCCGTGTCCTTTGATACCTCAGGAGACACTGCATTAAAAACTGAAATCATTCTGTAACAGATATTACCAGGTGGGCTCAGGGACACATCAAAAAACCATTGTCAGTTCACACAGCTCTTTGAAACAAGTGCAAGTTAAAACTTTATCATGCAAAGCAAATATATCAAAACACAGAAACGTTGTCGGCTTCTCTAGGCCCAAGCTTATCTGAGATGGACTGATGCAAAGTGGAAAAGTGCGCTGAGTCTGACGAGTCCACATTTCAATTTGTTTTTGGAAATCATTGATCATGCCGAAAGGTACATAGGTTTTGGAGCAACATATACTACCATTTTAGCAACATTTTTTTCAGGGATGTACCTGCTTATGTCTGTAAAACAAAACCAAACAAGATTCTGCTGTGTTACAACAGCGTGGCTTCATAGTAAAAGAGTGCAGGTACTAGACTGGCCTGCCTGCAGCCCAGACCTGTTTCCTATTGAAAATGTGTGGCACATTATAATGGCATCGAAAATATAGACCATAACGCGGACTGTTGGAACTGTTTGGAGCCATGCTGAAATCTTTTTTACAATCAAAAATAGTAAGCAAGGGAAAGATAAATTCGCCTGACTAAAGCTTCAACAAGTAATGTCCTCAGTCCAAACTGCCTGTTGGTGGTTGTTAAGAAAGTGTGAGGTGATGCAACGCACGTAGATGTGGTAAAAACATGCCCCTGTCCCCACTGGCCAGCACTATAGCGCCCTCGCTTACTATTTTAGAATGTGTTGCAAAGAATCACATTCAAAATAAGTGATATTTGGCAACAAAAAAACATTAAAGTTACAAAATATCTTAAACTTATATCTTGTCTTATACGTGAGTGGTATCCAGGATTGCATTAGGAGTTGTTCGTGTGGTAATTTGCAAATCACTGGGTAGTTTTATGTGTCGACGTGTTTTTTATTTTACGGTTTGTAACAATATACTTTCCAGGACTTCATTGGAACTTAAGGATTGAACGTAAATAACCATAGAGGAAAAAAAGAAAAAGCAAGGGAAAAGGGAGATCAACTTTTTTGAGTTTAATGCGAATGGACATTTGGGCAACTCCCCGCACTGTACGCGAAGGGAAGTTGCTCTGGTCATCGATAAGGGGCTTAATTGTACTTTTTGGCCACCAAAGGAAAACGCTATGTCCCTTGGCACAAAACCCAACACATCCAATCACATGGTCGCCAATATAGTCACATCTGCACAACGGAAACTGTTGGTGCACATCATGCTGTGGGGATGATTTTCAGCAGCATAGACTGGGAAACTAGTCTGAATCAAGAGAAAGATGGACGGTGCTAAATACAGTTATATTCTTCAGCAAAAACTACACTATATTGCCAAAAGTATTTGTCTGTCTAACTTTACATTTACATGAACTGTGATGGTAAATGGTAAATGGCCGGTACTTGTACAGCGCTTTATCAAGTCCCCAGAGACCCCAAAGCACTTTACACTACAATCAGTCATCCACCCATTTATACACAAATTCACACATTGACAGTAGTGAGCTACATTGTAATCACAGCTGCCTAGGGACAGGCTGACAGAAGGGAGGCTGTGCCATCACACATGCACCTACCAAGAAGCCCTCTGACCAATAAGATCAGCAGTCAGAAAGGAGCTGGTTAACAGTGGTCATTGCCCAAGGACACGACTGAACAGACAGAGCATGGATTTCGACCTAAGCAGGACCCATGGTTACAGGACGAACCCCGGACCACTGGCCAGCCACGGTTCCACATCCATATTCTTTAATCTATAAATGTCCAATTTTTTGGTTGATTAGATACGCCGGATTCCCAGCAACAGCAAATTTAACTATTCTGTTATCATCTTCCACAAGGTTGATTTGGTGGAGTGACCCAATACTTTTCATATTATAGTGTCAGTCTGCCTGTGATTTGGGACTGGGACTGAGACTGCAGTATGTTCTCTTTGTTTTGCAATTTAAACGTGAGAAACAGAGAAAGCGTAACATCTAAAACTTGAAAAACAGCCTGAAGTGTATCTATCTGCCCAAAAAGGAAGAATATATTAAACTACATCAATAATGCTGGAATGTTAACTATTTCAGTATGAATTTTGATAATTATCTTATATTGCTTCCAATTCACAAAATCTAAATTGTCAGTTTGATAACATCACGTCGTGGGAGGTGACGGGGGAGAGATCAAAGGTGGGATGGAGAGTTGGTTTTGCTTTTATTCACTGGACCAGGGAGCAATAAATATCTCACCAAGAGGTTACGGCAATTCATCTGGCGGTTATTGTGACACTGCTGCCTAGAGCCTATCTGAAATTACACTCCCTGCATCCATCATTGTTTAGTGTGGCTAAATGCAAAGATGATAAATCTAAGTTCAGAGAGCGAAGGAGACAAAAAGGCAAACAGACTGACCACTGAACGAAGTCTCTCCCAGGTACCCTCTCCTTCGTAGCACCACCTCCAAGAATTTGGCCTCCTCATCCACCACAAAATACTCTTTCTCACAAAGGATTCCGGCCCAGGTTCCCAGAGGAACTGACTATGTCCTTTAGAGTTTGTTTAAGTCCCTCCTAAAAAACAAAGAATTTAAAAATATGACCAACATTTAATATCGGGTTTTGAGTAATGGTTTTCTTAACCATAATGTGTGGCATAAATTTCTTTTATAAAATCCAAGTCTCGTAATTCACCTCATATTGTACACTCTATAAACTGCTGAGTTAAAAAAAACATCCCAATTGAAGTTTGTAGTTGCTTGGTCAAAAATGGGCCAGGTTAAAGTGACTAATGTCTAACGTTAAGACTAACAAAGAGTAGGTTAAAAAGAAACAATTACTGAACAAGTAATGTTTGGGTTGAAATGTATGATTTTTTTGTTAGTTTGATTCTTCCTTATAAAATAATTAGACAACTTTAACTAAATTAACTTTTATTTACAAACAATTTAAAACAAAGTTCAAATTCAACGCAGAATAACTACTCATATATCTTTCACACATTGTGTGACTATGTGATCCTATTCCCAATACCTCAAAATGGTGGACTTCTAAGCTCGTCTCTATCCCAAAGAACTGGGTCACAGATTTTAACCCAAGTACCAAACCTCTGTCCCAACAGCTGCAACCCAGTATTTGAGTTAGAAAATTAACTTAGTGGTTCCTTATGTGTCACAACACTGTAATCTACATTGTCTTTGGAAACATTACTTATATGCAGATTGTTTATTTTGCCAGTTTCAAATTCAAAAGCTGCATTAACATTCTAACTGTCAAGGAAATTATGAGAATTAAATCTGCGACTCTGGGGGATAACTATAATTAAAATAGAATGAAGAAATGATCTTGTTACTTTTGGTTTGCGATCCAAGTATTAGCTCCACTGCTCTTTAAAAACATATTGTTTACACATTCATTAAAAGGGAACAAATTGTCATGTTGTGGTTAATGAATGACCCAAATGCAGAGCTTGACTCAGGTGAAAAAGAAGTTCTTTAATAATGAAAATAAATGAAGACGTTTAACAGTTGCACAGGGTGAACAGGACATGGAGCATGAACAGAGTACCAGGCAGCAAAGGGCATGGAAATTAATGGCGAATGAGGCAGAAACGGACATCAAGCAGGCTTGCAAACAGATGAATCCAATTAGGAACAAATACCAACAGAGATCTTAAATAGGAGGAAGGACAGGTGTAGGCAATGGAGTGAACAAGGAGGCACAGGTTAGCAGAATCTAGCTAAATGCATAGGGTAGTGGCCGAGAGTCCAACAAGAATGGAGCAGACAGAAACATGAGAAACCCAATGAAGAATCTAACAGAAGTTTAACAGGAAAGAACTTTAGACAAGGAAGGAACTAGTAAGAAGAGCACCTAACAAAAAAGAGCATAAGGGAAAGAACTAAAGAAGGCAAGACCTAAAGAGCAAAGCAAACAGTGAAGAAATTGTCAAAAATGCACACAAAAGAAAATCAAAACTCTAACTTGATCATGACACATATAATGCCATGCTACTTATGTGCCCTGTCCTGTTGAGCAAGGTTTTGTTTTCTTTTTTGTAATAATCTGAGGTATTCAAGCATGCCAACCAATCAGTATATCTAAGAAAATATTTGCATAATAAATCCTTGCTTTTTTTCCTGGTAGGCTAATAAAGCAGCTCAATAACCGACACTTCAAAAGAGTAGGCAGTAAGAATGGCGCTTTGTGCATATAATTTAACCACCTACACTCAGAGGTTCTTACTGAATTACTGAATAAAAATCAAAATAAAAAATAAAAAATGGAATATAAGGAGTGGGGCCGGATGATGTTTTTAATGCTTTGTGTGTAGAGTTAAACAATGCCTATTTTTGGAGGTACAGACACAGGCGAATTTGTTAGCCCCCTTACAGTTCATTAACACTTCAATTCTCCTGAAAAGGCATTCAATTAAAAGCAATGGCCTAATCTGTATGTCTTTAAAATAAGATGGCACGAAAAAACAAAACTGTGGAAACAACCCATTTGTTTTATATTTTAATATACTAAAAGAGCTTAAGCGGTATAATGACGAATGTACATGAAAACCGAATAACTTAAATAGAATAGGTCAAGAACATTTTGTGGTAGTCTATGTACAAGATTTTTATATATCCATTAATGTCAATGATTGAAAAGTAAAGGGAGCACTTGAGTGGTAAGCCCTAAGGGCCTTTTTCCTGTGACACTGTCTCCACAATTGTATAGGCCATAACATGACACTTCTGTTTCAAATTCCTTATTTTCATTTAGTCCTATACAATATTTTATTTTTCAGAGAACTTGAATTTTGTGTATATATTGGATGTATGAAATCCATGATGATCAAAGTAAACTGAAAAAAAACACTTTAAATATACTACTGTATGTGTACAAAAATCAATGTAATATATGAGTTTCACATTTTCTATTAAATTAGAGAAATAAATGTTTACTTTTTGATTATATTCCATTTTTTTGGAATGCACCTGTATAAAAATTAGAAGAGAAGTGCACAGACGATCCTGGTGCTAAGCAAACACAACAATATTAACACAGTAGAGGTTAACCAAATTTTCTTGTATAATTTCATATTATTAATAATTTATTTAATTATACTGAAAATATTATCTGAATCCTATTCAAATCAAAGTCTGAATTAAAGAAAAGAAACATAAGCATTGCTAAAACCTATCTCAGCTTCAAAGCCATAGAATCAGAGTAACTGTAGAATATATATTATATATGGAATAGTAACCAAACAAATATTAAGTAGCCCCCATGTGGTTTTAGGGATTAATAAAATAAAAAGGTACTGAGGAAACATTATACAGAAAATCATCCTTAGCTGCAAGCACAATTATTCACATAAATATAGTTTGACAAGTTATTTCTCTAAATAAGTGGATTCATGCAAGCCCAGTAGATTGCACTCCATCTTCCAAACAAAGAGGTCAAATAAAAATTAAGCCGCGTTGCAGGACAGCTCTTGTGTGAGTTCAAAACGAATCCCAGAGCACAAGGTTGTGGTGCTGCTCTGCCAAACAATCCATCAATTAAGTCAGCAAAGATAAATCCAATACACAGCTACACAGTACAACAACCCATTTCACTTCAGCTTTAATTTTTTCTTTCAAGACCAAGGAAAAAATATCTAACAATGGTTTGCTGTGACCAATGGTGCTAAAAACACTACAAGCAAGGAAGGTGAAACAAGTTACAGACACTATTACACAAACTGGCGATCAAACAGCAATCCACAAAATGCTGAGGTGAGGAGAGTGCTAATACAATCAGAGTTCATGTATCCCCCAAAAAGCCCTGCAGGCCAACTTTAAACTTCCCATAATGGGTACAAATTGAAAATCACACACATTCCAATCCCACTTCAGGCTGCAACCTTGGCTTTCATCAATGATAGTGAACCCACACACAAATCTTAGTTTATCTACAGTTGTGTTCAAAATAATAGCAGCCCAGCAGATCAATCACTGTTTTTGGTAATCATATTACCACATGGCAAATTTGGCTGTAACGTAGTCATAAAGAAACCACAGAACGCAACATCTGGATTAGAAAATGCAGCGCCATGAGTCTGTGTAACTGAATACATTGATATAAAAGCATAGCAATAGTTTAAAATAACACTGGCAGTTTCAGAGTCAGTACACTCTGTTGAAGCAACCAGACCTGCTGCATCAGGTGAACCCTTCAATTAAGGCATGATAGGTGCTAGCACATGTATACAATGCATTATCTACTCTGAAAAACCGAAAAAAGTGTGTTATTCATTCTATGCACTGTATTTCAAGAAGAGTGTACTATATGATTAAGAAGAATTGATTGAGAGGAGAAAACCTTATAAGATAGTAGTGGAACAACTGATAAGCTGCTTGCTAAACATAGATTCAATGGTGTATATTAAGAAATGGAAAAAAAGTAAAACAATAGAGAGATCTGGAAGAAAACAAAAGGCTACCATTTGAATGGATCGCTGAATAGCCAGAATGACAAAGGCTGTCAGACAAATTGTTTGTATACAAGGGATGATGGATCAGTTTGTGTATATCAAAATGCTTAAAGAGGTCATGTTGCTTTGTGCCAAAGAAGAAATTCGACTCAAATGGGCAAGCTGCAAGCTGACATTGTTTTTTTGCAGGAATCACACCTGAATAATGATCCCACATTATAAAGACTTCAAGTAGCACTGGACTATATATAATTAATATAATAATTGGTAAACCAATACAATGAATTTGGCAAGATTTCTAATTCTTACCTGGTAATGGAAAATACTCCATTTTTCATATTCAGATTACAACGACATGTTTAACAATAACTAGGAAAATATTATCTTCTTATTTGAATGTGAAACTGTATACTGCTAATTTATTACAATGCCAAGTAACACAATATTGTCATCCCTGATCATAGTCCTGTGTCATTAATGCTTAAGCTTTTTGAAAACATGCCTAACTAGAGATGTTGGAGATTTAACCCTCACCTTCTTACAGAGACCAGGTTCTGTGAATATTTGGAAAAAGACGTGAAGTTGTTCTTTGAAACCAATGATAAAAATGATACCTCTCCCGCAATGCTATGGGAAGCCTTTAAGGCCTTTATAGGAGGCTGTATTATATCTTACCAGTCTTCACCTCAAGAAATGCAATATAGCAAAGCATGTAGAACTACAAGAGCAGATCTACTAAATAGATATGGATAATGCTCATCAACATTCCCTGGAACAATACTTTGAAATTGCAGCACTCAAATAAAAGCTTAATAAAACTCTGTCTGACACACTCTGTAGAGCATTAACCTTTACTAAACAGAAATATTTCTAATTTGCTGATAAACCACATAAATTATTAGCAAGGCTATTATCAAAAATTTAAAATGACAGGACTATTCTTTAAATTAAATCAGGAATAGGTATTACCCTCACCTCCCATTGACATATTCTGATCGCTTCAAACAGTCATTTGAAATTTTGTGCACGTCCGAGTTTAAAACAACACCTGATACAACTCAGTCATTTTAAGATGAATGTAAACTCCCCTCATTAAGTGAAGAGGAACGCGAGGCTTTAAATGCAGGCATTACATGTGGCGATTTACTAACAACTATTAGGTCACTGCATAATGTTAAAAGCCCAGGCACTGATGGATTTAGCAAAGATATATACAAAGTTTGGTCAGTTGCTGGCTCCCTACCAATGCAAATCATACATCCAGCCATACGATGATGGCACGTTGCCACAGACACTAACGGAGGCCATTATCAGTCTGCTCCTTAAAAAAGGGAAGGATCCAGAAGAAGTGGTCTCATATAGGCTGATTTCATTGATTAATACGGACCAAAACATTTAAGAAAAACATTAGCCAGGACCACCCTGTCAAGTTCAGTGTAGCAGAGGACCACGTAATGCAGACGAGCAGGAAGCATAGGCGGAGAGTAAACTGATTTAATATTGAAACTCACCTTAAGCGGTAGTATGCAGAAACCGGCATGAACGGCAGGCCAAGGATCCAGGTTTGGGCCAGAAATAGATGAACGAATAATCCGAAATGCTATCACACGCGGACTGTAACAGATAAACAGTGTATAAACGGAGAGGCATATACAGGTGAAAAAACACAACTGATTCACATTGTCACCGGTCCAATCGGAATGAAGCGAATTGCCAAAAAGACAAGGAGAGAAACAAAACCGTCGCTGGACCAAAACATAAATTCAAGTGGATACAACCTAACCGTGACACATCCCATACAAAATCATGGAACTATATAACAATAATAAACTAAAGCTAGCCATGATATAATAAACAGACAACAGATACAAAACAACCCTATCGGGTGGGTCGGAAGGGGGCCTCCAAAAGGATGGCAGTGACGGGCACAGAATTCTTGCAGGCGACCCAAGTGCTTTGTCCCGTGTGTGACACAAGAGTTCAGGTCAGGACGACCGGAGGTCGTCCAGTTCGGGACAGCGACGTTCAGAGGAGGCGAACCAGGAGGTCGTACAACCGAATGTGGATCACAAAGTGGAGGATATGACAAGAGCGTACTATACCTGGGTGGCCAGCGGCTACAACAAAGACATGGCGACTGGTCTGGAGGTCTGCGACGAAGGAGCAAGAGTCAGTAGCAGGATCAGGCGGCGGTTCGTCCTTGAACCGCATCAGGACAGTGCAGTCAAAGCGGCGGTTCGTATTCCGGAACCCCTCGTTGCTTGATTCTGTGACTAATCACGCAAAGGATAGATTTCTTTCCTCGAACAAACCGGCATCAGGAAAACAGGATCAGAGCAGCGGGGCTTCGTTCCTTGAAATCCTTACGTCCCATGGGTTCTCGAAGGACGAGGATCATCTCTCTGAACGCCACTGGAAGACCTTGTGACACGTGAGAGCAGGACCTGAGTTGTTCGCGTTGACCCTCAGGTGTTAGGAGGGTCAGAGACACTGAGGGCGTTATCCGAGAGACCCTCAGTATGTCAGGAAAATAAAAACTGAGGCAAAAGTCGGCCAGGAAACCCTTAGGAGACGCGTAAGCAGAGCTAGAAGAGCGTTCCAAGACAAAGACAGCACTCACAGTGGCAGATAAAGTAGCAATAGCTGAAAGCGTCGCTGAAGAAAACCCTCAGTATGGATGTTAGCGATCTGAGGTGTCGCCAAGACCCTCAGTGGCGTGAGCAGGAGCTGAAGCATCACGTCGACCCTCAGTGGCATTGGCCGAACCCTCAATGACTAGGGCCAAGGAGGCATGCATCTCTCCTTCCTTGTTGGGCAGGGGTAATGCCATCTAGATGGTCTTTCTCCCCCAGATACTTTTCCTCTTTCAAAATCTACCTGTAATCCTTACTAAATCCTTTTTTTAAAAAACTGGATGCTATCATTCTTCCTTTTGTTTGGAACTAGCACATGGAATAAAAAAGATAATCTTTGCAAGCATAAAACTAACGGGGAGCTGGTGCTACCTGATTTTAAACTATACTATTGGGCAACTGGATTATGTACTATTGCACACTGGTTGGATGATACTCAATTGTCATTCAATGGTTTAGAGATGGAGCGTGAAGATTGCTTACCATACTCAATAAGGGAAATTATACTATCACCTATACCGGTTTGCAAAGCAGACTATTAGTATAACCCTTTCATTCATGACACGATAAAGATAAGGAAACAATTGAAAAAACGCTTCAATTTTAAAATGCTGTCTTTTTTACTGCCGAGAGCAGCAAACCCTTATTTCACTTCCTTCACCATGGATGGGACATTAAAGAAACTACAATTTATGTGGCGTCTTAAAATGGGTAGTGTAATGGAAAAATGGGGGGGGCTTTGGTACCCCTGACTGTGTGGGAAAAGAGCTTAGAATATGTTCATGAGTGCCCTATTAATGCCCAGCACCACCTAATAACATTTAAGATCTTACACAGGTTACATTACTCCAAGATTAGGATGCATAGAATGTTACGAGATACCTCACCCCTGTGTGAGAGGTGTGAATCCACTATGGATACCCTATCAAACAGCTATGCCATTGTCCTGAACTACAAGAGTACTCTGATGTGACAATATTTCACTCGCCATTTCATGATAACTGGAAGTTTCAGGGGTGTACAAGGGATCCAATTCGCTATCATTCTTGGGGTAAATCTGATTTAGCTTATGAAACTGCAATGAGCCAGGGGCACCTTATAGCATATGGTGTTATAACCGTGAAAAAAACATATCCTTTTCTACTGGAAAAAAAGAGGTGCCTTCTTTCAAGCATTTGTTGGCAGATGTGACCGACACTCTCCATTTGGAAAGAATCAGATTCATCTTAAAAGACAAATTGAGTGATTTGGGGAATATCTGGCAGCCTTTAGTCTCTTACCTTGATAAAAACACAACCAAATCGGTTAATAGCAATGCACTCCTGGGGAGGGAGGGGTGGCCATGCACATTCGAGGTCAGGATTGGATGGGTTATGAAGAGGACAGTCTGAATTATGTTCTATATACTTTTTTCTCTCTCTCTATTTCTTACTTTTTTGTAATTTTTATTGTCTTTTATAGAAACATGTAAATGTCAAAGTAATTGCCTGTTAGAAGGAAATGTTTAATTTAGAATATGAGCAGTGTTCCCAATGCATGAAAATAAAAGCTATTCTAAAGGTTTTGAGCTTCACTCAAGTTTTTAAGCACACCGCTATTATTTTGAACACAACTGTATATTGAAGCTTGTTTTTCGGGGTGTGTATGTTCCTTTTTCGTGACCTCTCAGTGGGGATGAGAAGCTGTGCACAAACAACAGGAATCTGAGGCAAAAGGCTTTGGTATGCCTCATTCCTCCAGCCGTTTAGAAGGATGAAAGACCTCTCACATGTGCTGACAATGCACAGAAGATGGCTTTGAAATAGTTCTCAATAGAGTAAAAAAAAAAAAAAACACTTTTCACATTCTTTCAGAGGTTTTTCTGACAAAAATCCAGCACACAGGTTTGTTTTCTTTACTTTGTCTTCTCAGACCAATTTGAGATTATTGCTTCTGTATGACAAATTCCAAGGATCTCGGCACCCCCGAGAAAGCCCGAAAGAAAGTATCTGATGTCTGAGTGCCACAGTCTCTATGATGCCATGGGATGTACTTTACCCAGTAAATTCTAAGAGCTGTAATGTCAGATGAGATTACCCTCAAACTAAAAAGCCTTAATATTAAAAGGCATCAGAAATTTAAAGCACCGAGCGTGAAAAGGTTTCATGCTATAATAAAGCTAGAAGTCTTAAACTCACATCCCTTTCAAGTGCCTGAAATATGTTTTCTTTTTTCTCTTTGAAAATATTTTTAGTGTTCTCATTTAATTACGCTATGCTGGCCTAAAGCTAACCAAACCAATCGAAACGCCACATTTGAGAGAATATTGAAACTACATCTATTAAATGCGGTGAATGGTGTCTCTAATTAAATATGACAATGCACCCTTAACTGCTTGAAATGTAGTTATTATATGTTTTTCATTTTCATCAAAAAACAAGCAAATGTTTAAACCTGGCAAATTTCCTTTGATGTTGCCCCTGATAGGCAGACTTGTTATTAAATAAACATCAGAAACACTTTAGATTTTGACATTTGACAACAGTCAGTCAGTCATTTTCTACCGCTTATTCCATAGTGGATCGCGGGGAAGCTGGTGCTTATCTCCAGCAGTCTATGGACGAGAGGCGAGGTACACCCTGGACAGGTCGCCTGTCCATCGCAGGGCAACACACAAACAACATTTGACAACATTTGCACCTATTCCACATTTTGTTTATGTAAGCTGTTTTTTATATAAACTGCATTTTTTAGACTTTTGTCTCACAAGATATATAAGTCCATAGAGGGAAATCCTATTATAACATATTCACAGTGACATCAAGTGCTCCTGCTCTCAAATAAGCCATGTCTGCTTTGTTTTTTATCATGCAGAATGGACAAGCCTTTAATGCAACATTTCTGACAACTGTGTCATAACATATTTCTCATGCTTTGAAGGTGTTTTGTTTTGGGTTTTTATTTGATCATGATTATTTTTTCCAGGTGGTGCGTTAGTTAATTTCTCAGGTTTAGTTCCTTAATAATTCTTGTATTTTGTTCATGATGCATTTTGGTTTATATTCTGTAAGAGCTTCCTTTGGTTAGATTGTTGTCTTGCATCTTTGTTCAGCTCATTCATGCTCTTGTTACCATTCCCTGCCACAGTCTGTTAGTAATTAGTTTCATTTAGTCCACCTGCTCCATGCCAATCAGTATTCCTGTATCCCTGTTTGCAATGCCAAGCCTTTCCTAGACCGCTATACTTATGCCAAGTTGTTCATGTTCATGTCCATGCCTGCTCCTGCCATCTCATGCCAAGTTGTAAGTTTTTGTTTTGTAATAATTTTTTTTCTATTCACCAATCTGCTCCTACCTGCTTGACTGCATTTGTGTCCTACTCTAAGAGTCATTTCTGACAAGATTAGGTTATGTAAAGTTGCCAGTTAATATATGAATACAGTATATGTCTGTGAGAAACATGCTCTTGTGTGATACATGGTGCCTTGCAATACTTTTGCAAGCCCTGCAAGTTGTTCAAGGATTGAAAAAGCTGAACACAGGGCAATCCTGAAAGAAAATCTGTCAGAGCTGGAAAAGACAGATGTTCATCTTCTAGGAGAACAATGAAAAATGTACAGGGGTTGGACAATGAAACTGAAACATCTGTCATTTTAGTGTGGGAGGTTTCATGGCTAAATTGGACCAGCCTGGTAGCCAGTCTTAATTGATTGCACAGTGCACCAGTAAGAGCAGAGTGTGAAGGTTCAATTAGCAGGGTAAGAGCACAGTTTTGCTCAAAATATTGAAATGCACACAACATTATGGGTGACATACGAGAGTTCAAAAGAGGACAAATTGTTGGTGCACGTCTTGCTGGCGCATCGGTGACCAAGACAGCAAGTCTTTGTGATGTATCAAGAGCCACGGTATCCAGGGTAATATCAGCATACCACCAAGAAGGACGAACCACATCCAACAGGATTAACTGTGGACGCAAGAGGAAGCTGTCTGAAAGGGATGTTCGGGTGCTAACCCGGATTGTATCCAAAAAAACATAAAACCACGGCTGCCCAAATCACGGCAGAATTAAATGTGCACCTCAACTCTCCTGTTTCCACCAGAACTGTACGTCGGGAGCTCCACAGGGTCAATATACACGGCGGGGCTGCTATAGCCAAACCTTTGGTCACTCATGCCAATGCCAAATGTTGGTTTCAATGGTGCAAGGAGCGCAAATCTTGGGCTGTGGACAATGTGAAACATGTATTGTTCTCTGATGAGTCCACCTTTACCGTTTTCCCCACATCCGGGAGAGTTACGGTGTGGAGAAGCCCCAAAGAAGCGTACCACCCAGACTGTTGCATGCCCAGAGTGAAGCATGGGGGTTGATCAGTGATGGTTTGGGCTGCCATATCATGGCATTCCCTTGGCCCAATACTTCTGCTAGATGGGCGCGTCACTGCCAAGGACTACCGAACCATTCTTGAGGACCATGTGCATCCAATGGTTCAAACATTGTATCCTGAAGGCGGTTCCGTGTATCAGGATGACAATGCACCAATACACACAGCAAGACTGGTGAAAGATTGGTTTGATGAACATGAAAGTGAAGTTGAACATCTCCCATGGCCTGCACAGTGTTATGGAAATTCTTCTATTTAGTGCTACAAAGTATTCAAAAGTGCAGTGAACTTTCATTAACCTCTCTTCTCTGACCTCAGTGTTTTTATTAGTGTTCTGGTATTTAGAGTAGATGGCCTCTGTAGCCATTTGCTGAAGAATCATGGTTAACACTTCGTAAGGGGGGGCAGATGGGGTCTTCATGCATGATTGTCTTATCTCTGTCCTGGGGAGGTTTAGGGGCCATAAAGTTAAACTCTTTGAAGTTGAGACAACACCATCATTCTGCTATAAATACTGTCTGTAAACTGTGTTCGGGGCCTCTGTTTCACTGATTCGTCAGTGACAGGGTCTTCAAACGCAGAAATGCCTTTGAATAAAACTTATAAAGACAAAGTCCGGATTTTCTCTTATTGTGAGTTAATTTCTCTCCCACTTTGATAAGAAAAATTCTATTATAACAGTCACCAGATCTAAATATTATTGAGCCACTTTGGGGTGTTTTGGAGGAGCGAGTCAGGAAACGTTTTCCTCCACCAGTATCACGTAGTGACCTGGCCACTATCCTGCAAGAAGAATGGCTTAAAATCCCTCTGACCACTGTGCAGGACTTGTATATGTCATTCCCAAGACGAATTGACGCTGTATTGGCCACAAAAGGAGGCCCTACACCATACTAATAAATTATTGTGGTCTAAAACCAGGTGTTTCAGTTTCATCTTCCAACTCCTGTATGTTTTTCAGCGATTTTATTTATTAATATTTTATTTTTTATTTTTTCAATTTTATTTATTAATAATTAGAAAATCATGTATTATTTGCCTTTTACTTTATGCATTACTTTGTGTTTGATAATTACATTAAATCTTAATAAAATGCAGTGAAGTTTGAGGCTGTAACATTGTAACATGTGGTAAGTATGGATACTCACTCTAAAAGGACTGCTGCAATATTTGCTACAGCAACTGATAATAAATTTAATCATGATACTATTAAAATTTTAGTTTTCATTTCGATTTTTCAAAAAAATAAGATGCCCTTCCAAAAGAAAAGATGTGGGACCTTGTAATCCCTTCCCAAATTGATCTGAGACCACCATTGTTGTCAAAGCTGCTTCAACTATGCACACATTGAGGAGTAAATTTACAAATACTTCGCCCCTATACAAAATCATCCTCGTCTGAATGTGCAGCTGTTCATGCTGGAACTCTAGTGCAAACTGAACACCTGAGAGGTAAGGACAAAATGGACTTTTCATTTCAACCCTTTAACATTTTTAAAACGAGTCACACCAAAAATAATAAATTAATTAATAATTAAAATTGGAATTTTTTTTTTCATTTTTTTGCCCGATTGGCTGTTGCTCTGCTGCTGCTGTGAGGATGCAAAGATGTTGCTGGAAGGAATAACAGGCCTCTCTAATTAAGACTGATACAGTTGGAATGCATTCACCATTAATTAAATAAGCACTTTTCGTTAGTATGTAAGCACATTTTTAAAACCTCTCATCGTATCGCAGCCACATCTGTGCGCCTGGACAGTTGTATAGATGCTCATCTCTTGTAACGATGCATAAAATCCATTTAACGTGTAACTAAACCCATTTTATAAGCATAACCCTGCCCCCAGACAATTTTTTAAAAATTCCACCAAAGTGGGCAGCGCCAAGAGACACTGAGGGACATCAGTGGTGTGGTCAGGAAGATGAGAAAAATTGGCAGCTTGCTTAATTTGACATATTGAAACATGGGGAGGGAGTAGTGAGCTGAGCGAAGCTGGTAGTTTCACCATGGATAGATCTTTTGAGGTGGAGGATTTTGCATCCCCCACGTCGCTGGAGGTTAAGGGAGGCTTTGTGGAGCCCAGTGAGCCTGAGCCTTATCATTTTGAGATGCTGGCTCAAGGTGCTGAATCAAAGATGCCCGAAGCCGGCGCAGCCGAGGCTGTAGAGGCGGGAAGGGGTCCAGTTCTGAGTGGTAAATTGATGTTAGCAACATCATTACTAACATGGGCGAATGTTTAAAGCAGTAACAAACTTTCAGAAAGTTTTCATTTGCATGCATATTTATATTATCTCAAGTAAAGCATATGATCAACAGTATGAAGCATAAAACGCTATGATCAATGCTCATAATTCCAACTTCTGACTCGGTACGGCGGCGCGTCTGAGTGAGATGGTTATATACCGAACGTAGGGCTGTCACGTAGACATATGCCAAGCTTTACCGTTTGAACCAATAGGAAAATTCAACTGCAGTAGCCACCGTTCTTCAACCCAAGGAGGGCAGCACTATGATGGTTTTACAACAAATATTGCAGAAATAAACAAGTTTACTGCATAAATTGCTACAGCTCTGTACAAGGATCTATATTATTTCCTTTCCATACTATCCTCCTTATTGTACATTTTGGCAATATTAATTTGTGTCCTCTTCCAGCCCTATTTATCATGGTCCCAGGTATTTTAATCCTTGTAATTATTCCTTTGGCTGTAGATATGATATAGTTGAGGTCAGTAACTATTTTCTTATGGTGATTTCTGTATTTAAAAAGATCAGCACATATCTGCTTTACTAAAGGCATGTTCTCTTATTTTTCCCCTTTTGAAGTGTGGCCCTTTGGTTGTGTCACATCATATTTATAAACCATGGAAACAGAACGTCTTTGGTTAGACATTCCAAGACAATCTGAACATCTTAAAAAGTATGAATAAAAAATATAGTATATACAGTACTTCAGTTAGATTTCTTGTATAGTAAATGCTACTCAATAACTGTGACAAGGGGATTCTGAATTTGTTTTTCCCCAACTAAATAAATGCAACCAAATTCAAAAGGAAGAAGGGAGTTGTATTGTTGTCTGTGGAATATTGAGGTTTCAAACTTAAATGTGTCAGTGTGGGAGTTTATGCATTTAGTTTTGCCTACTGCTTACTGTGCTTAACCACTAGGTGCCGCCAGAGCTACCGGTGCGAGAAGGTGACAGGTGCAGCGCATTACCATCATCAGGAGGAGTAAATGAGGACCGGGCTGTCAGCACTTCAGTGCCTGAGTGTTTGCCATTGTGGTGACTTCCAAGTCCTGTCCCAGTTACTGTGTGATACCCTGACAAGGTTCAAGAATTCAAGTCTCCAAGAAATCTCTCTCGGACTCCAGCTGGCAGCCCAAGCTCCTCGACTCCAAGGACTCAAGTAAGCGAACCCTGCTTACCCTCCAACAAGCTCCACTGAAAAAGACTTCCCCACCGAGCTCCAAGAATCCGCACCAGGTGCTATCTCTAACTGTGTTGTCCTCCTGCATGGAGAAAGTGCTACCGTGTGCTCACCCAAAGACCTCCACCAGTGCCGTGATCACTCACCTAAGCAGCTGCTCCAAAACCACATTCGGACTCCGCATCATTCCCTCCCTGGCAGACCATTAAACCAACCTCCGTTAGCAAACCCATTATTCGTCAACAAAGGTTCTCATCCGGCTATATATCTTGCCTCACCTGATCTCCATACATTGTGGTGTTTCCAGTCCCGGGTCAAACTCCATTATTCATTCCTGCAAAAATAAACTTGTTTAACTTTTTGACTGCCTTCTTAGTGTTTACCCAGCAGAAACACTCAGGAGGACCCTTTCAGAACACAGTCACCTTATCCAATCTCATGGAACAACTCTCCGGTTTCTCCTAGAACAACAACACACAAACCACCATTTAGATCAGATGGCTTCTTTGCTCCAACACGCCCTGAGTTCCCAGACATCCTCTATGCCAGAGGGCGCTACAGGACCCCCGGTCTCACAACAGCTTCCGCATTCACGTGACGTCATTTCCCCTAACCCAGAGACGTTTTCCGGTGTGGTTAGTAATTGTGGGGCTTTCCTCCTACAGTGTTCACTGGTTTTCAACCGTTCCCCGCAATCTTTCCCACATGACGATGTTAAAATATCATTCATTTAAGGATTGCTTACAGGAAAGGCACTCCGTAGGGCTGAAGCTAGGTTCACAGATTATAATCAGTTTGGCTGCTCTTATGAGGAGTTTGTTCAGGGGTTTAAGCAGACGTTTGCCTCTCGGACAGATCAAACCAATGTAGCATGTCGTCTTTGGGCTTTAAAACAGGGAAATAGACCGGTCACTGAGTTTTTCATAGAATTTCGTACTTTAGCAGCCGCTTATTGCTGGGATTCAAGCGCTCTCAAAGCTGCTTTTTTTCAGTCTCTTCATGAATCACTGAAAGATGATCTAGCTCTAATTGATGAACCTAAGACTCTTAATGAGCTAATTGCTTTAGCAACCAAAATAGACAATCATATGAGGGAAAGAAAGAAATCCCGAACGGAACGAACTGTTGCGAGATCCCAAATGCCTGACCACTCACCATCTCCATCCAAACCTCAGCACAACATATCCCATCCTGAATCTGAGCCTATGCAGCTGGGGCGAACTCATCTAACCCAGGAGGGGCGGCAGCGGCGCAGGGAATTGAACCAGTGCCTCTATTGTGGCTCACCAAAATGTCCCGTTAGGCCAAAAGAAAGGGTCCACCATCTGTAAAGGGGGAGCTGGTGGACCAACATTCTAAATCAAAGACCCCTACATTCATCTTGCCTGCCACTATACTGCTTAATCAGGACCATATTAGCCTCTCGGCCCTCATTGATTCAGGAAGCGAACAAAATCTAATTGACCAGCTTCTTGTCCAGCAAGCCAAAATAGAGTTTGAGCCTCTCCCTGCACCACTGCAAGTACTAGCTCTGGATGGAAAGACTCTCCAGCAAATCACTCATCAAACCAAACCCCTAGAACTTGTCATCTCAGGTAACCACAGTGAAAACATCTCATTCCTTGTTTTCCCCATCTCTCAGAGCCCACTGGTGTTGGGGTACCCCTGGCTGCAAAAACATAATCCCCATCTTAATTGGTCAAATTGCCGCATTGACTCCTGGTCCACTAAATGTCTATCTTCTTGTCTCCAGTCAGCAGTCTCTACAAATCTACCTCTAGTGGACGCTAAGGAGTCAGAGCCTTCTGACCTAGCTCAAGTTCCTGAGGAATACCATGACTTGAAACAAGTCTTCAGCAAATCCAGAGCATTGTCCTTACCTCCTCATCGTCCGTATGACTGTGCCATCGATCTGCTTCCTGGGGCGCCTCTCTCATCCAGCTGTTAGTACAACATCTCCCGGCCTGAACGCCAATCCATGGAGAAATACATCTCAGAGTCTCTGGCTGCTGGAATAATCCACCACTCATCATCCCCTTTAGGTGCAGGGTTCTTTTTTTTGGGGAAGAAAGATGGGTCACTTCGACCCTGCATCGACGATAGAGGGTTAAAACAGATCACAGTTAATAACAAATACCCCCTTCCACTTTTATCGTCAGCCTTTGAACCAGTTCAGGACTCCACCATCTTCACTAAACTGGACCTCCGCAACACCTACCACCTCATTCGCATTCGCCAGGGAGATGAATGGAAAACTGCATTTAAAACACCACTTGGCCATTTTTAATACCTGGTGATGCCATTCGGTTTCAACAAGCCCTGGCAGTATTGCAGGTGTTAGTTAATGACGTTCTATGAGACTTTCTGAACGATTTTGTCTTCGTTTACCTTAATGAGATCCTAATTTACTCCAAAAACCTCACTGGACACCGTCAACATGTCCGCCTGGTCCTTCAACGACTTCAAAAAAAAAGACTCTTTGTAAAAGCTGAAAAGTGTGAATTTCATCAACTCTCAGTCTCCTTCCTGGGCTTCTTTTTAGAGGGTGGGCAGGTTCGCTCGGACCCCGAGAAGATCAAGGCAGTACTGGACTGGCCAGTCCCAGACTCTCGCAAACAGCTTCAGCGTTTTCTGGGTTTCGCTAATTTCTACCAGACATTCATTAAAAAAACTTCAGTCTGACCACTGCCCCCCTAACTGCTCTAACCTCCACAAAGCATCAATTCAAGTGGACCCCTGAAGCGAACTCAGCGTTCGTCACCCTGAAGGAAAAGTTTTCCCAAGCGCCCATCGTTATTTATTCTGACCCCACCAAAGAATTCACCCTTGAGGTCGACGCGTCAGACACAGGAGTAGGAGCTGTGTTATCTCAGTGTTCTGAGCATGATGGAAAACCTCACCCTTGTGCATTTTTCTCTTGCAGACTTTGCAGTACTGAACGCAGTTATGACGTCAGAGACCGAGAGCTTCTTGTCATCAAGTTTCGCCAGTCTCGTTGGTCATTGTTCTTCTCTCGCTTTCACCTTTCCATTACTTACAGGCCTGGAGATAAAAGATGCTCTATCCCGACAGTTCTCCTCAGACGATTCTGAGAAACAACTAGCTCCCATTTTACCAACTAGATGCACAGTTTGCTCTCTTACTTGGGAAATTGAGGGTTTAGTCTCCCAGGCTCAACAGCCCGAACCAGATCCCGGGACAGGACCTCCCAACCGCACCTATGTTCCATCTTGTGTCCGTTCCCGTTTGATCCACTGGTTTCACACTACAAATTTTTCAGCCCATCCTGGTTCAAGTCGCACCATCGCCCTCATTTTGAGGTGGCCATCCTTACATAATAATGTCAAAGAATATGTTAAAGCTTGTACAATCTGTGCCAGAAACAAACCCTCCTACCAACCACAGGCAGGTTACCTTCAGCCCCTCAGTGTTCCCAAACGACCTTGGTCCCATATAGCTCTAGGCTTCTCCACTGGCCTGCCCAACTCACAAGGTATGACCACCATTCCAACCATTATCGACTGTTTTTCCATATCATGCCATCTCATCCCCCTAGGGAAACTTCCATCCTCACTCCAGACTGCTCAGCTACTAGTCAACCATGTGTTCTGGTTACACGGTATCCCTCAAGTCATCCTTTCCGACCGTGGGTGCCTCAGTTCATCTCTCAAGTTTGGAAGCAGTTCTGTTCAGCGCTGGATGCCAAGGTATCATTAACCTCAGGTTACCACCCTAAGTCAAATAGTCAAACAGAAAGCATGAATCAGGAACTCCAATCAATTCTCAGATGTCTCACATCCACAAATCCCTCAGACTAGAGCAAATTCTTACCTTGGGTGGAGTACGCTCACAACTCCCATGTTTCATCTACAACTGGTTTCTCACCTTTTGAGGTCTCTTTGGGGTACCAGCCTCCTCAGTTTCCTGCTGATGAAAGAGACATTGCAGTCACATACGTCCATCATCACATCCGTCGCTGTAAATAAATTTGGAACCCAACCATTTGAGCCCTTCATCGCACACCCCATCAAAATAAAAGATTTGCTGATAAGAAACGTACACCAGCACCCCAATATCATCCTGGGCAAAAAGTCTGGCTCTCCTCCCGTGACATTCCATTGAAGTCAATGTCCAGAACACTGTCCCCCAGGTTTATTGGCTCATATAAAATTGAGTCCATAATCAGTCCCACTACCGTCCCACTCTGTCTGCCTTCCAACCTCCGAATTCACCCTACCTTTCACGTGTCCCAGCTGAAACCTGTTCTGACCAGCACCATCTGCCCTCCAGCTGAGCCCCTTTCACCTGCTCGGGACTTCCAGGGGCACCCGTCTACATGGTCCCACGGATCGTAGACTCCCGTTGGTGGGGTAGAGGCTGGCAGTACCTCGTCGACTGTGAGGTCCCCGGTCATTCATATGTGACCCTTCCTGAATCTCTTGATTACCACTCTTCTCTTCCATCGTCTTCTTCTGGGCCGCCAGGAGGCGACCATTGAGGGGGGGGGTTGATTTTGGAGTCTGGGACTTTATGTGTTTTGTTTTGCCTACTGCCTACTGTGCTTAACCACTAGGTGCCGCCAGAGCTACCGTCATCAATGGGGAGTATATGAGGACCAGGCTGTCAGCACTTCAGTGCTTGCCACTGTGGTTACTTCCAAGTCCTGGCCCAGTTCCCGTGTGATACCCTGACAAGGTTCAAGAATTCAAGTCTCGAAGAAATCTCTCTCGGATCAGACTCCAGCTGGCAGCCCCAAGAGCTCCAAAAATCCGCACCAGGTGCCACCTCTCACTGTGTTGTCCTCCTGCATGGAGAAAGTGCTACCGTGTGCTCACCCAAAGACCTCCACCAGTGCCGTGATCACTAACCTTGGATTTAACTGATGCCTAAGCAGCTGCTCCAAAACCACACTCTTGGACTCCGCATCATTCCCTCCCTGGCAGACCATCAAACCAATCTCCGTTAGCAAACCCATTATTCGTCATTCTTATTGTGCTATATATCCAGCCTTACCTAATCTCCTTCTCCATACAATGTGGTGTTTCCAGTCCCGGGTAAAACTCCATTGTTCATCACTGCAAAAATAAACTTGTTTAACTTTTTCGCTGCCTCCTGAGTGTTTACCTGCATGTGGGTCAGGTCTGTCAACAAAACCATGACAAAATGATCACAATGTAAGATGAATCTGTAACCTGAAAAAGGTTTAGAATGTTACATTATGAGTTCCAACAACCCACTGCATCGTGCAAACAAAGGTAGACGCAACACTTTCAATGTTTTCTCACTATCGAAACCTTAGAGAAACAAATGAAGTGTCCTGACGTGTACTCTGCTAAAACAGTAATATTTCAGTAAAAAAAGAGGCACAAAGGATTTTGCAAGAGTAACACCCCACATTCACTGCCTTGCAAAAGTATTCAGACCCCTTATTTACATCTATTTTTTTTTGTTACATCAACACACCCTGTGCATTTTATTGTGAATGTATGTAATAGACCAACAGCATGATTGTGAAGTGGAAGGGAAATGTTGCTTAGTTTTTACATTTGTACAAATAATGATCTGAAAAGTGTGCCATGTGTATTCAAACAGCAACTTGAAGAGAATACATTGATTGGTCAAGGATGAAATGTAAGCTTAAACACAGTGTTAGGCTAAGCTTTACATATCTCACGGAGCACTGTTCAATCCATCATTGTGAAAATGCCATTTTGGTTCACAACTGCAAGCCTACAGTGATGTGGCTGTCCTCCTGGGCAGGAAATTAACATTAATTAGAGCAGCAGCCAAGAAGTCTGGAGGAACTGAAGAGATCCAGAGCTCAGATATAAGAATTTGTTGACAGGACAACTATTAGTCATGTATGCCCCAAATGTAGCCATCTTAGCTGAGTCGCAAGAAGAAAACCATTGTTGACAGAAAGCAATAATAAGTCCCATTTCTAGTTTGCCACAAGCTATGCAGGGGACATGCAGGGACTTGAGCTATTTTGCAAAAAAAATTTGAACATTTTCAGTCTCTAGATGTGTGAGGCTGGCAGAGAGATACCTCAAAAGGTTGCAAGCTGTAAGTGCAGCAGAAAGTGGTTCTACAAAATACTGACTGACAGGGCCTGATTACAAGTGCACACCCAACGTTTTACTTTTATTTGTGAAAAAAAAGAAAAATTAACAACTATGTGTCTGCCAACAAACTGACAACATGTTTTGTCTGCACATTGCAAAATATCCCAATAAAACACTGTAGTTTTTGGTTTTGGTCTTCACGCCCCCCGTTGGGGAACTTTTATGCCTACTAGTTTATTCTGACAGATCTTTGATTGCTCTAATGAGAGGACGTGTATTCGTACTCGTACTCGTACTCGTCGTCTTCCGCTTTATCCGGGACCGGGTCGCGGGGGCAGCAGACTCAGCAGAAACACCCAGACGTCCCTCTCCCCAGACACCTCCTCCAGCTCCTCCGGGGGGAGCCCAAGGCGTTCCCAGGCCAGCCGAGAGACATAGTCCCTCCAGCGTGTCCTGGGCCGTCCCCTGGGCCTCCTCCCGGTGGGACGTGCCTGGAACACCTCCCGAGGAAGGCGTCCAGGAGGCATCCGGTATAGATGCCCGAGCCACCTCAACTGGCTCCTCTCGATGTGGAGGAGCAGCGGCTCTACTCCGAGGCCCTCCCGAATGGCCGAGCTCCTCACCCTATCTCTAAGGAAGTGCCCGGCCACCCTACGGAGGAAGCTCATTTCAGCCGCTTGCATCCGGGATCTCGTTCTTTCGGTCATGACCCAAAGTTCATGGCCATAGGTGAGGGTAGGAACGTAGACCGACCGGTAAATTGAGAGCTTCGCTTTTCGGCTCAGCTCTCTCTTCACCACAACGGACCGGCACAGTGCCCCCATTACTGCGGCAGCCGCACCGATCCGTCTGTCGATCTCACGCTCCATTCTTCCCTCACTCGTGAACAAGACCCCGAGATACTTGAACTCCTCCACTTGAGGCAGGAACTTCCCTCCAACCTGAAGAGGACAAGCCACCCTTTTCCGGTCGAGTACCATGGCCTCTGACTTGGAGGAGCTGATCTTCATCCCAGCTGCTTCAGACTCGGCTGCGAACCGCCCCAGCGCATGCTGTAGGTCTTGGCTAGAGGGGGCTAGCAGGACCACGTCATCTGCAAAAAGAAGAGACGAAATCCACTGGTCCCCAAACCAGACCACCTCCGGCCCTTGGCTGTGTCTAGAAATCCTGTCTATAAAAGTTATGAACAGGACCGGTGACAAAGGGCAGCCCTGCCGGAGTCCAACATGCACCAGGAACAGGTCCGACTTGGTGCCGGCAATGCGGACCAAACTCCTGCTCCGCTCGTACAGGGACCGGATGGCCCCTAATAAAGGGCCCCCGATTCCATACTCCTGGAGCACCCCCCACAAGGCATCACGAGGGACACAGTTGAATGCCTTCTCCAGGTCCACAAAACACATGTGAACCGGTTGGGCAAACTCCCATGAGCCCTCGAGTACCCTGTAGAGGGTATAGAGCTGGTCCAGTGTTCCACGGCCGGGACGAAAACCACACTGCTCCTCCTGAAGCCGAGGTTCGACTATCGGCCGGACTCTCCTCTCCAATACCCTGGCGTAGGCCTTACCAGGGAGGCTGAGGAGTGTGATCCCTCTGTAGTTGGAACACACCCTCCGGTCCCCCTTCTTATGAAGGGGAACCACCACCCCGGTCTGCCAGTCCAGAGGTACTGTCCCCGACCGCCATGCAATGTTGAAGAGGCGTGTCAACCATGACAGCCCCACAACATCCAGAGATTTGAGGTACTCAGGGCGGATCTCATCCACCCCCGAAGCCTTGCCACCGCGGAGCTTTTTAACCATCTCGGTGACTTCAGCCTGGGTGATGAAAGAGTCCAGCCCCGAGTCCCCAGCCTCTGTTTCCACCAGGGAATGCGTGATGGCAGGATTGAGGAGATCCTCGAAGTACTCCTTCCACCGCCCAATAATGTCCCCAGTCGAGGTCAGCAGCCTCCCACCCCCACTATAAACAGTGTTGGCGACGCACTGCTTCCCCCTCCTGAGGCGCCTGACGGTTTGCCAGAATCGCTTCGAGGACGACCGGTAGTCCTTCTCCATGGCCTCACCGAACTCCTCCCAGGCCCGAGTTTTTGCCTCTACCACAGCTCGGGCCGCAGCACGCTTGGCCTCACGGTACCCGTCAGTCGCCTCAGGAGTCCCACAAGCCAACCACAGCCGATAGGACTCCTTCTTCAGCTTAACAGCATCCCTTACTGCCGGTGTCCACCACCGGGTTCTGGGATTGCCGCCGCGACAGGCACCGCAGACCTTACGGGCACAGCTATGGGCAGCAACATCAACAATAGATGCGGAGAACGTGGTCCACTCGGAGTCTATCCCCCGGAATCTAGTCAAAGCTCTCCCGGAGGTGGGAGTTGAATATTTCCCTGGCCGAGGGCTCCGCCAGGCGTTCCCAGCAGACCCTCACTATGCGCTTGGGCCTGCCAAGTCTGTCCGGCTTTCTCCTCCTCCAGCGGATCCAACTCACCACCAGGTGGTGATCAGTGGACAGCTCAGCCCCTCTCTTCACCCGAGTGTCCAAAACATGCGGCCGAAGGTCTGATGATACGACAACAAAGTCGATCATTGACCTCCTCATTGACCTCCTGCCTAGGGTGTCCTGATGCCAAGTGCACTGATGAACACCCTTATGCTTGAACATGGTGTTCATTATGGACAATCCGTGACTAGCACAGAAGTCCAATAACAAAACACCACTCGGATTCAGATCGGGGAGGCCATTCCTCCCGATCACGCCTCTCCAGGTGTCACTGTCGTTTCCCACGTGGGTGTTGAAGTCCCCCAGCAGAATAATGGAGTCCCCGGGAGGGGCACTATCCAGCACCCCCGACAGGGACACCAAGAAGGCTGGGTACTCCGCACTACCGCTTGGCCCGTAGGCCGAAACGACAGTCAGAGACCTATCCCCAACCCGAAGGCGCAGGGATGCGACCCTCTCATCCACTGGGGTAAACCCCAACACGAGACGGCTGAGCTGGGGGGCAACAAGCAAACCCACCCCAGCCCGCCGCCTCTCCCCGTGGGCCACTCCAGAGTAGAAGAGAGTCCAGCCCCTCTCAAGGAGATGGGTTCCAGAGCCCACGCTGTGCGTGGAGGCGAGCCCGACTATTTCTAGTCGATATCTCTCGACCTCCCGCACAAGCTCAGGCTCCTTCCCCCCCAGTGAGGTAACATTCCACGTCCCTAGAGCCAACCTAAGCATCCTCTTTGCACCAGTCCCTCACGGTTCCCCCTCCAGGTGGTGGGCCCACTGGGGGATGGCCTCGCGTCTCTCGTTCGGGCTTGGCCCGGCCGGGTCCTGCGAGGAGTAACCCGGCCACCAGGCGCTCTCCGACGAGTCCCGACCCCAGGCCTGGCTCCAGGGTGGGACTCCGGCTCCGCCGTACCGGGCGACGTCACGTGCCTCGATTTAGTGGTCCTCATGAAGGGTTCTTGAACCGCTCTTTGTCTGACCCATCACCTAGAGCCTGTTTGCCATGGGAGACCCTACCAGGGGCATTTAAGCCCCAGACAACATAGCCTCTAGGATCATTTGAACACTCAAACCCCTCCACCACGTTAAGGTGGCGGTTCAAGGAGGGGGTGTATTCTTGCAACTCCTAAAAAAATTATTATTGTAAAAGTGTGTGGATTTTGGCCCAGGCGGACTCTGCTCAGTTCTAATTTTCTCCTTGACTCTAGACTAGTAATGCCATTTCTCTTTGAATTATTGAGAAACATAAAAAATATGAAGAAAAACTACAGAAATCTGGAAACATTTGGCAGAAGGTGCCGAGGCATTGGGAGTTATATGTGCACTGACCAAGTTTACGTACAATGCCATGAGCAGTATTTCAAGCACATGCTATTAAAAATAATCAAGTTATGCATTTATTTATAGTTTAATTGGTTGCTGACTTCCAGCATTCTTAACCTTCTCAACTTCTAATTTGCATGTATGTCGTTTAATCATTCATATACTGCATATGATCATTCACTCCACATGACTTGAATCACTGCTTATAACTTCAAACCAAACACAATCCAGGGGTGATATGTTGTTTTTTTTCCACTTATGCATGAAATACCCCTATATGCACTTTTTGGTATAAAGGAGTGAATTCCACATGTATTGTACCCCAAGCATGCACTCATCCAACCACAGGAGATAGAAGTGGAGTCTGACAGAATAATGCATCGTTTCCATCAAGTATCCAATTGCCACTAGGCATGACTTTGCTGCAGAGGCACTTTAAGCCACCTTGGACACAAAAACCATAAGAAAATGACTTCTAAGGCAGAGATTCTTTCACTCCTTTGAAGTTCCTGTGATACACTTAATAACCGTGGGGTTTTTCCAGTGATGTCTACAAAGACAGCTGTTTATGACCCAAGGCGTAGCTCAGGGAGGAACCCTTGGAGACGAGGAAGCAGTAACTTCCTTTAGGTACCTTACAATATCTGAATGCACATATATCTTTTGTCTATGCAGAAGAGGCTGCATACCTATACCCATGAGGCGTGACCCGATAGTGTTGGATGAATGATGACACCTATAAAAGTGTGTGCTCTCCTACAAGAATGCTCTTCACAGCGGCATGCATGTCACTCCAGCGTCTCCTATTGGCTTCACTATATTATTTAACAGAGTGATGAGTTTGATGTAGCCCAGAACAGTCACTAGCACCGCTGAGACCAAACTGTCCAACTGAAAGCTTTAGTTTCTCTTTTCCACATTTCTTTTCTGCTGTTATATTCATCCAATATCTCACCATTTTTTATTCTGCAAAAAAGTCATTTCTATTTTAATCACATTCATAGTGTTTACTTCTGCATGAATGGCTTTTATTGAAGGATTTTAAGTGCAAACAATGAGGCATGTCTCAAAAAAGACTCCTGACCACTGTGTACTTCTACAGTGTATTGTGAGCAGGCAGAAGCAAATTTAGCATTATTTTACATTACAATGCTTATATGATTGAAGTATAATTATGGAAATTTAGGTTGTTTAAAAATGAAAACAAAGAACGAGCCCCCAAAATTTTAATTTGGGTGACAGAGGAAAAGGGCAAACGACAAAGAAGGTGTGTTGGGGTTTGGGTGTTGTGTGTGGGGTTTTGTTTTGTGGGGAAAGGGGGGGGGGGGGGGGGGGGGGGGGGGGGGGGTTGGGTTATCCTTTTAAATGACCAACAATAAGAGGGAAGAAAAACAGGACGTAAATCAGATGGGAAGAAAAGGATTTTTCTGCAGTTAAATCAATAACTGACTGGTTAATTTATGTCAATAATTCAATTCAAAAAGTAAACCTCACATTTTATAGATTCATTGCACACAGATCAATATATTTCAAGCTTTATTTATTAATTTGGATGATTATGGGTTACAGCTAATGAAAACCCTAAATTTATTTTCTGAGAAAAATTAGATATAACTTAAGACCAATACAAAATGTATACAAAAATGTTGGCATAATGAAATCTATGTGCATGTAATGTACAGGACATGTACTCAATACTTGGTAGGGGCTCCTTTTGCATGAATTACTTCAACAATGCAGCGTGGCATGAGATGACTAGTCCAGGTTGCTTTATAAGCAACCTTTAGCTCTTCTACTTTGTTAGGTGTGGTTTCTCTCACCTTTCTCTTCACAACACTCCATAGCATCTCACTAAACTTTTTCCTTCTACTTAGCTTCCCATTAATATGCTTAGACACAATACTCTGCGAACAGCCAGCGTCTTAAGCAATGCCCTTTTGCCTTCTTCTCCATGAATTTGTAGACATTCACTAACATTTCTGCATTATTTTAATTTCTTTATTTGTTTTATGTAATACTCTTATTTTTCTAGAAACTGTATTTTTGGTTTTAATTAGCTGTAAGCCATAACCATCAGTGTGAAATATATGACCCTGTGTGTAATTAATATGTTGGTATATAAACATCACTCTTTGAATTTAATGACTGAAATTAATTTACTTTTCAATTGTATTGTAATTTATTGAGATACACCTGAATTTGTAGCAAATAAGCAGAGGCAAAATTTATTGCTCATTATAGGGTGTGGAAATTAAATAGCAAAATAAATTAATTCTAACTTTTTTTGTGGCAATAATTCCCAACATCAGACAGTGCTTGGTGACTTTAAGTGTATTAACATCAAACATCAGGTGTCAGAAACCAGAAAATCCCGTAGTAATCGTAGATGATTAAAGTGATGAAAAATCGCTCCACGACCCTCAAAGTCTGATACTCTCATCTCAAGGTTCTAATGAAATGCAAATAATTATGAGCAATATAGCAGAATGTGCCATAATCCTACAAGAGAGAGATCTATCCACCCTTTGAGGGACAAACACAGCAAGCAGAGACATACGTGAATGTAAAATCCAATAGCTAATGACTAAAACAGAGTCAACACTTATAAGTCATAAAAAAACACAGCGTAGTGGGACATTTAACTCAGCAAGATGGGAACACTAAAGGACAGCATCTCAGTGAACTGATGGCTATGCATGGAGAAATAGTTCTGCAAAAGGAAACATACAACAAATACAGATGGCTAACATTTTAAAAGAGTAAGAAATGAATAAATCACAATGAACAAAGATCTGAGACTGAAAGTGTAAAAAGAAGCAGGGGTGAAGAGAATGAAATAAGAAGAGCTGAGCTCTGGGAGGAGAGAGCCACAGTAAACTCCCAAATGCAGACAGATAAAGAGAATTCTCCCCCTACAGCCAGGGGATGTGTTTGTCTGGACTGAATCCTGATGTATTATCTTTCGGTCATACTCAGATTAGTACACGGTGATTTAACAACAAAAAGAGGTTAACTACGGGAAAGGTCAGCAGATTAACCTGGTCTATTTGTAACCATGGTGACAGCTGGTTTAATCTTGCACATGTTTGTTTTTGTGGGTTTTCTTAATGCTAGACACCACAGGCAAAACCAAAAGTTTGATTTCTAATTTTCACTATCATTTATTTTTAACTTTTGTAGAGGAGCGTATCTAACAGGCATTTACAGTGTCAGAACTTTACATACACTCACTAAGAGTATAATTGGGGAGCTTTTAAACCATTTTATCCATGCTGTAATGAATAATCTACAAACACTGATTTTGTTTTAAGAAGCTGATGCACAATTTTGGATATAGTGTGGATTTGTTTGTGATCCAAAAAGGTTCAAACTATACAAGTAGGCTCAAATATACACATATATCCCATACTAATCTTTGTTTAAATGTAGCCTAGTAAGTTACAAAGAAACCTCACACTTTTTAAAATGGATCATTAAGCTTCTGACATGATTCTGGCTGTGAATTTGACCCCTCAAAAAAAAGACCTTTTTTAAATTTGTTGGTTTTCCTGACACAGTCTCAATTTTGTAAGCATAATCCATACATAATCAGCAGGTTTAAATAAGGTAGGTTTCCAGAACCTTAATGGTAGCTTGCTTTATCACTTTCAAAGCACAAAGCTATAAAACTTGGAGGCAATCCTTCTTCTTTATAATTCCGTCCAAATTGTGCAGCAGCACCACTGGCAGTGAAACACGCCATAGCATGACGCTACCACCACCATGCTGACAATTGGTACAGTGTTCTTAAGTTTGTCCAAATTTTCTTCTTGTCATTGTGCCCAAATAGCTTATCGATGAAAGCAGTAGTGGTTGAGGAACCAAAGGTAAACAGGTGGATGTCATGATAATAGCTTATAGACTTAAATCCAGAGGATGTAAATTATTGGAATGCAAAACAAAATGGTAACTGTGGGGGAAAGCATGGAACTAGGGGAAAATCTGCATTTACATTCAGACTTCTTGTTAGATTTTATAGCAGATGTGTGTGATATTCCAGCTGGAAAAATAACATTTCAAATGCATCAATAAAATCACCAAATAAACATGACATTCATGCCGATGTTGAGTGTATTTAAACTTCTGCCCGACACTTTAAAGGTTTATTTCTTTCAGACTATGACCATTAGGTATTTATACAAATCACATTTTTTTTTAGATTAGATGAAAACTTACTTGGTCTGCTTTAATATAAAATACCTTGCTATATAAAAACTGTTTATCTTAATGTAAGTAAGCAACAAAAAGGGTATGATTTATTTTGCTACCAAAAACACTTCACAATTCACCTCAAGAGTTTCCCTTTCAGAACTAAATTAGCTTTTTCAATTTACATTTTTATTCAGACAAATTATTACAAATGATTTCCAACATCTGAGCCCAAACAGAAAAAATCCAATTTATTCTTCTTCTTCTTCTCTGAGTCAGATACTTAGTCTTCTGAAACATCAACTTTTTTTACATGTATGAAAGAAGATCTGTATTTACATAAATAATTTGCCACTCTTATTTAACTTCTTTATCTTGAGTGTGACACTGCTTTTAAGTGTGGGGAAAAAAGCCCTTTGCAGACATGATAAACTATTCACAGCGATAACACTGATCTGCACTCATCAAATATCATGAACAAACGATGCTAAGGAAAAAGCATCCTTATGCTGATAATTAGTCCTCTAACACTTGCAAGCCGTACACAAAGTGTTTTGCTACTATTAAGGCGGAATAAAGAACTAATTTAATGTAAATTGTGTGCAGTGCGACGTGGATAAAAAGCAGATCTAGAGGAAGCAATTAGAGTTTCAGGTGGATATGTAAATCTAGATAAAGGGCCGGTATGTATGGGAGCAGAGGGTGTTGCTGCTGGGATAAAATGATTCTGTTGGAACAATCAATCTAGTTTGCAGTAGGAGGTGTGGGTTTAAAGAAAAATTACCCTGATCTTTTGTTCTATATAGTCAGAGGTTGTGGTGGGAATTTTTTCTTTGATTTTAAAAGAGTCGGGGCTAACTTTCCCTGCTTTTCAGTGAATTTAATTCCATGTAGGATATATTTAGTGCCATACCTGTACATACATGGTGCAATGGATTAGACTGGGTGGAGCTTCTATAATAAGGAACATTTTTAAAGAATGTGTTTTGGTTTCTCCAATATTCAAAATACTGCGACCTCCTTGTTCCTTAAAGCACAGCGGCCTAAAAGAAAGACATACTGTGCACTAAATGTCTAAAATAAGCCACACAACTAAAGCTTATAGTTCTTTGTTAAGTGTCTTCTGCAAAAAATAGCAGCTATCTTTGTTGAAGATTTCATTTTTCTTACTTATACAGAGATGAAACCTACATTTGAAGCAAAAAATAAATGAAAGTACGTCTTTTGGAATAAAAAATAAATTTAATAAATAAAAAATAATTTAGATTTTCAACTGCTGAAAATTCCAAACAGGTTGGATTTGACATTTTTTAGATGTGAAATTTATTGATCTATTTATTCATGTATTAATTGTTACCGTAACTTTTTTGATGTGTGCCTCAAACGCATGTATAGCAACATACTGGGCAGAGTTTGCATTCAAAAATATTGATAAAATTTGCCAACCTTTAAACTTTTTTTAATTTTTTTGTTGAGTTATAATCAAATTAATGTATCTATATCCAGCCAGTTTACAATAAACGTCGAACCAAAGCACAAACAATACAAATAAATTTTAAAAAAATCCAAATTATATACAGTCTGGAAACACAATGATCAAACACTTACTGACAAAAAAAATGGTAGAACTGGTTTGTGATTGCTTACACTTCACTCACCTCACTGTGATTTTCACCATTTATCATTACACATTTTTTAACATCTTATGGTTAAACTGAAGCCTGGGAAAAAGCCAGCATTCCAGTCCTTCAGAATTATCAATAGAGATCCAAGCTGCTCTTAACCTTTTAGAGAATGTTCTTCCTGCCACTCTTTGCTGTAATAGGGCCACATAATTACCAGCGGCTGCCTCAGAGCTCTGCCCGGTTTATTTGCCTGGGGCTCTCATTACCCACAATGCTGCCTGGGTTGTTACAAATCAAACACCTCTTTATGCTCAAGGCACTGACTCCCCCATAGCCTGCGGCAGCCCCTCCGTGCTCATGCTCTATGTACATGTGTGGGATTGTCTGCATGAGTGTGCAAAAGCACACGTGGATCAGTGATTAAACTAATCTTGTTCATAACAGGAAACCTCACTTAGGTGTACATTCATGCTTTGCGTCATACTTGTGCCATGATTCACAAGTGTTTCATAAGAAAATGTTCACAATGTATCTAAAAATGTTGAATTTCCTCTGCTAATTTTAAATGCAGAATAAAGTTGCTTAAAGTCTTTAGACAAAGACAAAGACGACAGTAAAGAGACGAATTCATGGTCATAGACTGTTTTTTTTTAAACACCTTTCAGATTTAACAAAAACATTGACCTGAGCAGATGGCAGAAGAAAATATAATAAGCTCTTTTTTGGACTATCAATTACATTTCTTCTTTCAGCTGAATAAAAGAACTGTTGAGCTTTTTAATGAACTAGCACTTCACCTTTATGCGAATGTGAAAAATGATGGGGGATGATAGCTTCTATTCACACGCACAAAAAACTGAAAATGGAACATGATTTAAGACAAAAAATGTCCATAAAACTGAAATAAATATCTGAATTTTGGCTTTACCACATACAATATTTGAAACTGCTGGCAAATATATCAGTATCTAAGTCGGACTCTTAGTTCCATTTGTTACTAAAGAATGTGAGTCTGATGAACCAAAAAAATTAAAAAGTCACAAATGAACCCAGCATAAACTTTTATCCTGTGATTAGTGATACATACTTCTGCAGTCCTCTGAGTCACTAAGACGCTGCCTGTGTTAAAAGGTTCTGCATCGATCGTCATGTGTGTGTGCAGTGTCTTACACAGCACCAGCATATATAAGTGGTGCCCTCCAACTGTGTGTGTCACCATGTACGTAAATGCAAGCAGAGCTGGAACAGATGCAAATCTTCTTTTACTTCACATTTAAAGGGAAGAATCAACTAATGCAGATATGTGTGGCATGATGTTCTGCTGAATGTATTAATTTTCATGTACACAAACACACAGCAAACTGGTACACACCTGCAAATATTTGCTTAGTTTTTTATCAACTTGGATCAACATGTATTTTTTGTCTCATTAAGGAGCTTTGAGGTGTTACTAATTAATTACTTAAAATATGATCTAATTAATGTATTAATTCAAAATCCTCTACATCACATGAGCTTGTCTATATTTTCTTAAGTTACAAGCAAACAACGTTAGTGTATTGAATCTTGTGTGGTTACCAACAGAAAGTAGTGAATTACTGTAAAGTAAAAGGAACGTAATACTTGTTTTTAAAATAAAAATAAAAATCTGAAAAGTGTGAAGGGCAACTGTATTCAGCCGCCTTTATTCTGATACCCATTATTGCCTTCAGAAGTCACCGAATTAGTAAACGAATATATATAATATGTAGATGCTGTTCTTTAGCAGTGGTATAGAAACCAGTCAGAGTTAATAAGGATATGGATTGAGCTAAATACAGGGAAGAAAACATGTTAGAGGCTGCAGAAGACTGAAGACTGGGGCAGAGGTTTTATCTTTCAGCAGGACAATGACCTTAAACATATAGCCAGAGCTACAATAAAGTGGCTTAGGTATGGAGTCTGCAACCAGCAACTGCATAGCCACATGCGGCTTGGTAGCCTCTATAATGTGGATCTTAAAAGCTTTGAACCGAAAGTGATATAACAATGTTTCCACTTATAAAAATAACAGAAAAGGCTGGTTTTAGCTTTTTTTCTGTTTGGCTATATACAATTTCCGCAGATAAATTATATTAATAGTGATTTTTTTCAGTCCTTTCATATTATTTAGCTACAGATTTTGTGTATTGTACCTATTTTTACTCATTTCACTCTAAAAATGAAAAGGACTCACTTGGCTTAATTCTACAAATTATCTTTTCTTCTTGTAAAAGTTTCAAGTTTTTTCTTTGTTCTAAAATCTAAAAACAGAAATAAAATGAATTTTCATATTAACTTTTACAACAAAACAACATTTTTGATGTCATATATTTACAAAACATTACATACTTTATTTTTTAGAGGGTGAATAGTTTTTATGGCTCTAGACAAACATTATTTTGGGAGAGCGGGCAAAAATAGTTGTTTGGATTAAAAAGGTTGTTGGCCCCTGGTTTAGGTCAAAGCATATTCATGTTATAATGAACTAGTCAAAGTCGAGGGCCTAAATCAAACTGATAATCTCTGGCAAAACATTGTATCCTACTGTTGGCCTATCAGAAAATTCCATAAAAAATACAGTTTGTCCTTGTACCATGTCAGAGAAAGAAGGTGCATAAATTAGTTCATAACTATTATATTACATTTGATATTCTTACAAAAAAATAGGGGGTTGCAGCTTTGAGGTGATCAAAGATAAAAGTAACCAATTGAATGACACTATATGAAATGCTTATGTTGAAATTCAGATAATGGATTTTGTGATTCGATCATAAAATATATTGCTTTGTTTATAAAGGTATTCATTATTTTAATTATTTGTAAAAATCCCCAAAGATTAAAGACATGAAACAGAGGGGAAAAAATCAGCTTATGTTTTAAAAAGTGTTTAAACCTAAAGGGTAATAATTTTTCATTTTCTGTGCCTTAATTTTTATGCTTGTTTGCTTCATTGCCTAATTTAAATTGCACTTCTTCTTTCTCTTAATGTTTTTCACTTGCCATTTAAGTTTTTCCATGCTTTTACAAAGCAATTTTCTATCTCTGCATTTTGATTCACTTGTGATTTTCTCTTGAGATGTTCAAACTGTCAGTACTTCGTTCCTGCAGTTTGCTGATGTCGAACAAATGCATACACCTCTTAATGTCTCCCTAAATAACAAAGATTTCTTACATGAGAAAGTGGCTGTTAAAGTAAAATGATGTCTTTGAGAGAAGATGCACACAGCAGGGATGCATATTCCATGAAATTACTGATTGTTAAATCTTCATATCTTAAGCATAACTGCAGGATGTACAGGGGTTAGACAATGAAACTGAAACACCTGTCATTTTAGAGTGGGAGGTTTCATGGCTAAATTGGACCAGCCTGGTAGCCAGTCTTCATTGATTGCACATTGCACCAGTAAGAGCAGAGTGTGAAGGTTCAATTAGCAGGGTAAGAGCACAGTTTTGCTCAAAATATTGAAATGCACACAACATTATGGGTGACATACCAGAGTTCAAAAGAGGGCAAATTGTTGGTGCACGGCTTGCTGGCGCATCTGTGACCAAGACAGCAAGTCTTTGTGATGTATCAAGAGCCACGGTATCCAGGGTAATGTCAGCATACCACCAAGAAGGACGAACCACATCCAACAGGATTAACTGTGGACGCAAGAGGAAGCTGTCTGAAAGGGATGTTCGGATGCTAACCCGGATTGTATCCAAAAAACATAAAACCACGGCTGCCCAAATCACGGCAGAATTAAATGTGCACCTCAACTCTCCTGTTTCCACCAGAACTGTCCGTCGGGAGCTCCACAGGGTCAATATACACGGCGGGGCTGCTATAGCCAAACCTTTGGTCACTCATGCCAATGCCAAACGTCTTGCACAATGCTGCAAGGAGCGCAAAACTAGGCCTGTGGACAATGTGAAACATGTATTGTTCTCTGATGAGTCCACCTTTACCGTTTTCCCCACATCCGGGAGAGTTACGGTGTGGAGAAGCCCGAAAGAAGCGTACCACCCAGACTGTTGCATGCCCAGAGTGAAGCATGGGGGTGGATCAGTGATGGTTTGGGCTGCCATATCATGGCATTCCCTTGGCCCAATACTTGTGCTAGATGGGCGCGTCACTGCCAAGGACTACCGAACCATTCTTGAGGACCATGTGCATCCAATGGTTCAAACATTGTATCCTGAAGGCGGTGCCGTGTATCAAGATGACAATGGACCAATACACACAGCAAGACTGGTGAAAGATTGGTTTGATGAACATGAAAGTGAAGTTGAACATCTCCCATGGCCTGCACAGTCACCAGATCTAAATATTATTGAGCCACTTTGGGGTGTTTTGGAGGAGCGAGTCAGGAAACGTTTTCCTCCACCAGTATCACGTAGTGACCTGGCCACTATCCTGCAAGAAGAATGGCTTAAAATCCCTCTGACCACTGTGCAGGACTTGTATATGTCATTCCCAAGACGAATTGACGCTGTATTGGCCGCAAAAGGAGGCCCTACACCATACTAATAAATTATTGTGGTCTAAAACCAGGTGTTTCAGTTTCATTGTCCAACCCCTGTATATGACAGTGTTTACCTGAATGGAATACAATTTTATTCTGTCTTTACATACTAAAGAAAGCATTTCAAGAATTTTCAAGTGAGGATGATAAACTCCTGCCTGCCTTAAAGTTTTAATATATGGCTTGTGTGTCTTATATTTCAAACTTACCTGGCAGTCAGAACTTTAAACAATTATCTTCACATAAAATTGTTTACAATCTTCTGCTATTTTTCTTGATATGTCCAACAGTTACATTTTCAAATTATTGGGACTGTCTCATTAATTCACTGAACTGGTTGTTAAGACTGGCATCACAAAAACAGGATTATTTTCTGCTTCTTTAGATCAGTTCACTGCTAAGTTAACAAACACATAATCTGCAGCCCTTAAATGCAGAAAGGAGACCTATGGATCTGTCAGAGCTAACGTTCTATGTCACTGCTTTGACTTTCAGATCATTTTATCTGTCAATCCTAATCAAATCAGGTAACGCTAAATTAGGGTTACTGATCTGTTTTGAAAATCTGCTGGGAATAAGCTACAAAAATGTGTGTCTAGCTGATTGCTAGAATTTTAACAAAAATTACTTATTTAGCTATTAGAGTGGCTTTCTTAAAATAATGTAGTTTTTCTAACTCTCCAAACTCTTGCTGTGCTGCTTTGTTTATATAAAACATCATTATTGTGAGTAAGATCATTGTTGATACTCTACAGCTGCTCAAACTCTGTCATTTAGATTAGAAGTGTTTGCCTTTTGCGCTACTGAAAAACAACCAAGTAGTAAGTAGAGCTTCAAAATGCGACAAGAAGAAACAAGAGCAACAGACCAAAAAACAGGGATGGCCAAATATGGGAAACTGCATTTAAGCTCAAACAGGCGATCTATTAGCAGATCAAAAGTTTAAGGCTAAAACCCAAAACAGAACTGAAAGTGAAAAAACAAAACAAAACTTACGTAGCCCCACTGCTCTTGCTGATCACTTCAAATATTTGTTTAGGCATGTTTTGAATTGAGTGTTTCCAGTAGGCTGAACATGCTCTGTGTAAGCATCTACAGTTTGGAAATCATGTCTATTTTTTAAACCTCCCTTGCCATCCATCCCAAAACATGTTCAATAGGATTAAGATCAGGAGAACATGTGGGATAATCTAAAATAAAAGGACGTCATTTTCTGGTAAAAGTGTTTTGTGAGATGGGTGTTGTGAACAGCAGCATTGACAACATCTGAGATGGATCTCATTTTAATGCTAGTGGTGTTGAAAGCAATCAGTACCATCCAGATTAAATCTTTCTTCATCAGTAAGCATTAATAAAGGCCTTAGTTTCAATACCCACCATATCATCCGGCTCAGAACCTCTTTGGGTCTACCTATCGACTTTTAAGAAACTTAAAACACCGATTTTACTCTCTCCAACCTCTGCAGCATAACACAAGTGTCTTTGCTTGTGCAGCTCAACAATCCTGCAAGGTTCAAAGACAGAAAGCCTTTTTACTTCTGCCATCAGGGGGTATTGACAATGTGAATTTCCCTTACAGAAAATCTCATAATAGGATGATTTATGTGCTATGGTCTTTAACTTTTGATCAGCTGATGAACAGCCTGTTTGATTATAAATGCAGTATTTAATAATTTGTTTGTTTTATTTTTTGTCTCTTGCTGCTGTTCCTTCTTCTTGTATTTTGAAGCTGTATATACAACCTGATTATTATCCAGCAGCACAGAATGCAAATACTTGTAGTTTCTTCCATCAAAGTCCAATCACATACAGATCAAAGTCTGTTTATGAGTGGGTGATCAAATCCCATTAAACAGCTCTTGCAGAAGCTTTGGCATCCAGAGTGTTGTGCATATTATGTTGAAAAGAAAAGTTTTGATTGTCATGAGAAACATAGTTTTATTGTACTACTACTTCATAACAGTTTGGTATGTAAAATCTTGGCCAGATCTAAGTATTGTTCTTTTTCTTCACATGCCAGAGAGAGGAGCTTAGCCTAATTAGTCAAGGTGGGAAACTCTAGACCGCCGAAGCCCTGGTGCCGGAACAGAAAAGTGCACCGCAGGCTTCAACACGACCACTGGCATAATCGCCTTGCTGTTGGAGCAAAAACCAAATTGTTCCTTGAACAAATCTCAATTAATTCATAGTAGATTAAATATTAATCAGCCAGTCAGTCTTTTTCTACCGCTTATTCCATAGTGGGTCGCGGGGAAGCTGGTGCCTATCTCCAGCAGTCTATGGGTGAGAGGCGGGGTACACCCTGGACAGGTCGCCAGTCCATCGCAGGGCAACACACAAACAACCATGCACACACTCATTCACACACCTAAAGGCAATTTAGAGTGACCAATTAACCTAACAGGCATGTCTTTGGACTGTGGGAGGAAGCCGGAGTACCCGGTGAGAACCCACGCATGCACAGGGAGAACATGCAAACACCATGCAGAAAGACCCCCGGCCGGGAATCGAACCCAGGACCTTCTTGCTGCAAGGCAACAGTGCTACCAACTGCGCCACCGTGCAGCTAAATATTAATCACTGACTCAGAATTGCTGTTAATTCCTGATTTGGTAATCATAATTTGTCATTTGATAATTATGAATTAAAGCAAACAAAGATTACATTTGGAGTACCTCAAGACCTTATTCTTGGGTTGCTTTCATCAACATCCATATGATCCTCAGATTATGTACTACATTTCTGTCTTGTCTCAGCTTCTTCTTTGCTTATAATTATGTAATTTTAGTGGCTTTTTATGCCTTAGGTGTTGTATTTTTCTATCTCTGTAACTTTGTTCTTAAATTGCAATATGTATGAAAATTGCTATAACAAATAAACTTTCCTTGCCTTTCTACCTGAATCCTTAACAAGTTAATTTTACATTGATTTGTTCCTTCTTTTATAAATATCTACCCTGGGTAGAAGTTTCCTTGTCTTATTTTTTATTTATTTAATTAATATTTTTATATTAATTAAATGATATTCAGGTTGACAGGCTCTTGTACTTTGTAATGTTAAAGTGATGTAAAAAGTGATTAAAAATTGAATAGAAAGAAAATTTAGGGCTAGACTAGAAAGTCAGGCCAGGCACTCCTTTTTTTTTTTTTTTTTTTTTTTTTTTTTTATATACCCCTCCTTGAACCGCCACCTTAACGTGGTGGAGGGGTTTGAGTGTTCAAATGATCCTAGAGGCTATGTTGTCTGGGGCTTAAATACCCCTGGTAGGGTCTCCCATGGCAAACAGGCTCTAGGTGATGGGTCAGACAAAGAGCGGTTCAAGAATTCTTCATGAGGACAAATATATCGAGGCACGTGACGTCTCCCGGTACGGCGGAGCCGGGGTCCCACCCTGGAGCCAGGCCTGGGGTCGGGACTCGTCGGAGAGCGCCTGGTGGCCGGGTTGCTCCTCGTGGGACCCGGCCAGGCCAAGCCCGAACGAGAGACGTGAGGCCATCCCCCAGTGGGCCCACCACCTGCAGGGGGAACCGTGAGGGACCGGTGCAAAGAGGATTGGGTGGTGGACGAAGGTGGAGACCTCAGCAGCCCGATCCCCGGATGCTTAGGCTGGCTCTAGGGACGTGGAATGTTACCTCGCTGGGGGGGAAGGAGCATGAGCTTGTGCGGGAGGTCGAGAGATATCGACTAGAAATAGTCGGGCTCGCCTCCACGCACAGCGTGGGCTCTGGGACCCATCTCCTTGAGAGGGGCTGGACTCTCTTCTACTCTGGAGTGGCCCACGGGGAGAGGCGGCGGGCTGGGGTGGGTTTGCTTGTTGCCCCCCAGCTCAGCCGTCTCGTGTTGGGGTTTACCCCAGTGGATGAGAGGGTCGCATCCCTGCGCCTTCGGGTTGGGGATAGGTCTCTGACTGTTGTTTCGGCCTACGGGCCAAGCGGTAGTGCGGAGTACCCAGCCTTCTTGGTGTCCCTGTCGGGGGTGCTGGATAGTGCCCCTCCCGGGGACTCCATTATTCTGCTGGGGGACTTCGACGCCCACGTGGGAAACGACAGTGACACCTGGAGAGGCGTGATCGGGAGGAATGGCCTCCCCGATCTGAATCCGAGTGGTGTTTTGTTATTGGACTTCTGTGCTAGTCATGGATTGTCCATAATGAACACCATGTTCAAGCCGAAGGGTGTCCATCAGTGCACTTGGAACCAGGACACCCTAGGCAGGAGGTCAATGATCGACTTTGTTGTCGTATCATCAGACCTTCGGCCGCATGTTTTGGACACTCGAGTGAAGAGAGGGGCTGAGCTGTCCACTTATCACCACCTGGTGGCGAGTTGGATCCGCTGGAGGAGGAGAAAGCCGGACAGACTTGGCAGGCCCAAGCGCATAGTGAGGGTCTTGTGGGAACGCCTGGCGGAGCCCTCGGCCAGGGATGTATTCAACTCCCACCTCCGGGAGAGCTTTGACCAGATTCCGGGGGATGTTGGAGACATAGAGTCTGAGTGGACCATGTTCTCTGCATCTATTGTCGATGCTGCTGCCCGTAGCTGCGGCCGTAAGGTCTGCGGTGCCTGTCGCGGCGGCAATCCCAGAACCCGGTGGTGGACACCGGCAGTAAGGGATGCTGTCAAGCTGAAGAAGGAGTCCTATCGGCTGTGGTTGGCTTGTGGGACTCCTGAGGCGGCTGACGGGTACCGTGAGGCCAAGCGTGCTGCGGCCCGGGCTGTGGCAGAGGCAAAAACCCGGGCCTGGGAGGAGTTCGGTGAGGCCATGGAGAAAGACTCGGCCTCGAAACGATTCTGGCAAACGGTCCGGCGCCTCAGGAGGGGGAAGCAGTGGTTCGCCAACACTGTTTATAGTGGGGGTGGGAGGCTGCTGACCTCGACTGGGGACATTATCGGGCGGTGGAAGGAGTACTTCGAGGATCTCCTCAATCCTGCCATCACGCATTCCCTGGTGGAAACAGAGGCTGGGGACTCGGGGTTGGACTCTTTCATCACCCAGGCTGAAGTCACCGAGGTGGTTAAAAAGCTCCACGGTGGCAAGGCTTCGGGGGTGGATGAGATCCACCCTGAGTACCTCAAATCTCTGGATGTTGTGGGGCTGTCATGGTTGACACGCCTCTTCAACATTGCATGGCGGTCAGGGACAGTGCCTCTGGACTGGCAGACCGGGGTGGTGGTCCCCCTTCATAAGAAGGGGGACCGGAGGGTGTGTTCCAACTACAGGGGGATCACACTCCTAAGCCTCCCTGGTAAGGCCTACGCCAGGGTATTGGAGAGGAGAGTCCGGCCGATAGTCGAACCTCGGCTTCAGGAGGAGCAGTGTGGTTTTTCGTCCCGGCCGTGGAACACTGGACCAGCTCTATACCCTCTACAGGGTACTCGAGGGCTCATGGGAGTTTGCCAACCGGTTCACATGTGTTTTTTGGACCTGGAGAAGGCATTCAACTGTGTCCCTCGTGATGCCTTGTGGGGGGTGCTCCAGGAGTATGGAATCGGGGGCCCTTTATTAGGGGCCATCCGGTCCTTGTACGAGCGGAGCAGGAGTTTGGTCTGCATTGCCGACACTAAGTCGGACCTGTTCCCGGTGCATGTTGGACTCCGGCAGGGCTGCCCTTTGTCACCGGTCCTGTTTATAACTTTTATGGACAGGATTTCTAGACGCAGCCAAGGGCCGGCGGGGGTCTGGTTTGGGGACCAGTGGATTTCGTCTCTTCTTTTGCAGATGACGTGGTCCTGCTGGCCCCCTCTAGTCAAGACCTACAGCATGCGCTGGGGCGGTTTCGCAGCCGAGTGTGAAGCGGCTGGGATGAGGATCAGCTCCTCCAAGTCAGAGGCCATGGTACTCAACGGAAAAGGGTGGCTTGTCCTCATCAGGATGGAGGGGAGTTCCTGCCTCAAGTGGAGGAGTTCAAGTATCTCGGGGTCTTGTTCACGAGTGAGGGAAGAATGGAGCGGGAGATCGACAGACGGATCGGTGCGGCTGCTGCAGTAATGGGGGCCTGTGCAGTTCCTTTTGTGGTGAAGAGAGAGCTGAGCCGAAAAGTGAAGCTCTCGATTTACCGGCCCGGTCTATCGTTCCTACCTCACCTATGGCCATGAACTTTGGGTCATGACCGAAAGAAAACGAGATCCCCGGATACAAGCGGCTGAAATGAGCTTCCTCCGTAGGGTGGCCGGGCACTCCCTTAGAGATAGGGTGAGGAGCTCGGCCATTCGGGAGGGGCTCGGAGTAGAGCCGCGCGCTCCTCCACATCGAGAGGAGCCAGTTTGGTGGCTCGGGCATCTATTCCGGATGCCTCCTGGACGCCTTCCTCGGGAGGTGTTCCAGGAACGTCCCCCGGGGAGGAGGCCCAGGGGACGGCCAGGACACGTGGGGGGACTATTCTCTGGGGCTGCCTGGGAACGCCTTGGGTCCCCCCGGAGGAGCTGGAGGAGGTGTCTGGGGAGAGGGACGTCTGGGTGTCTCTGCTGAGTCTGCTCCCCCGCGACCCGGTCCCGGATAAAGCGGAAGGCGACGAGTACGAGTACGAGTACGAGTATTTTTATATACACCTTTGATAAATACACAGACAAACTGGTTTATGGACATGGTAAAAACTCTTACCGTTATCCTCAACAAAGAAGTGAAAGACATCTGAAGTAGCGTTTTCCTCGCCCCGCAACACATAGCAGATGTTCAGGTCATTGATATCGGCTGCAAAAGAAAGCAAGGTTAATAAAAAAAAAAATCTATCTTAATGATATCATATGAAAGTGAAATATCGTTAAACGTAAGACCAGATAAGCAAACTGTGAGAGGGAATGTGACAAAAGTTGAGATAAAAAACAAAAAAGCAACTAAAAACATGTGACAAGAATATGAAAGAATGCAAATGAGGGTCAGTTTAATCTAAATAGTTTCATGGTCAAGTCAATGTGAGGTGAGGCATGATAAAAATGTAAAACAGTCTGATGGCTAAAGTCCAAACTACACAAGGAAGAGATTTGTCCTTGACAAGAAGTGCAAAAAAAATAAAAAATACATTTAAGAAAGAATTTGCATTTTGTGATTAAAAAACATTCATGTGATGTTTCATGCTGACTGCAGAAATAGCCTCAAACACTCTTTTGAGGTTGCATTGCAGCCTCTTGGCTTCTTCAAACATTTCCTCCGTTCAAATAACTGTTCAGAGACGCAAACTGTCCCGCTTTAGTATCAGCTATACTAACAGCAGGTCTCTAGTATCACACTGATTCAATTACTTATCAGTGCTCAGCGTGAACAATTTCCAACCACAGGAATTATTTTTGAAAGTCATGCTTTTGTAATCTGGTGCGATAAGGCCTGCAAACCTGAAACCCAAAGCGGCTCGAGCTAAACCAAAGAGAAGAAATAAAGTGGTTTAAATCAAAGAGCCTAAAAACGGTCCGTGTCAACACCACCCCCCCAGAAAAAAAAAGCAGGTGATGGTGGATCTTTTAATGACAGACAAGGTAAGAATGTTAAGAACAGGATTGCACAGGGGGACCACACATCTGTTTCCCAAACCTTTGAATTACAGGGCTATGCTTGCACCTTTTCCCCCCACCTTTCTCTAAAAAAAACATTTATTATAGCACAGAGAAATCATCAGTGCTGTGCAACCGCATTGGCCCAGGAAAGCTTCCCCTTCAATAATAGATGTCAGAGGAAGAAGGTTCATAAAGTCTAAACCCTTAACTTTTTATTTGGATTTCTGCCACTCACTGTAGGTGGCTTTCTGTCCTTTCCATTCCATTTATTATTTTATGTATACAGTATTTGCCCTCTTACAGATTTCCTTTTTTTGTAATTTGAATTTTTTGTCTCATTTTAATGCTTCAGAACATCCAATAAATTAGCAACAAGCTAGCCAAAACTATCTAAATTTAACTAAAAATATAATTACCCCCTTGTAAAAATCATGAATTAAATGTTATTGTAATAATAATAATCACATTCATTTTTTGGTTCAATTTCACTAGCCACACCCAAGCCTAATTACTGCTAGACCTTTAAAACCAAAAACATCACTTAAATACTGTCTGACTGACCACATGAAGTATGCTAAAAGATCTCAAAAAGCAACACATCATGACCCAATATAAAGGAATTTAACAACAGATGACAAAACTATGTCACTGACAACTATTACTCTGGAAAATGTTTCAAAAGTAATTTCTAAGGCTTTAGGATTCCACCAAACCAGAATTATGCAGCAAGTCAATGATCCACAAGACAACAGCAAATCCGCCTCTAAGTGGTTAAAAAAAAAAAAAAAATTAAAGCTTTAGAGGGAACTAATCAAAGCCAAGAGTTAAATCTCATTGAGATGCTTTTGCGAGGCTTTAAAGAGGCCGTTCATCCTCCAGTGTGGCTGAATTAAATCAATTCTGTAAGGAAGAGTAGGCCAAAGTACCTCTACAGTTATGTAAAAGATCCACTGCCAGTTATTAGGTTTAGGTGAAATTAATTTTTTACATGAGCCTAAATTGATTTGGGTAGAATTTTTCTCATAATAAATTAAATCATGATTTGACATTTGCATTTTGTATTCACTCATTCGTCTGAAGCTAGAATTTCCTTGATGATCTGACACATTTCAATGCGACAAAAAAAGCAAAAAGAGAAGAAATATGTAAGGGGGTAAATAATTATCACAGAATGGTAAGTGATTATTCTGAAAGATTTTTTTCACTTTAAGATTAGGCCTGCAGAAAGAGAATCCTCTTTGTGGCACAGACCTGAACCCGAGGACCTTACAAATCTAAAATTAACAGTGTGAACAGGGGGCACGCTCTTCATTAAATATTTAAACAGAACGTCTCTTGGGAAGTGCCCTGGAAAAAGGACAAGTAAATAAAGTGCAAAGGATTGTCTCTTTCACCTGACTGCTTCTTTTGATAAGCCTGTTTGGTCTCTCTGACTCAATCTTTCACGACCATTCCCTCGTTCTTTATTTTTATCATGTCACTTACATCCCCTCACCCTGCTTCCCCAGCCACCTCCTCTGCACTCTCTTTCCCCTCTTCAGTGCTTTGCTGCTTTTTTTTTTTTTTGCTTCTTTTTTGTCTTTCTGCACTCTTGTCTTATCTGTGTCCTTTTTTGTTTGGAAGACCGCAGCTGCACAATGTTTGTAAGAAGTGTCAGCCTCCTCCAGGCTTAAAGAGCTGTTTCTCACTGTGTTCTTAGCTCACATCTTTGTTCACACCAAGCAAGTACATTTTCATACATGTTGGCTTAATTGCGACAGCGTGGTGATTGCATTGCTTCAAACAGCAATCAGTGGCATTGTTGTCTCTGTGCATGTGTCAGTACCTATCCAGACTCAGATTTCCAGAGTTCTTAGTCATTTCACAACATTTCCTAAGGGTTAAAACACATAATAGGAGGAAGGAAGGAAGGAAGGAAGGAAGGAAGGAAGGAAGGAAGGAAGGAAAATACTAAAATCAAATTCCAGACTTTAACATACTTTTGCATACTGTACAGGAACCCTCATGCACTCAGACAAAAATGTGGTGGTGGTCAATATTTTCTCCATAAGACATATAACATTTCAATAAATTGCTTCAAACTGACCCTACTCAATGAAACTACCAGAATTCAGTGCAGCTCAAATACCATCCTGTCACTTTCAGCTCTGCAGTGACCTTCTCACACCATTCTCAACTTTGTTCCTGCTTCATTTAACAGACCTCCAAAGGGAACATCAGATGTGAACATCACCCGGGAGATGCAGAAAAAATTAATTATTCATCCGTAACGTCTACTAAAACATCACTCCCTAACTTTGGTCTGCTAATTACAATTTGATGAGCAAGGCACATCTAAATCAGACCCATAAATTAACTATTGAAATTCCCAAACTGGCACTTGTCACACGTATGAATAATTATAACCCCATAAATTAAAATCTTTGCAAAGCAGTGTGAAAAATTAATCAAAACTTACTGATTTACAGGGAATTTGAATTTCTCACTTTTTTCTGTATCAAATCACTTGTTATGTGGTTATAATTATTTGATCACAAAAACGACGAAACGATGAAATGATGAAAAGCAACTTTCATAACTGAAATTTTTTTTTGAAAATTAGGCTCTCAAGAAGAGTTTGCATAGTTGTCAAACATTTTCTTTATCACTAACACAAAAAAATTACTACTAGTAACAATTAGGCATCTACCTCCACCTACTACTGGGCACTGCCAGTCAGCTGGTGGCAAAAAGACTACTACACTTTTCCCTCAATTACAGAAAAGACAAATTTGGCTGTTTTGAAAAAAAAATCTCTGGTCATGACAAACACAGACAGCCATGGAGTGATATGTTATTATTTAAAAAGCAGAGAAAAAAAAAATCGATAATATTCTGCACAGTAAGAACCACAACCAAATTTTGCAAGTGTTTTTTCAGGATATTTGCTGTCAAAAAAAAAAAAAGTAGATAAAAGATATAGATAACAATATTTAAAGAGTAATACTCAATGTTGTCTGTTTTAAATAAAAACAATGAGATAACTTAACACATTTTCATTTACATGTTCTTTGCATAAACACCATGGTACTGGGAAACTTGGTATTTTTGCTTAATCTTATAGTACCGTGAGAATAAATGCCAGTCCATTCCTAGTAATAATATCTTTAATTAGGGGTTCACGACTTGTTGTTATCAATATGCAAGTGAATCTTTAGGCCCTTCACAGTGGCTCCTAATAACTTTGGTCAAACATTTTGATTGTATACCTGCAAAACAAACAAATCTTATATATATGTTCTCATAAAACTTGATAAGTTATCTTTCTTCAACGAGTCAGTTAGGTTTTGCCATTCTGGACAAACTTTATTCAGTAGGAACAAGTGCAAAAATTATTCTTTGGGTTGTAAAGCTGCTGACCCCCATATTATGCTTATGTGTAAAGATTACTTATTAGATTTAGTCCAAATTTCAATTAATCTATGTGCCACATTAATTTGATTAAATTGATCCCAATAATACAATTATTGTTGACTGTCACTGAGAGACTGCTTCTGTATTATTCTTGCAAAATATTGAGCAGAATAACTTGATATTATACTGTTAAGACTTAATCTTAGAGCTTACCTTGACTAAATGTGTCGATGGAGATGTTTCCGTGTCCCAGGTTGACAATGTAGCCATGTTTGGGCTGGGTAGCAATGTGGAACACCACAGAGGCCGGCCCGCTGTCCCTGTCCTCAGCTTTTAACACTTTAGGGCTGATAGGGAACCCCAAAAGGCCTGTTGCCAAAGTCTTTAAAGTTGTTCCACCTTTATTCACCATGATCTGAGGGACACCATTGTCGATTGCCATGATAGTAATCTTCATAGTCTGAGGGAGTCTTGTCTCAAAAATAGTGTTGGGGAAAACATAGAAGTCTGTGTGCGTGCCATCGGTGACAATGAATGAGAAGGAGTCTTCAGGTGATTCAGTTCCATCATGTTTGTAGCTGATGAGGTTTTCATTGAGATCTTGTTTTGTGAAGCTGGTGACAGGTGTGGACCGGTTGTACAGCAGTTTGCCATGTACAGGCAACTGGGTAATTGTAAATTTTATCAGCTTCTCAGTAGTGTCCAGATCCTCAGCTGTAAGCTCGAAGGGTGTTATTAGCTTCAGCTGCCCTTCAGCGACAGCCAGACTATTTATAGTCACAACAGGTTTCTTATTATCTACATCCACAATAGAGATTCTAAATGTTCTGAATATGGGATTGTACCCGTCGGTGACTTCAAACTCAAAACTGTCCATTTTTACCTCATCATCTGAGGTGTGAATGTAGAAAATCTTGCTGCCTGCTAACTGGAGTTGGGTAAAAGATCCAATGGGTATCCCAGGAGTGTCAGTGCACTCCAGGTGCCCCCTGACTGGGGCCCGTGTGACAGTAAAAACTAAGTTCTCATCTGGACTGTTGAGATCAGAGGTGCTAAGAAGATCTGTGGTCAAAGTCACTCTGCCACCTTCTCTCAGAGACACACCTTTACTGATCACATCTGGGAAGACCATGTCAATGCTGCCCACGGTGATGTAGAAGTAACGATCTATGAGTGGGTTTATTCCATCAGTCACATCAAATTTAACTAAATCTCGGATGCCCTCTTGTCCATTGTGTGTGTACAGTATGAGTCCTACGTCAATTTCAGATTGTGTGAAATTCATGCCAAGTGTGATGTTCTCAAGAGGCCCGGATGGTGTTTTTCTCTGCAGGAAACCCTGACTAGGCCCAAATCGAATTATATATGTTAGCATACTGTCCTCTGAATCTAAATCTGTTGCTTTGAGAACTTTATTGTTAATCTCTTTCATCTCTCCAACATCCACCTCCAGGCCATCATTGATAGTCATCCTGGGGGTTTCATCATCTATAGGGATGATCATAATAACGGCTGTTTTCTGCACATAGTACTTTCCATCTGTCAGAATGATATCAAAGCTGTCCTCCATTGTCTCTGAGTCATCATGCTCATAAATAATGCTTGATGTTTCTCTAATCTCCTCTAAGGTGAAGTTAGACACCAAAACAGGGCCCGTGGATAGCTGATTTAAAATGGCACCATGTTTGGGAGGTTTGGAAATGATGAACATCAGCTCCTCGGGTGGAATATCGGCGTCAGCTCCATTCAGAATCACAGGGTCGATGATAATGTTCATCCCCTCCATCACAACTATCTCCCTCAAGTAAATCTCTGGCTTTTCATCATTTGTTGGGATGATTACGATTGGAAAGAAACGTTTCTCTGAGAAATTGATGCCATCAGAGCACCTAATTGTGAACCAATCCTCCACTGGCTCTACCCCTTTGTGAATGCTCTGCACATAGTAGATATTTCCCTCCCTTATGTCTCTGATGGTAAATGCGCTGATAGCTGTTCCTGACCTTGACTTTTCTGAGCCTGGAGCAGGGGAAATATTTTCCACATAGCCTGCATTGGGCTGCACAATGATGGTGCAAAGGATATCATCTGTTGGAGTGTCATTATCATCAGTGTTCAAGTGCTGAGGGCCAATGCCATATTTCTCTCCCTCAATAACACTGAACTGGAGCCCAACTCTAACCTCAGGGGCCTGATTGTCAACAGGCAGGACAGAGACTCGAATATGGACTCCACTGACTGCATTGCCCCGTACTCTCGAGTCATCAGATGTGTCAGTGAGGGTCAAATTAAATCCATCTTGCTGAGAGATAAGGCCTATCTCACCACTGGTGTGTGCATATACAACTTCCCCTTTAATTATGTCAGCTTGAGTAAACCTTGTGGCAGGTACACCTTTAACCAATATTTCCCCAAAGACTGGGGGATCTTCCACAATAAACGTCAGCTGGAAGTCATCAGTGTCAATATCATGGCCTTTAATAATGTTTGATGTGATTTCTGCCACACCATTTTCCAGTACGTCCATGTGAGATCCGATTTTTCCCGTGGGCAGGCGGATGGATGGAGTTTCATCATCAATGGGCTTTACATTAACTTTAACGGTCACAGTCACAACATGTATCTCATCACTGACATCCAGCTGAAATTCATCGCTCACAGTCTCCTCCCCACTGTGAATATATGATATCTTCCCCTCTGAGATATCCTCTAGTTTGAAAACCCCATTTTTCTCCAGGTCAGTGAACGCAGCCTGAATCTGGCCACTTTTAGGTGGCCGACTCAGAGTAAAGGTTATCTTTTCCCTTTCTGTGTCAAGGTCTTGGGCTTCCAACTCTGCGGCAGTGATGGTGTGCATGCCGCCTTCAAACACAGTAAAGCCAGTGTTTGTGATCTGGGGAGGGTTGTTATTGACTGGCTGCAGAAAGATGGTGAACGCCCCCTCTATGCTGTTCCCTGCCGTGTCTTCGACGGTATAACGGAACTGCACAACGTGGGCCGTAATTCCCAGCTCCACATCTGGGGGTGCATATGAGATCTTATGATGGTTTATTTGAGCTTGCGTAAACTCAGTCACTTCTGAGTTAAGGTCATCTGTCAGCACTAAAGATCCAAACACAACGGCATTATTTTCATCTATGTCAGTTGGGGGTTGGATGAGTGTGTATTTGAGGTCACGATCCTCTGAGTCCATATCAGTGTAACGGAGGACCTCTTTGTTGAATTGAGTGAGTTGATACTCCTCAACAGTCATCCGCAGAGCAGTGCCAGGGTATGGTTCCGGGGGCACATCATCAATCGGTAAAACACGGATTACAAATATACTTTTTCCAGATAAATTAGGTGGGTCATTGTCATCCTGAACTGTGAATATAAACTGATCCATGATTGTTTCTTTGCTGTGGGGACCTGTGTGCCTGTAAAACAACTTTCCATCTGTGATGTCTTTCTGAAGCCACTCTGTTACCTCTTTCTCATACATTTCATCCTCAGCATTAAACTTCCAAGAGGAGGGGTCTTCCGGGGCATCTGACTGTCGCAACAGCACTTTGCCAATTGTGGAAAATGGCGGAATAATGGTGAATTTAATTGTGGAGTCTTCAGAGTCAATATCAGCAGCACTAAGCATGACAGGAGATATGGGAATCATTTGGTGTTTGAAAAGCCATAGACCTGTGTTTGCGTTGATGATCGGAGGCTCATCATCAGTGGGGATGATTGTGATGGGAAAGAGGAATTCAACTTCATTTTTCCCATCTGTCATCTTGAAGACAATATTGTCGCTGTACGTGTCACTTCCATCATGCTGGTAGATGACGGCCCCTGTTGTGAGGTCAGCAGGGGTGAAGAATTTCCTCTGAGAGCCCTGCACTATGAGCTTTCCGTGCTGTAGGCCGTCCACCACTGTGATTGTAACAGAGTCCAGGTTGTCTTCGTCGCTGATCTCCAAGTTGTGGGTGCTGATGAGAGGCCGTGACTGGCCCTCGTACAGCAGCTGTCCCGTGTTACGCATCACAACAGGGGCCATAGTGTTCATCGGCTTTACAACAATCATGAAAGCAAACGGGTCTGAGACAGCTCCTTCTGTGTCTATCACCTCAAACTCCAGCTGGAAAATCCTGTCTGTGTCCGAATCCAGAGAAGGTGGAATGTAAGCTATTTTCAAATCCTGCAGGTCTCTCTGGTAGAAGGAGGTGATTGGAAGGTTTCTGTCATCTGTGCTGACTATGTAGCCCTCCTCATAAGACAAGGGAGAAGTGATGTTAAAAATAAGCTCCTCTGGGTCTGACTCTGTATCCTCAGCAGCCAGCATGTCAGGGGTGAGGGCAGTCATCACAAACTGGCTCACCTCCATCATCATCATGGAAACAAAGCTGGGTTTGGGGGGAGTGTTCTCCTCTCCATCTTTGATGCGAACCATGACATGAAAATACTCCTGCTTCACCAGGTTCCCTTCTTTATCATGCAGCTCTACAACCATAGGAATATAATCCCTGTTTGGAGATGTGCGATCAAATGTGTGCTCATAGTGGATATGCGCTTGCATGAAATCATCACAGTCCATCACAGTGGAAAGTTTATCTCCATCTATGAGTTTTCCATATCTGGGCAGTGCTCTGGATGTCACCTCGCATTTGTAAGACTCTCTATCATAAGTAAACTCTAGGATCCTCTTATCAATAGGATTGCTGATCCCTTTAAGGTGATCCACAGTAAGAGGCATGTTTTTGGTGAGTAACTCCAACTGCGTAAAGAGTACTTCCACCTCCATCATAAACGGGATAATAACAGTTTCGATTTGGGCATCATACCTGAGCTGCAGCCTCACTCTGTCCCTGGCCGGACTCCTGGAGCCGTAGTGAGAATACGTCACGTCGCTCGGACCGAAATCACAGGGAAACTTTTTGGGTGAGAGGTGGCCCGGTCTCTGTGTGAGCGGATCGTTGTCCAGTACGGTGATGCTGCACCGGGCTCCCGGCTGCGTTTGAACTACCAGATCATTGATGGGGTCGATGAAGACCGATCTTCCGAAAGGCACGCGTATTCCGTTGTTGGCCACCAGGATCGCGTCCTCTGATAGCTCCGATCGGAGCGCGTAAAATAACCCCGAGCTGTCGGGCTGCGCGAAAACAAAACCTGTTACTGAAAAGCACAGGATAAGTCCGAGGAGTAGCATCTTCGCGTCCGAAAACAGTGACGCTGCCGAGGTGCTGTTGTGCAATGCCCACCCAGGCTGTTTCAGTCTGAAAGAATAAAATCCCATGAACCAATGGGAGTCAAATGGATGTGACTCCCGCGGTTCTATCCGTCCATCCACATACTCAGCCCGCACAGCGCGCAGGAGTTTTAACTTCATGCTCCAGAGATGCACCGACTGAGCTGCTACCGCCCATCTCTGCACATATTGGAGGATTTCTGATGGCTTGTTGGCTCAGCAGCATCGCCAGTGGGCAAAACATCTGACAATCACAAAAAGAGGCTGGATTAGAAAGATGAGCTGAATCAGTTCCAGCGGATATAATTGATTTGGCACATCTTTTGTACCTGACTTTGTCCAGGTACAAACACGTTGCGCACAGGTGAAGTGATGATAAAATATTAAGTATCACACTGAAAGTTTTGTTTGTATTCTGCTAAAACACACACATCTTAAGTACACTGATAAAACAGACTGCTAGGCTTAATCAACATTTAATAAACTATTCTCAACGGCAATAAAATGTGTTCAACAGCTGAAAGACATTTAAATAAATTAGATAAGTGTAATCACATTATACTAAACTGGTTAAAATCTGCACTGTAAAATCTAACAGTTTTAACAAATGGACACAAATGGAAACAAATGTATTAAGTTCCTATAATGTAATTTTGTACAGGTTTTGGTCACTCATTTCCTCGAATAGATTGCATTCAAAAACTTGTTTTAGTATTACTCAGATGGGATAACTTCTTTCTTTCTTTTTCTTTCTTTCTTTCTTTCTTTCTTTCTTTCTTTCTTTCTTTCTTTCTTTCTTTCTTTCTTTCTCTCAAACCAACTTTTTAGACAATAAACTTACATCTATCTGTTAATAGTCAAAACTATTTAAAGCTGATTAAATAAAGTACATTTTTCACAATTTGCATCTGAATGGAAAGAGTCAGATGTTGCAACTGAGCCCGGGCATGGTGACAGTTGCAATATTGTTTGGAGATGGTTGCAACATGTTACTAATGCAATATATTTCACTGTTAATAAAAGATTTATTATTATATAATGTATTACTATTTTTATTTAAACTTTTTTTATAATAATATTAAAGTGTTATTTATCAGCTTCAATCAGATGACAATTATCTATTTGACTAGATGAGTAGGTCTTATATGCAGATGTCAAAGATTCAAATTCATATAAAATACAGTTGGCCTTTAGAGACATAGGAAGAATGGAACAATTGCAAGCCAATTAACTTTTATTTTGTTAATTGTCAGTACATGCAATCATTATGCATAATATAACTTTCGAGAATACCGGGCCGAGGAGAATACTTTTCACTTTATCCTCCTTAGTACAGAAACACACAGTTGTAAGCACGCATGCACACACACATAAACCTCCTGCCCCTGCTCTAACCTAATGAACTTTATTATATTTAAGTAAACACCAATACACAAATGTTGAACATACTGTTATGTGGTCTGTTTTATAATAATGGGGATAGTTGCAACAACTGTTACAAATGTGTCAATATAAACCTGTGCTAGCTAAACTAGATGATTTTGATACATGCTACCATATTATCTAAAAGTAAACTTATCACTCGTTTAAACCATATAGGTTTGAGATAAATCACAAAAACAGTGACAACAGTAAAAACTAAGCTCAAGCTAAAAAAATACGTTCATACCCTAAAAACACTTTCATTCCTATTAATCCTAAAGCAGCTCTCAAATTTGCTTGCTTTTTCTCTTCAACTGTCCCCTGTCTCCCTACCAAGTTGGATATAAGGACAGCTGACCTGAGAGATAATATTGTGACCAAGCTGTAAACCTTAGACCAACATTTTTAGTAGATGGATTTAACAGTTTCAGTTAACAAACTTGACTGAATTGTAATGGGTGTCCTCAGATGGTTTGAGTTGAACCCATTCACAGGGTTTTACAGTCAGTCACTTAATAAAATAATTTCTTAAAATAATTGAAATTTAATTGATGAATTCAACCCACAGAATAAATAAATAAATTTGTGAGTTTCTAGAGTTTCAAACTGACTTAAAACTGACTTAAATTTGTCCCAACAGGTAAAATAAGTCAATCGATATGTAAATAATGAAACAAAAGAGCACAACTTTCACAGGAAAATAGCATGTTTTTTTTTTCACAAGCAAGAATTGTTTCCTGAAATACATATTTAAAGCTTGCAAGTTGAGACTGATAAATGCTAACAACTACCTAATTAGTGAGGATACAGTTTTACAGCAATGGTCATCAGTGCACACAAATAAATTGGGTAGATGCAGAGCATCCTCTCTGCATACGTCTACTGGATCCTCCTTGACAAGAAAATCATGACTAACATCAATTAAATTCTGTTCAAATTTTTAAATATTACCAAAATGAAGCCACGGAACAACATAAAACATTAGATTTACAAACTAATGCGGTTCATTAAAAATGTAATAATTCTAAAGGCTACTTTTCGATTCCCTCAAAATCTCCTTTTTTATTGTGCAGGTAGAAAGCCATTTGGCAGCTCTGACAAGCTTCCCTCTTTCTGATGAAGAAAAGTCTCCCAACAGCATGATGCTCCCCTCAGCCTGTTTCAAATAGGGATTGATGAGTGTAGTGTGAGTTGCATAGTTATTTTTCCACCAGATGTGGCCTTTTGTATGAAGGCCAGAAAGTTCCGTTTTTTTGTTTCTGACCAGAGCGCCTTCTTTTACATGTTTGCAAACTGCATAATAGGACTTCTCATTGCCGTCTTCCAACAGTGGCTTTTTTCTTACAGGTCTTTTTAAAATGCCAAATTTCTGGAGTGTGTGAATGATAGTTGTCCTGTTGACTGATTCTCCCACCTGAACAATGTAGTTCCTTCAGCTCAATAAGGACCTTTTGGCTGCTCCTCTGATTAATGTTTTTCTGCCATTACCATGTCAGTTTAGGTTGATGATAATATCCTTATAAGTTTTTAGTTGTGCTACAACTATCCCATTATCAGATGATGGGTTTTACAGTGCTACAGTGCTGGTCATGTAAAATCCCAATGGAATATGTTGAAGTTTGACATTGTGACATGACAAAATGTAAAAAGTTCACAGAGTTCCCAACACTTTTGCAATTCACTGCAATTCCCTTTAGTTGTGTGTATGTATATTTCAGACAGTGGCATGAAAACAAAATATATCTGTTTTGTTATATCTGTTCATTTACTTTAGATAATGTAAAAAGTTGTATGTCAGTAGTTGTTACAGTCTACTAATGAAAATGCAGATATTAATTGGATAGGAAAACCCTACTTAGTTTAAGTATTTAAAACAAAAAGGGAGAAAATAGAAAGTTACATCGAAGAGGCAGTGTATCTCCAGGTCTGTCGTGGTTTTTTAAATTATCTACCATAGAAACACAAGTGTACTGCATAATGTCGATTTACAATAAAAGAGTTGGATTAAAATACATAAAGTGAATATAGCTACAGTTTACATATCCAGTCTGACCATGCAGCTGCCAGTCCTCTCTACACTGATGATATAAATTTTGGCTTTGGGCTTTATTCCTTAATTAAAGGGACAGTGTCATTATTCAGTCTGTTTTCATCATATTAAACCTCTGTCATGCCCTTCCTTATTTACAGACCTCCGTAGAAATCTAGAGTGTGAATATTATCTATTTATTTATTCATTTGTTCTCTTATTTATTTAGCTGTTTGTTCCAAAGTATTCAGTAAGGGTCTCTAAATAATGCTGACCTATCCTCAATTAGAAAATAGTACAGTTGCAACCTCACCATTACCCATTAGGTATGAAGAACAATAGCCTTTTTCTTTACAATGCAAAAAGCTAAATTTCCTAAATTATTTCCTTAAGCAGCAGTGTGGGCATGTGGAACAGATAATGAGCTTTAACAAAAACAAACAGAACTGCAAGCTGTTGGTCGGGAAAGAAGAAAATATGTTGCCCGACCTTGTTGCTCTTTGGTGCTCTTTTCAGAAACTATATGGTAACTTGGATATTTTTTTAGCATTTATAAACCTAATGACTTGCAATGCCAAACTAGATGTTGGTGACAACCCAAGCAATCAACAGACACAAATAAATCAAAGCAGATTATTACTCAAATACAGTTATGTGCTGTGAAGTGGAATAGTACAGGGAATACATATTGAACACATGAAGAAAAGGATGTGTTAAAAGGCCTATAAACCCAAGAAACCAGCTTAAATCTGTCAGCATTGAGAAAATATTCATGCTGCTACTTGCAATTCAATATCAACTGGTTTAATATTAATTGATGGCCTATAAAAAGGTTTTTTATTACCAAAGAATTGCACAGAGTGGTATTACTAGTAGAAGCCGAGAGCCCTTCAGTCTGACCGTTGTGAAACATACTAATGGGAAGGTTACAGTAACATTTCTAAACTTCCGATTGTTTCAGTAAGTGTCGTAAGGCTAAAAAAATTTTTTTATGTGTTTAATTAATCTAGAAATAATGTGTCTCACTTAGTGAATTGAGTTACTGAAATAAATTAACTTTCTAGAACAAGGCTCCACTACTGAAGAATAAGCATGTTGAAGCTTGTTTAAAGATTGTGGCAGAAGATTCGGGTAAGTCAGTGAAATACTGAGGGAATATTGTCGGGTCACATGAGGTCGAAGGTGAACTCTTTGGATGTCATTGCATACACAATGCTTGAAAGAGAAATTGCACTGATCTTCGCCCCAAATAAACCAACAGTGAAGCTTAAAGGTGGGAACATCAGGATGTAGGGATCTTTTTCAGCATATCGTACTGGCAGCGTTCATAGAATCAAAGGAAGGATAAATGATTAAATACACCAAGAGATTAATTATAAGAATCTCAAGAAGAATCAAGCATAGATTTGACATATTGGGAGGTAAAACAACACCATGCCAAATGTGAAGTCTGCAGGTGGGAACATAATGGTGTGAGCTGTCTTACAGCATATGATACTGGCAGATCTCAAATAACTGAAGGAATGGCTAATGGAGAAATGTTCAGGGACGTTCTTCATAAGAATCTGAAGATGAAACGAGTGTGGATTTTTAAACAAGTCCTAAAGACACAGCCAAAGGACCTCTTAAAAATTAAAGTAGAATGACGCAGTTGATTACCTGACTTGTGTCAAATTAAAAATCTGTGGATAGAACTGGAAATCAGAATTCATACAAATGACTCCCACAACCTTTAAGAATTTATTACAATTTTGGTGGAAGAAAAGGGTTAAAATCACACCTGAACAATGCATTTAAATTGTTATTCCATATAGGAAATTTATTTAAGTTATCATAAAACAGTAAATATTTTCCACAAAGTATTTAATATATTTCTGTAAGTGCGTATATTAAATACTAATTACCTGTATCATTCTAGTTATTTATCCATAACTTAATTTGTGGACCAGTTTTCTTTTATTCTCTTGGATGTATGGATTACTTGGGTTGTTGCCGACATCTGATGTGAATTTTATGTCAATAGAAAAATTAGAATAATATTTACAGAATAAAAAAATCCTTAATGGGTTCAATATTTATTTTACCCAGTGTAAATAGCTATATTAGAAGGTTCAATCTGCATCAGTTTATCCATGAGAGCATACACTTCATGATGAATGGCTATTTATGAACTTTAATTCCTAAACCTTTATGAATTAATTTTCTGTAAAGATTTTTCATTGCAAAAAAAATTTGCTAAGTTTTCAATGTGAATATTTGAAAATGTCCAAACTCACAAACAAGACAGCCTTGACTCTTAGATGTAACCCTGAGCTATGCTTGTAGACACATTTAGTTTTCCATTCTCCTTCTTCACATTTCAAATGCTTGCTGATTAGAGGGCTTTCAGAGGCTTGTTATTTTGAAACACAAAGCGCAGCCTTGCCTTTTTCAGCTGTTTTTCACCTAAATGCACAAACACATTCTTCTCGGGATTTAACAAGACAAAAATACCTCTGCATGTAAGAATGGCACTGAAATGAATGCATAAAGCAGATTGCACTGAACAGCAAAACCTGGGTACAGGCAAAGGCTGTCTGACAGAACAAAGTCAGGGTATAAAGATCATGACAAGCTAGACAAAATTAGAGACCCCCGTACATTTTCACGTGCAACCTTGGGTTGTAATTGTTTCCAGCTTTTTTATTACCAAAGCAAAAGAAGAGACATCTTGATGAGCACCTGCTTATGTGATTCTCATCATACTGACCGCCTGGACAGACAGACGTTTGTTTGGTTTCCATGTGACCAATTAGCAGTCAAACTCTGGCTAATCCCTGCAGCTCTTTATCACTTAACAGGTACAATGGAAGTTTTGAAAGCTCAGCCGCATATTTATGTCATATTCTCACAGTGCTGGATTGGGGTTCCTTCTGCGCGGCAGCTGCTGTGCTGTGATAAGGCCCCACATTGAGACTTTGACGTTTGAGACTGCACGGCTCAGTGAAAAATTCAAAACTGCCAACTAATGACATTGTAGAGGTCAGATATACAAAAAATGTAACATTTGCATAAAACCTCAGCATGTGTTCTGTAAATGACTGTAAAGTTTTATATAAACTTAAGCATTTGAAGAGGGATTTTTAGGATAATATAAAGAGTAGAGCCACAGAAACACACCAAAATACATTTGGGGTTTTTTTACATTTTGGTCACAATGGTTAATTTAAAGGAGGGCAATTGTAGTTTGTTTAACTATTGAAGCTGGTTTACTGCTTCATCACAGGATAAGTAAGAATTAGGCATTGGAACCTAGAAAAAAAATGAATCAAGATCTTCAAGAATACTAATAATAATTAAATTAGATAATACAGGACACACAGAAGAGCCACAAATACTTAACACTACACACAATCCAACTGCAGGTCATAAATTATACAACTTCTGTAGGAGCGAATCAACATGAATTCTTTGCAATTATGAACACAAGAATATGTTTACAGTTATTTGCAAAGAATTTAGACCCATTGGTTTCACACTCAACAAATGTGGCACAAAGAAAGCCATTGCTGAATGAAAAGCCTTAAAAAGCTGTTCTCAGTTTGCCACAGGTCATGTAGGGGACACAGCACACATCTGGAAAATGGTGTTGTGGTCAGATGAGACAAAATATTACTTTTTGTGTCTCCACACAGTGTGGTTGAAAACTAATACCGCACTTCACTCTAGACACACCATTTTAAGGGTGAAACATGGTGTTGGCAGCGTCATGATGTGGAATTGCTTTTCTTCAGCTGGTTCAGCAGGAATTGATTGGAACTTGGATAGAGCTAAAACAGGGCCAATCCTGGAAGAAGACCTTTAAGCTGCTGCAAAACGCTTAAAACTAGAGCAGAGGGGGTTTTAACTTGGGATTTTCTGAAAATGGAGCCAAATCTCCAAATTGGATGGCTCACTTAAATCATATTTAGTTATTAAAATGGACCAGTGAGAGCCCAGATCTAAATTCAATTGAGATTCTGTGACTTCAAAATTGATGTACACAGAACCTCTCCATCCAATCTGACTGAGCTTGAGGTGTTTTATAAATAAGAAGGGGCAACAATTTCAGTCTCTCAATGAGCAAAGCTTGTAAAGACATACCACAAAAGGCTTGCATCTATAATTACAGCAATAAAATGCTTGCCACACTTTTCAGGTTTTGGGGGGTAATTTTTTGAAAGTCATTATTTTTTTCCTTTTTAACCAAAAAAAAAGGCACTTCATTTTTTTAAATCCCCTTAAAATGCCAAGGGGAATCCAAGGGAAATCTTGGGGCCGTAGAGGAAAAAGGGGCTTTTAATGGGGAAATTTTTCCCTTTTAAAACCCAAGTTTTTTTCCCGGGAACTTTATCCCTAAAAGATGTTTTTTTTTAAACCCCTGCAGCTTGAAATGCAAAAATTTTAAAGTTTCTTTTTCCTTTAAAACCCGGGGTTTAAAAAGCAATATTTTCCTCGGAAAAAACCCCCTTTAAAAATTTAAAACAAAAAAAAGGGAAAAAAATGGGGCCCCCAAAAAGGGGTTTTTTTAAAAAAAAAACCTTAATTTTGTGGAGGGGGGAAATTTTTTGGTTTTAACCCAACCAAAAAAAAAGCACACCCAAACAGCTTTTAGGGCCCCCCCTTTTTTAAAGGGGCAAAAAAGGTTTTTAATCATGAAGAAGCTATTTTTGGGAAATTACAAATTTTAAAATTTATTTTGGAAAGAAAAGGGGGTTGAAGGGTGGGGGGGTAAAATCTTTTGTAAAAATTTTGGGGGGATTAAATTTTTTCTAATAGGCTAAAAGGGAATTTTATACGGGAAGGGTGAAAGTAAAAAATTTTTAGACATAGTCGGGAAATAAAAAACAAAAGGGGGGGGTGTTTTTTTGCCTTAATTTTTTCCCCCTTCTGTTGGGTTTTTAATTGGACTCAATCATTTTGTTTTGGGCTCGGGAAGGAAAACCGGGGGGGGTTCCTTGGCAGTGTGTTTCCCTTTCCTTTCTTTAATTTTCCTATTTAATCCTTTTTCCCTTTAATTTTTTCCTTCCCTTAATTTGTTTTAATTGAAACCCAGGGGGAACCATATGGCGAAAAACAGTAGCACTTCAGGAAAGTCCTCAATGGACCCTCAAAAATGGCCATTATCCGTGAAATTTAGTCACAAAACTTTTAAAAAATCTCTGCCCAAATTAAACACAATTTTTGGGCCCAGAAAATGACAAAAAAAAAAAAACCCCCCTTGAGCAAAAAAGGAGTAAAAGAAAAAGTCAATAACTTCCCAAAAAGGGCTGCAAAACAAAAGGTCATGTTTTTGTTTAAAGGGGAAAACCTGGGGGGAAGAAATTTTCTCTCCTCTTGTGGAATATGTACTAATCTGTCTAGTTATTTACCCATGTTCCATGAAATGTTTACATACCCCCTCCCCAAGCTTTTTATTCATTTCTCACATAGTTGTTCCACATTCTGTTAATTTGAATTACCAGTCCCTTTCTCCACTAATTCTACTCAGCATTTAAGTTACCTTTGAGTCAGTCTTTGTTAGATCCTTCTACTCTACAGTATCCTGGTGCAATTGTTCCTGGTTTCTTCATATTTCTGTCTGAAATGTTTTTACTTAATTTAAATTATTATTATTAAATAGCCACACTTCTCATGATCCTGCCTAACTCCTGTCTGTGTTTTGGTACTTTAAATCCTGAAACCATGACACTCAATTATAAAGCTTCATGTTTTTTTAAAGATGGTTTTTTATTTTTTTGGTTTGGCTTTTTTTTAAAAAAAATTAATTTGATTAAAAATAAAGATCACATTAAAAGATTCTTTTTCCCGTTAGTTTTCCAATTTTGTTACATGCTTTTACTAATCTCTACTCTTGTAAAATACTGGACAGTGTCTGTGTCCCGGGGGCCTTTTATGAAATTATTTCCCCACTTTTTTTCTGTCCCCCTAAAACCCCAAAAAAAAGGATTTCCCCCTCCTCAATTTTTCCCTCCGTTCAAATCTTTCAATCTCCATTCCCACCCAGAACCTGTCTCTTTTGGAAGGTAACACATGAAAGCAATAGCTTTACATGCACAACCACCGGTTACATTTCCCTGCAACCTGAAATTACTTTTTCTCTGGGTCAGCTGAAAATGTAAGGGGAATCAACGACATAACTCTCCATTCCATTGCCAGTATTCACATATCAACACACTTTACACAAAGCTTCACATCTGGCCTGTCTTTGTTACCGTGTTATAGTTGGGGAAATGCAGCCATTTAGAGCATGCCTGTGTGTAAGGGAACTCTTTCGTCTGAACTGAAATTTTAGTGCCATCAGGACTCTATAATCATCCACACAATAACCATGTAAGTTTGCACAAAGAGCCTTTCTGGGTAATGTTTACCGTCTGGTGAAACTGTGAGTTTGTTTCTGTGTCTCACACACTCCAAAATGGTCACAGATAACAATCAGTCTGTGGATCTTTGCCTTTAATTCAGGGGAACAAAGACATTATTTCCAATCACAGGAGGATTGGGTAAATACCTGTTTGAACTGTGAGAACGTTGTAAGAAAAACTGTTCAGGCAGAATTCTAACCACCACTTTGCCATTATATGCTTTGTCTCTTATCTGTCTGCAGTGAGCTGTTTCCTATGTTGACATTCAGTTTAGATCCTAAACTGTATAGATATTAATGATTTGTTTTAAGAGCATGCAATAAACATTTGTTTCTTTGTTTTGTTTGTTGTGCTCATTGCGGAGCTTATTCTCGGTTTAACTGGATTCACAAAGGTGATCAGCCTAATAAGGGACAAGCTTGCATCAATCAGACAAAGCACTGAGCCCTGCAGGCAGAGGCAGGTTCCAGCCCTTAATGTCAGATCTTCTCTATTGTTTGTTTGCGCTTTTGCAGCATTTTCTTATTCTTCTTGTCTTATTATCAAAAATAGAAGACAAAGGCAATTTCTTTGCTTCAGAAAATCATTTTTGGGTGCAAATAAAGGCAATTAATACAAGATATTAGCATATTGTCGATAGTTTTGGTATTACACAATTCACAGTAGTAATCAATAAAATGAAATCTAAGATAACCTGTTCCCTCCTCTAAATGTAAATAGGATGATTTATTGACATAAATGTGGTCTTGCTTCACCGTTAAATAACCAGGTGAAGAATTCATGTAATTATGTTTTTTTTTCTACTGCTCTCTGGTGGTGAAGAAGTGGTGGAGCATTTGAGGAGAAAGATTTAAGACAGGACACTAACGGTCAGAGATGCAGCTGGAATATTTATTATTGAAATTCCATTGTGGCTCTAAGCTGTTTTCATCAGTAATACAGGAAAAACAGCCTGTGGAAATTTGAAATTGTACAGCTCTGAGCCGAGTGAAAAGACACAGGTGAGATAGAAGTTGTGGAACTTTGAAACCATGGTGCAATATTTTGACCAAAATATTTCAGGTGAAATCTAAGCCAGAAGGTTTTTGGATTTTAACTTACCACAGCACCATATTCATATGTTTGCTGTGTCCTGCATGTTTTTTTTTGCGAACTTTAAACAGTTTTTTTATGGCTTTATTTCAACTGTGACTTTCTTCTTGCCATGGCTCTATAAAGATCAGATTTGTGAAGTACATGACTAAGAGTTTCCATGTTGACAGATTCTTTCACATGAGCTGTGACTGCCTCTCTGATTAATGCTTTGCTCACCCAGTTGGTCAGTTTAGGTGGACAGCCATGCCCTAATAGGTTTGAATTTGGGCCTTAAGCTTCCCATTTTTAGATGGTGGGTGGAACAGAGCACTGTGAAATGTTCTAAGCTTGGGATATTGTTTATAACCTTACCCTAATTACTGTTCACCTTTTCACTGACCTGTCTGTTGTGTTCATTGGTCTTCATGATGCTATTTGATCACTAATGTTCTCTGACAAACCAATGAGGCCTTCAGAGACCAGCTGTATTTAGACTGTTGTGAAATTACACACAGGAGGCCTCTCTTAAATCCTTACTAATAACGTGACTTCTCAAGGCAATGCTTGGGCTGGATTTTATTTTGCGATGTCAGAGGTGGCTGAATACAAATGCATGCTTCACTCTTCAGAATGTTATTTGTAAAAAAACAAAAAAAACAAAAACAAATCTTTTATCTTCCGGTCCACCACAATGCATTACTTTGCTTTGGTCAGTCACACATAACACAATTAAGTAGTTTTCATGTGATAAAATATGTAAAAGTTCAACAGGTACATCATTGTTTAAGAGAAAATATTTACCGTCCTTTTCCTCATCTAGTCCTAATAAATCCTAAAAACTTTGTTTAGAGCAAAGTTTTGGTTAAGTTGTAGATTTCAAGTTTTTGATGTTTAAAGGACCTGTGTGCATTGCAGAGAGCAGAAATACAGTTAAGCCCAGAAAAAAGTTATGCCCCTGGTATATTTAGATTTAAAGTGTTTATTTAACTGAGAAGTTTACTTGTGGAAGAAATGAGACAGGGATCTCTCAGAAAATAGTAAAACAATGTAAAAGGAGTTTTAACTTTGAAAAAATAATGCATCTGCATTTCTTTATATTTTATTAAAAAATCAATGGTAAAACTTATTTATACCCTTTTTAATGATCAACGGAAAACCCTTATTTGGCATTCCAGCAATCAAACCCTTCTTATAATTGCTGACCAGCCCTTTACATGTTTCCACTGGTATTTTTAAAGATTCATCTTCTTTGATGGTCTTCTTGCCATCACCCTAATCCTAAAATGTTTGCATCAGATTTTGGTCAGAACTCTATCTGGCCCCCTCCAGAACCTTAACATTACTTCCAGTCAGATGTTGGGTTTGTCCTTGGCTGTTTTGTCGAGTTAATGTTGCATTCACCGATAGGACTATGTTTCCTCTTTGATGATAAAAAAGCTATCCCTTGAGATTAATGCTAACTTCAGGAAGCTGCAAAAAGACTCACTACATACCAACCTGTTAATGTAACTGTTGTTTTTCAGTGAGAGTCAGATGATGACCAGAGGATTTATTATGTCAGTGGGCACTGCGAGTACTCCATCTCCACTGGAGTATTTCTGAAGCTCTAAAGGACGTCTCCACACTGCGAGGTCACACTCTCAGAGCATGTGGTCACTAAAGCAAGCTACGGCTGGAACAGATAAAACTTTGCTCTTTTTGTTTTTTACCACTCACATCAGTTGAGCCTGGAACTGCTGTCCTCAAAATGCACTCTCCTTGTAATTTAATAATTACATTGCCCCCACAAACCTTAATTCACATGGGCGTACAGAGTTGGTGCAAAGAGATGCAAATATAGAAGAGGATTAGATGGGTTCTCCTGCAGGCCTGATTTAACAGATTGAGGTAGAACACTTAACTTAAAGTGGACAGACCGAAAAAGTACAGCAAGGCTGAGTTTTTAATATTGAATAGGGAAAAGAAAAAAAATTGGGATCGGGACTCCGGCAGCCAAAGCCAGACTGCTGAATTTCTCTCAAAGATAAGCAGTCAGAAACAGGTTTTAAGTTCTGTTATCAGCCAGCTCTGAGAGCAGCTAGACACCCTTCATGGTCTGAGAGCTGGAATAGCCTAAACATAGCTCTCTCTCAAGGAATGCATTAGAAAAAATATCCAGTACACATCATCTTAGAGACAAGTCAGTCAAATCTTAGTTTATCCTTGACAGTCTGTCCCCAATTCTTTTGGATGAACCTTCAAATATATACTGAATTATGCTGTTTTCCAGATTTTGTGCTGCAATTGTTCAGAAGAGGAAAGAAAAAATGGCAAAGAGAAAGAAATTATGGAATTCTGTAAAGAGGCCCAAGCAATGCCTAAAAAACATGTGTAATGTAGTTGAATAACCTACTCCCCCAGTGCTGCTTAGTAATTTTTATACAGTAACACTTATGCATTTG